>CM045760.1:65417502-65876493 GCA_025200525.1 Camellia lanceoleosa
GTGTAAACAAACGAAAAAGTTACAACTTGTATGTTTTATACCTTTCGTGAAGTGCTTATATTTTATTTGAAAAGTTACTTTTTTCAGTTAATTTTGTGATAACATTTATACTTTGCTGAACTTACACCTTTTCCGAAGCCCTTTTAAAGCTTTTCCAAGTGATTTATAATTTCAGTAAAATTATTTCTACTACCGAAATTTACACCTTGCTGCTTAAGGTTATACATTGCGGAAGTGCTATATATTTTTTTGAAAAAGTTATTCTTTTAGGGAAGAATTTTTGGCATAACATTTATATTTTTCTTTCAAACTTACACCTTCTTGTGAAAGAGACATAATAACAGTATATAAAGAATGTACTGCCAAAGATTGTTGCGTAAAAGGAGTAACTTATAAAAAATGGCAAGTAGCCACAGAAGGTGTAAGCCTAAACAAAAGGTGTAAATTAGATGAATTTTTTTTCCACAAAAAGGTATAACCGACATCCCACAATAGCTTAAGTTGGCCACAAATGTAGTAAGTCTCGAGGAAAGTGTAAATCTTATGCCAAAATTCTTACACAAAAGGAGTAACTTTTTCGTACCATGGTAAAATATTTTACTGTGAGTGCATTTAAGGAGTAACATTTGGAAAAAGTGTTCATAACCACAAAAGTGAGTAAATAAAGCGGTTCTTATTTCCAAAATGGTCGTGAAACACGTATGAGTAACATATGTTCATTTCTAGCTAGTAAAACACAAAAAGGAGTAACATTTCAAGTTGTTCGTAAACAAATTGAGACAACCGTATCGAACAAATCAAAGGGTTCGTGATTCTCACCACCACACCTAAGCGTGCAGGAGTGGGCTCCAGGTGTCATAAGCTTCGAGATCTAGACCTCCACAAAGGCAGACCAACCAACAAGAAATGAAAGGTTTTTGAAAGATTGGCTATCGATCTGGGTTTCTCCTCTCAGTGTCGATAAGTTCGGCCTATTCGCCGATGTTATCTCCTCTCCTGTCGATCCCCCGGTGATATCCTTGTCATGGCCATGCCTCCAGCGATCTTTGGTCCGTCTGCAGTCCATGTGGGCGTCTTTCTCCCTCACGATCTCATCGCATTTTACCCTTCTCACGATCATTGTCCATCTAATTCTGAACTTTCTATGAAGGGAGTTATAATTTTTGTAGAGAAAAGAAATTCATCAAATTTACAAAATTTGGCTCTGGTATGTCACATCTTTCGTTCATGAAAGGCTTATACTATTTCCGAAAAGTTACCCCTTTTGTGTAGGAATTTTTGGCATAACATTTATAGCTTATTTTCTAATCCTTTCATAATCTTTTGTGGATGCCCTCAACTTAAAGCTTTTAAGTCAAGCTACCTAAATTGTGAAAAAATAAATTAAGTCAAATTTACACCTTCTCGCTTAAGTTTATACCTTTTCGTGAAGTGCTTATATTTGAAAGTTACTCCTTTTTAGAAATAATTTTTGTCATAAGATTTATACTTTTTCTTCATACTTACACCTTTTTTGTGAAAAAGAGTATATGCTAAATAAAAGGCCAAATGTTATGCCGAAAATTGTTACACGTATGAGTAACTTTTTCAAAAATGGTGGAAGTATTTTCAATGCAGAAGGTGTTCAACTAAATTCAAAATGTGTAAATAGGATGAAATTTTTTTCACAAAAGGTATAACCGATTCAAATAGCTTTAAGTTACCTCTTACTTTGATGGTGTAAATTGAGGAAAAAGTGTAAATCTTATGCCAAAAATTGTTACACAAAGGAGTAACTTTTGAAAATAGTGTAAATATTTTGATTTCGAAAAAGTATGAAGGAGAAACATTTCAAGGTGTGTCTATAACCACAAAAGGAGTATAATAATGCGCTATTTCAAAACAATGTTCAGAACACAAGAGTAACATATGTTCATTTCTTAAGTAGTAAAACACAAAAGAGAGTAATATTTGGAAGTGTTCATAAAACAAATTGGGGACAAGTTAATCGAACAAATCAGCATTGCGGACTTCCGCTGACCACCCAAGCGCCGCTTGCGGCTCCCGGTGGCTCGCACAGGTTCGTGAGATCGGCATCGCCGACGGGAATCGAACCGGCCACGAAATGAAAGAAGCTTGGTGAAAGATTAAGCCATCGATCTTGGTCTCTTCAGTGTCGATGTTTCACTGCCTATTTCTCCGCCGATGTCGGGTTCTCTCTCTGCTGATCCTCGCTTTCGCCTGGGTCTGCGTTTAGCGATCTTGGTCTGCGTCTCTTCCATGTGGGTTCTGTCAGTGGATCTCTCAAGGCGACGGTCCTTCTCATGCCGATCATTGTCCATCTAATTTAATCCTTCTAAGTCGGCTTATACCTTTTTGTGAAAAAAAATTCATCAAATTTACAAAAGTTTGCTTGCTTACACCTTTCGTGGAAGTGCTTATACTATTTCCTCGAAAAGTTACTAGTTTTGTGTAGGAATTTTTGGCATAACATTTATAGCTTATGTTCGAACTTACACCTTTTGTGGAAGCTCAACTTAAACCTTTTTCTTTAAGTCACTTATACCTTTTTGTGAAGAAATAATTTCATCAAATTTATACCTTTTGCTTAAGCTTATACCTTCGTGGAATTGCTTATATTTTTTTTGAAAAGTTACTCCTTTTTGTGTGTAAGCATTTTGGTATAACATTTATACATTTTCTTCAACTTACACCTTTTTCCGGAAGCCAACTTAAAGCTTTTTTCTAAGTGACTTATACCTTTTGTGGAAAAATAAATTCATCAAATTTACACATTCTGCTTAAGCTTATACTTTTTCGTGGAAGTGCCTATATTTTTTTTGAAAAGTTATTCCTTTTGTGTAAGAATTTTTGGCATAAAATTTATACCTTTTGTTCAAACTTACACCTTTTGTGGAAACCCAACTTAAAGCTTTTTCAGGAGTCACTTATACACTTTGTGGAAAAATGAATTCATCAAATTTACACCTTTTGCTTAAGCTTATACCTTTTCGTCGAAGTGCTTAAATTTTTTTTGAAAAGTTACTCCTTTTGTGAAATAATTTTTGTCATAAGATTTAGGAGTTTGCTTCAAACTTACACCTTTTCTGAAAGAGTATATAAGCACAATAGTATAAATGTTATGCCAAAAATTCTTACAAAGGAGTAATCTTTTCAAAAATGGTGTAAGTATGTTAATGAAAAGGTGTAAGCTTAAGGTGAAGGTGTAAACGATGAATATATTTTTCACAACAGTATAAGTGACTTCCGAAATAGCTTTACGCTATTTCACAAATGGTGTAACTTCGAGGAAAAAGTGTAACCGATGCCAAAAATTTACACAAAATGAGTAACTTTTTCAAAAATGGTGTAAATATTTTAAAGAAAAGTATGAAGGAGTAACATTTCAAAGTGTTCATAACCACAAAAAGAGTAACAAAGGGTTAGAAAAGTCCCATTTCAAAATGTTCGTAAACACAGAAGGAGTAACATATGTTCATTTCTAAGTAGTACAAACACAAAAGGAGTAACATTTCGAAGTGTTCATAAACAAATGAGACAACCATCGAACAAATGAAAGGGTTCAGGACTTCACGACCACCCAAGCGCCGGTGGGTCTTGTCGCAGCAGCTTCGAGATCGACACTCCACGCACCAACGCCAAGAAATGAAAGGTTTTTCTCAAAGATTGGCTATCGATCTTGGTCTCTCTGGTCGATGTCGCCTATTCTCCGTCAGATGTCGGTCTCCGCTGATCCTCGCTTATCTCAGGTTCCAAAGTGAACTTTTGTCCGTCTGGGTCCATGTGGGTTCTTCTGCCGATCTCTCGATTTTCGGTCCTTCCGCCGATCATTGTCCATCTAGGTCTCTATGTCCGCTGATCTCGCCTATCTCTCTCTCCGCTGTTTCTATATTAAAACGGTTTCTTTACATTGACATACTTGGTTGGATTTGGACTCGCAATGCTATTCCAAGCTCCTCCTGCTTAAGCTCAAACGAGTTGCATCGAGAAAGGCCAAGTTCTCATTTAAACGCCCTTGTCTCTGACATTGCCACAAGACAAAAATAAAGGTGATTGATTTTAGGAACTTGCTGTGTTTTTCGTGAAAAACGGAACTTAGATGTTTTATGGGTTACTTACATCTGCTTGTCGATTAGATTTATACTTTTTCTTCGAACTTACACCGCTTTGAAAGTTTAACTTTAAAGGTTTTTCGGAAATCACCATAACTTTTGTGGAAAAAAATTTCTTCAAATTAACACAATTTGCTTAAGGTTACACCTTTTCGTGGAAATGCTTATACTATTTCTAAAGGTTACTCATTTTTGTGTAGGAATTTATGGCATAACATTTATAGCTTGTTTTCGAACTTACACCTTTTATGAAGCCCAACTTAAAGCTTTTTGAAGTGCTCTTTATACCTTTTGTGAAAAATAATTTCATCAAATGTACACCTTTTGCTTAAGCTTATACCTTTTCGTGGAACTGCTTATATCTTTTGAAAAGTTACTCATTTTCTCAGACGAATTTTTGGCATAAGATTTATACATTTTCTTCGAACTTACACCTTTTGTGAAAAAGGAAGCAAAGCTTTTTGGAAGTAACTTATACCTTTTGTGGAAAAATAAATTCATCAAATTTACACCTTTTGCTTAAGCTTTATACCATTTCGTGAAGTGTTATATTTTTTTGAAAAGTTATCCTTTTCAGTGAGGAATTTTTACATAACATTTATAGCTTTTCTTCTAACTTACACCTTTTGTGGAAGCGAAGTTAAAGCTTTTTCGAAGTGACTTATACCTTTTGTGAAAAATAATTTCATCAAATGTACACATTTGGTTGCTTTTATACCTTTCGTGAAAATCGCTTATATTTTTTTGAAAAGTTACCTTTTCTGCATTTAATTTTTGGCATAAGATTTATAATTTTTTCTTCGAATCTCACACCTTTTGTGGAAACCCAACTTAAAGCTTTTTAAGTCCCTTATACCTTTTGTGGAAAAATAAATTAATCAAATTTACACCTTTTGGTGAAGCTTATACATTTTCGCCGTTCCTATATTTTTTTGAAAAGTTACTTTTTTTGTAATAATTTTTGTCATAAGATTTATACTTTTTCTTCAAACATACACCTTTGTGAAAGAGTATATAAGCAATAGTATAAATGTTATGCCAAAATTTTACATAAAAGGAGTAACTTTTCAAAATGGTGTAAGTATTTTGATGAAAAGGTGTAAGCTTGTCAAGGTGTAAACGATGAAATTTATTTTTCACAAAAGGTATAAGTGACTTTAAATAGCTTGTTGGGCCTTCACAAATGGTGTAAGCTCGAGGAAAAAGTGTAAATCTTATGTCAAAAATTTGCAAAAAATGAGTAACTTTTCAAAAATGGTGTAAATATTTTAAAGAAAAGTATGAAGGAGTAACATTTCAAAGTGTTCATAACCACAAAAAGGAGTAACAAAGGGTTCATTTCAAAATGTTCAGAAACACGTATGAGTAACATATGTTCATTTCTAAGTAGTACAAACACAAAAGGAGTAACATTTCAAGTGTTCATAAACAAATTGAGACAACCATCAACAAATGAAAGGGTTCGTGACCCCACCGACCACCCAAGCCGGTGGCTCCGTGCTCGCAGAAAGCTTCGAGATCGGCACCTCCACGCACCGCCACGAAATGAAAGGTTTTTGAAAGATTGGCTATCGATCTTGGTCTCTCTGCGTCGATGTCGGCCTATTCTCCGCCGATGCCGGCCCGTCTTCACGATCCTCGCTTTATCTCAGGTCTCCAAATAACTTTGTCCGTCTGTGTCCATGTGGGTTCTTCTCTCGTCGATTTTCGGTCCTTCACGATCATTGTCCATGTAGGTCTCTATGTCCGTCTCTTTCTCGCTTCGCCTCCGTCTGCTGTTTCTACATTAAAAACGGCTTCTTTACATTGACATACTTGGTTGGATTTGGACGCAATGTTATTCCAAGCCCTCCTGCACTCTGCCTTCTCCTAAATCTGAGTTGTAGTGGGAGAAAAGCCAAGCCCTCCGAAACGCTTATTTTCTCACATTGCCACAAGACAAAAACACAGGATTGATTTAGGAACTTAAGGTGTTTTTCGAGGAAAAACTGAACTTAGACATTTTGGCGGTTACTTACATCTCGCTTTGTCGCATTAGATTTATACTTTTTCTTCTAACTTACGCCGCTTAGAAAGCCCAACTTTAAAGGTTTTTCGAAGTCGGGCTTATACCTTTTGTGGAAAAAAACAATTTCTTCAAATTAACACAATTTGCTTAAGGTTACACCTTTTCGTGGAAATGCTTATACTATTTCTGAAAGGTTACTCATTTTTGTGTAGGAATTTATGGCATAACACTTATAGCTTATTTTCGAAGTTACACCTTTTGTGAAAAAATAATTTCATCAAATGTACACATTTTGCTTAAGCTTATACCTTTTCGTGGAATTGCTTATATCTTTTTTGAAAAGTTACTCCTTTTCTGTACGAATTTTTGGCATAAGATTTATACCTTTTCTTCGAACTTACACCTTTTGTGGAAACCCAACTTAAAGCTTTTTCGGAAGTAACTTATACCTTTTGTGGAAAAACAAATTCATCAAAGTTACACCTTTTGGTGAAGCTTATACAATTTTGTGGAAGTGCCTATATTTTGTTTGAAAAGTTACTCCTTTTGTGTACGAATTTTTGGCATAACATTTATAGCTTTTCTTCGAACTTACACCTTCGTGAAGTCAAGTTAAACCTTTTTCTAAGTCATTATACCTTTTGTGAAAAATAATTTCATCAAATGTACACATTTTGCTTAAGCTTATACCTTCTCGTGAACTGCTATATATTTTTGAAAAGTTACTCTTTTCGCATTTAATTTTTGGCATAAGATTTATACCTTTCTTCGGGTTACACCTTTTGTGGAAGCCTGGGTTAAAGCTTTTTCGAAGTAAGTTATACCTTTTGTGGAAAAATAAATTCATAAAATTTACACCTTTTGGTGAAGCTTATACCTTTTCCTCGAAGTATTTATATTTTTTTGAAAAGTTACTCCTTTTGTGTAATAATTTTGTCATAAGATTTATACTTTTTCTTCAAACTTACAACTTTTGTGAAAGAGCATATACAATAATAGTATAAATGTTAGACTTTTCGTGACATAAAAGGAGTAACTTTTCAAAAATGGTGTAAGTATTTTGATGAAAAAGTGTAAGCTTGTCAAGGTGTAAACGATGAAATTTATTTTCACAAAAGGTATAAGTGACTTCAAATAGCTTTTAAGTTGGGCCTTCACAAATGGTGTAAGCTCGAGGAAAAGTGTAAATCTTATGCCAAAAATTTGGCAGAAAATGAGTAACTTTTTCAAAAATGGTGTAAATATTTTGACTTAAAAAGTATGAAGGAGTAACATTTCAAAGTGTTCATAACCACAAAAGGAGTAACAAAGGGTTCATTTCAAAATGTTTGTAAACACGTATGAGTAACATATGTTCATTTCTAAGTAGTACAAATGTAAAAGGAGCAACATTTCAAGTGTTCATAAACAAATTGAGACAACCAAAGGAACAAATCAAAGGGTTCGTGGACCTCACGACCACCCAAGCCGGGTGGCTCCTGCTCGCAGGCTTCGAGATCAAGACTCCACGGCACCGCCGCAAATGAAAGGTTTTTGAAAGATTGGCTATCGATCTTGGTCTCTCCGTCGATGTCGGCCTATTCTCCGTCGATGTCGGGCTCTCTCGTCGATCCCTATTTATCTCACTCGCCGCCGATCTTGGTCCGTCTCGAGTCCATGGGTTCTTCTCTGTCGATATCTGCCGATTTCGTCCTTCTTCACGATCATTGATCATCTAGGTCTCTATGTCCGCTGATCTCGGCCATCTCTCTCTCTCTCGCTCTGTCTCTGCTGTTCTACATTAAAAACGGTTCTCTTTACATTGACATACTTGGTTGGATTTGGACTCGAGTCGCTATTCCAAGCCCTCCTGTAATCGCCTTTCTCAAACTGAGTTGTACCGAGAAAGGCCAAGCCCTAAACGCCTCTTCGCTCTCACATTGCCACAAGACAAAACAAAGGTGATTGATTTTAGGAACTCTGTGTTTTCCGGAAAACTAACTTAAACGCTTTTGGCGGTTACTTACATCTGTTTGTCGCATAAGATTTATACTTTTTCTTCGAACTTACGCCGTTTGTGAAAGCCCAACTTTTAAGGTTTTTCGGAAGTCAGTTATACCTTTTGTGGAAAAAAACAATTTCTTCAAATTAACACAATTTGCTTAAGGTTACACCTTTTCGTGGAAATGCTTATACTATCTCCTCAAAAAGTTACCTTTTGTGTAGGAATTTATGGCATAACATTTATAGCTTATTTTCTAACTTACACTTTTGTGGAAGCCCAACTTAAAGCGTATGAAGTGACTTATACCTTTTGTGAAAAAATAATTTCATCATGTTAGGCTTGTCTTCATCATGTCCACTTTGTTGAAGGTATTTTTTTGGGTCACCGCCCCTCACTAAAACCCGCCTTATGATTTTTGTTGGTACGATGAGAAGGTAATTTTTGTAATGTCAATGACCGATATCGTAAACTATGGTGTAAATCCTATGTTTTGTTGATTACCATGTTTGTGAACCGCTCAATATGGACAATAAGGTTTATGTCGTAATCATCGACCGAATCACAACTCGTAATTGCAGCATAAAAATTGTGCACAACCGCAAACGTGTCATACACTCTAACATCAATATGGTTACATAAAGTTGTGTTTTTTCAAACACAACCGCTTTAGGAAGCATACCCCATGGGGTCAACTCAGGCATTACCAATTTGTCTCTATTGTGCATTGTTATGAACTAATCACCTACCCTTCAAACAAAAAATTATACAATAGACCATGCAACTGCAGTATTGATATTCACTAATGAAGAAGTCAAGACGATGGTGAAGAAATGCACGACGATTCTATATATCCGCTTAACTTGCTAACAGATAATAGCTGCTTCCATGTAAAAGTCACAAACAGATACTGCTTGATGATAACAGATTTGCTAAATCATAATTATAAACAAACTCGCAACAGATAATGGTTGTTCATTAGAACCAAAATTCATGCACCCAGATAAGAGAACTCGCAATGTAGATAACAGCCACGATAAGGACAATGCACCCACAAAATTCACCATCCACAAAGCATCCACAAAATTCATCCACATAGCATCCACGTAAATGAATCCACATACCATCCACAAAATTCCCGCAGACCGCCAAATAGCATCCACAAAGCTCTTACAATGACACCAACGCTTCCCAAAATTCATTACGTAATAACATTATAAGTTACATCATAATAACTTATAAAATTCTTTCCGACATTCATTCCATAATAAAATTCATTCCACAAAGCTATTAAGTAAGTTATATAAGTTACATCATAATAAAATTCATTCCATAAACATTACTTACATCATGAAGTACAATACAACAAAATCGTACAAACTTCCATTACAGCTTCCCAAAATACTAAGAAGTACAAAAGTTATAATGATCAAGTACAAAATGATAGAAAATACAATGAAATATACCATCGCTTTGATAATATGTTCTATCCTTTCAAGCCTTCACCATGGTCATTTCCAAAGTCATGAAGCCTCGCCCTTACATCGTTGAAGTGTTCTATCATAAAGCATCACCAGTCTAGTGTTGAAGGATTCGACGAACGCCTTCATCATCTTCAAATACCTAACTTGAAGTAATTGCAATGGGGAGTGGGAGTGGTACTCTACAATGCATGACAATCAGCTTAGTTGAATACGCACAAATATTATCGCTACTACTAAAGGATTAAAATTTCCAAAACATACTTACATATTTTGATGGGCAAACAAAGGACAAACGCCTTCATTTCCATTCTCATTGTTCTCGACAACACGATGGCACCTGCTTCTTCCCCAATTGCATAGCCTCGCTTGTATTCTTATGTTGCTAATGTTAGAAGAAGAAGCCATGTTTTAAATCACAGACATGACAAAGTTGTAGTGCTCGCTATGCTTCTGCTTGATGGGGTTAATAGCAGTCTAGTTTAATTTGAGGGAGAGAGTGTGTCTTTATCGAAAACATCTATTTGTTCAAACCGCCAGTTTAATAGCATTTGCAATGAGGTTACATGCACTAAACAGTAATAGCATTTGAACAAACATCGCAGCTCAATCTACACACATAGCATTTTGAAACTGAACAAATACAGCAGTTTCAAACATAGCATCTGTGATTAACTACACACATGTTACACACATAGCATTTTCAATCTGAACAAACATGGCAGTTTTACAAACATATGAGTTCAATGTGAAGTAAATTATCAATCACACATGTTAAGCAACTATTATCAACAAATCATACTGACGTGAAATGATTATGGGCATTGTTGGAGACCTGTGATTCAAGAGTTATCAAACCTAAATAGTTATGAACAAATGACACATGTGATTTTGAACAAACCACACCGAAATACTTATCAACAACTCAAGAATAGTTATGAACATTTAAGTTCGGGCCAGAATAGTTATCAACGCTGATAATAGTTAATTCAAGTCACGCAGCCTAACACATTAGTTGATAGCAGCTCATTACAACAATTCATGCGTGATTCACAACAAATTCAAAGAAAATCACATTATCACGACATTGAAAATTACGCAACTATATGCATTCATTCAACTAATTATCAACTGCATAATCATACTATGTTCTCGCAAAGATGTGATCCTTTCATTTTATGTTGGATCGTCACAGATTCATACTACGCTCGAAAATGTATACTTTAACATGCATAAATGTTCGTCACAATATGTGCCACATTTTTCAAGCATACCATTAATCTATCTCGCATAACAAAGAAGTTTCAAAGCCCTAATTTTGGAAGTCAGAATTTTCAAGCCCTATTTTTCAATGAGTAATTTTGGAAGCCCTAATTTCCAAATTTCAAATCTATTTTGTGAATCACAACCATAACTTGATTTCAGTGGTTGGAGGATCTAACTCGTTCATCTATGGCTTGAAAGCCCATGTTATCGCTAATAAATTCCTTCTCATACCGATGGTGGTCGCGTCGAGCTATGGCTCATGGGCGTAATTAGATTGAGGTGTATACTCAGATAACTGTATAGCAGAGCGGAAAACGAAAATTTTGTTTGGTTTGCATTTGGGAGACGAGTTTTGAAGAAAAATTCCTAAAAAATTGTTTGGTTTGAGTTTTTCAAAAACATTTCTAAATCACTTTCTCTTACTCATCAATTAATCAATTTTTTCAAGCATCCTCTCATTCCCAATCACTTTTTGTCTCACACACATCTACTCAAATTCTCCCAAAATATCAAATCATCCCAAACTCCCAAAAAACAACTCTCCCAAAATACACAAGCAAACAAACCAAAGAAATTTCTAAACTCTCTCCCCAAAATTTTTATAAAAAACAACTCTCCCAAAACAAACCAAACAATGTTTATTTTCATTTTTAGTCCAGAACCCAAAAAATCAATAACAAAATATCAGATGAATAAAGATTGGGACCCCTTTCCCCGCACGAGGATCCTCTCCTTGCAAGCCTCCTTAAGGCCGTCCTGTAGAGAGATTGGGCCTACTTTTAGGCCCAATCTTGATAATCAACTGCTCATATTTTATGATTTATTCAAGATATCATACCGTAAAAATCAACTGACGGATATCAAAAAGTATGGGATGGTGTTATAGTTAATGGCTTGAAAGAAAACTACTCGATCGATAGTCGCCGATATTCGGTCTACGTGATTTTCCATGGGTATGTTGTACGCCATTTAACTGCATACATATTTACTGTTGATAACTTAAAAACGGGTCCCCTGATTGCCCCCACGGGCCGAACAACACTATCCAATGCAATGCACAATATTTGTGTATTCATAATACATTAGGATTATGATTCCCTCGATTTGTTATAGACTTGAGCTGTTTGGTAGAGTCGGAGAAAGTGTTTATAGCTTATGCCTAAACAGCTTATAGCTTATAACTATGAACATAACTTCATTTCTGACTTATAAATTAAGCATCTCCTGCCCCACTCAAAGAATAAGCTGATTTTTGACTTCCAAAAAGCTATAAGTTATAAGCTATAAGCTAAACCAAACATATCAAAATAGCTTAAATTGTCGAAAGTCAAATAAGCAACTTTGTCGCACCAAACAGTATGGCTATAGATTTGTTGGTTTCACCTTTGATCCTCGTGTAATGTACTTCATCAGATTTCCTCGTTATCCCAAATTTGGAACCTGGTTGGTTGAGCTTAGGAACCAAGTCTAGTTGCCTGATTTTGGAAGTGTTGATATAGGTAATATGCTTATCCGCTGAAATGCGAAAACAATTTTGTATGCTTATCTCTGCTCAAATGTTCATACAACTACTATGTTCATCTATTGTAAAACGGGAAGCTGTAGAACATGAGTCACCGTCTGCTATAAGTGGTTGGCCGTGTTCGAGTCATTCGATGTGAAATTTAGAAAATGATTACAAACTAAAAATGAAATGAGATATGAATATTGTGGTCATGTAACTAAAATGTGTCACGGATTGGTTTATGGTAATTTAACATTTATGAACTCCGATGTCTCGCTTATTGCTCATATTGTGTTTAGCATATCCGCATCGGGCGTTCTCACCCTATATGGGACACCATTTTCAGTACAAGTGGCACCTCCAGGACATAGCTTTGATGGATGGGAGTTGAAGACTCTTAGTTTTTGATTATTTTGTTGTATTATCAGAATAACGCCATGGGGCCTCGCGCTTCGACTCGATTTTGTTGCGGTTCTAAATCTTGAACCAAAGAGTCCAAATCCGCAAATCGCTTTTGAAGGAAAACAGATTTTTGAAAGAAGTGCCAAACATGGATCGCTTTGCCGATAACAGAGTCGCCACCTAAATATTTTAAAATGGGAAATTTAGGAAACCCCGACTCGGTGAAGGCCACGTGTCCGCTATCACCAAAGTTGGCTCGAACTTGGGTACGATTAGGGAAGGTCACATCGTGAGCACCTCTCGCGGCCAAAGACCGCCTCTACTAACCATGATATCTCGATTTTGAAAACTTTGTGAGTTCTTATTCAAGTATTAGCCTAGATTACTATGTGATGCTCGCAGCAAACAAGTATAGACTGGGCCGTCTGAATTGGAACAAAACATTTCATGTTTGTTTGTTTGAAAATGGTTTGATGGTGCTACCCGCAGGTAGGCTAAAATGCGGATTTGCCACCCTCAGGTGGGCTTAGAAAACAATGATTTTGCCACTATCTAGTGGGCTTAAAACAAACAAATAACGATTGTCCCAATTCAGATAACTCAACCTCCACCCACAGGCATTCAAGGCAGTTATATCACATAAGCATTTAGCCTCATGGTAAGCATGCTTTCATGGCAACACTCACACGCATGCAAGGATGCTAAAGCGTAACCACTTACCGAGTACTCCCAGCCAAAACAGGAAAACGATTAAAAATCATGCATGAATCCTAATTATACTGAAATGCCTAATGCAACACATGCAAAGATGCAATTATAGCAGGCTCGGCTATTCTAAACATGGCATATGGAATGCTACAGCTATCATGTACTCAACTTGGAATTGAAATACAGATGCAGCTTTATATATGACGCCGAAAGCATGTAAAACAGATGAATGATGCAAACATGTCATTACATCGTTATGCTAATTGAATATGCCCTATATCTAACCATCGAAGCGGATAAATAAAAGGAGAAAGAAATGGGGTTGAAGACATACATCGCACTCACACACCTTATTACAAAGATTGCACCAAGCAGAGGGTCCGAATGAATATACAAATCAATAAAAGAATATACAACCGAAATAAATATACAAATTTCTAATTAATTGACAAATTAATTAATAAAAGCAGAATCGGGCGCAAGCCGTGGACCGCTTTGCTTCGATAGATGATGTATCGCTTGGCGCGAAATTCACCGATGCCCTAATTAGCCTCGCTTATGATTAAATGCGCCTGACCAAAAGTTGTTAATCCTGCTTTTGGTCAGAACAGAGCAAGAAAAGGGCATAGCAATGTATTTCACAAATATATGCATGCCTCGATCCGCTACCACCAATCACGATACCGATGCATGATGGCCGAGGAATCGATTGCACAACTCAATATAGGGATGAATGCGCATTTAATGCATAACAAAACCTAACTCCATCACGGGTAATCCCGGAGTGGTGGTGACTTGGGAATTGAGACTCATTCTATCGAGTACAAAACGGCCTCGCTTCGCGGCGATATGCATGATATGCATGAAATGCAACTAATATACAACCTAGCATGCAATGCTACGAAATGAGATAGCCAAATGCGTCCATAGACACGCAAACCGAGAAATGCGAATGACATGCGAAATGCAATGATGGGCTTACCAACATGAGAGAGCCTCACTTCACTTACATAGGAGGCCTAATGATGAAAGGAGGTGTTCAAAAGCGTGTCCACTTGACACGCAAAACCGAGGCAATGATGTAAATTGCAAAACGGAAGAATGGAAGGTGCTCGGCGCGTGCTCGCGACACGCAAAACCGAGGCGATGATGAGATGAGAATCGGTAAACCGGCGTTTACCGGCGCGTGCACAGCGCCGCAAACCGCCGGCGATGAAAGATAAAAATCGGATAATCGGCAGCCAAACGCTGCCCACAGCGCGCAAACCGAGGCGATGATGAAAGATGAAAATCGGATAAATCGGCAGCAAACGCTGCGGCCCACAGCGCGCAAATCGAGGCGATGATGAAAGATGAAAATCGGATAACCGGCAGCCAAACGCTGCGCCTACAAAGCGCCGCAAACCGAGGCGGCGATGAAAGATGAAAATCGAATAAATCGGCGTTTCAAACGCGCGCCTAAAGCGCCGCAAACCGAGGCGATGATGAAAGATGAAAATCGGATAACCGGCAGCCAAACGCTGCGCCTACGCGCGCAAACCGAGGCGCATGGCGAAATGGGATGAAATGGCATACTTAATGCAACGATGGGCTTACACCGACATGGGAGAGCCTCACCACTCACATAGGAGGCCGCTGTAAATAAAGTCGTTAAACGCGTCCGCGATGACACGCAAATCGAGGCAATGATGTAGAAGCATGAAAATGTAAATTGGCTTACGCCGACATGAGAGGGCCTCAACCACACTCACATAGGCCGCCAATGATAAGAATGAAGCTCGGCGCGTGCCCATTGGCACGCAAGCCGAGGCAATGCAAAAATGATACGAATGGCATGGGAAATGATATGCAAGCATGGCAATGGAATTTCAGCACCTAAATAAAGGGGAAAACAGCCCAAACAATTCAAATGACACTCAAGCATGCATTCATCCCGAAAGTGTGAAATTAAGCCTGAATGGCCTATAGCCATGCTATACATGCAAAATATGATCATGGCAGCAAGAGCAGTAGCAAGGCAGTCCCAAATATGGCATTTTTCACTAACAAACATGGCCAAAATGCAAGCATAGATAGATCAACAATACCATGCAAAGTTAGTGGCCAAAAGAGGAGTATTGAGACAAGTGACGATGCAAACCCCAAATGGACAAACTTTCTACAACATTGAAGATGAGATAAAAATAAGCACAATTTCAGAAGATGACATCCTCCAAATCAGAATACAAACATGCTATAAAATCCATGCAAAGTAGGCTTCCAAATAGGCTATATCATGAGACATGCAATGCACACACCAAATGACAAAACTTTCTTCATGAAATATGTAAAGGGGGTCAAAATAAGACCAAAACCAGTAGGGGTCGAAGTCCCAAGAACAAACACAAATAGGTCAAAAATTGCATGCAAAAATGGCACACTTGATGAAATTTGAAGGGGGTGGTATATACAATGTCCAACTGAGGTTGAGCCCTTCTACAATGTTGTAGAGGGGCTCAAAATGAGCATTAAAACCAGTAGGGTCGGACCCCTGAAAACAAAAGGAACTAGGCCTAAACTAGCATGCAAGATAATGGCATAAAAGCTAGGTATTGAAACAAGTATATCATAGGAGCATCAATGAAGTTGAGCCCTTCTACAAAGTTGTAGAGGGGCTCAAAACAAGCACAAAAGCAGTATGGGTCGGAGCCCCACCTCAACCAATTGGAGTATAGAAATGAATCAAGAAAAAGCCCTAAAAGTTGGTTTTGAAGACTTACCCTTGAAGACTTGTCTTTCTTGATTCTTGGCTTTGATTTGTAGCTTCAACCTCCAAATTCACTTCCTAGCTGCTGAATGGTAGTAGGGATGGTGAGGCTAGGTGTTGATAAAGGAAGACCTAGAGACTTAGAAGCTTTTTGAGGTTTTGAGCTATGAAAATGGAGGAATTTGGAGAAGTGTTCTTGAAGACAAATTTTCCAACCTTGAAGAAGGAGAGGAGGGCCCTTCAAATAGACAAGAAATGGGTAAAAGGAGGGAAAGCACCTAATCTTTCCCTCCCGAATATCCCTGATGCCCCGGGATATGTTGAAGATATCCTGACAAATGGGACAGCCGAAAGGTGAACTGCCGGGCCAGGAGCTCGGGAGGTGGGCCACCACACCCCACTGTCGGCCACCACTCCACCATGGCCGGCACGGCCACCCCAAAAATGAACAAGAAAACTCGCCGACCACCATACTAAAGTGCCCTCCCATGTGTAGAACAAAGCCCCAAGGTTGAATCGCAACTCAAGCAGAGTCACAACATAGAGCTTAAGGAGAGGCCAAAATGAAACTCACAATTGCGGCCGACCACCATACCAAAGTGTCCTCCCAGATGTGTAGAACAAGGATCCAAGGTTAGAATTTGGCAACATTGAACCAAGAGTCACAACATAGAGCTTGAAGAAGAGGCCCAAAATGAAACCCACGCTTTCGCCGACCAAAGAGCTTTTAGGGTCCTCCCATGTTCCCTCATCACAAATATGTAACTTTGGTTGGAAGAAAATACCCTAAGGTGTTCAACATTGGCCCTATGAGAAAACGGCCCTGATGAGCGAAACCGCTTATCCGGGATAATTGCTGGCTTTCCCCCATGATCTTCCCGATGTTGAAACAGAGGTACCGCCAAGTTTGAACAAAAACTAATGAGAAATGAACGTCGGGCCAAAACCGAACAACGGATCCCGAAAATGGGCCGCAGCGCCAAGTGGTGTTCAAGATCAAGCGGGTGTTCATGACCCCAAAGTCCTCGAATGACAAAACAGAGGTACCGCCAAAAACGGAGAAAATCGATAAAATGAATGTCCGGCCCAAACCGCCAATTCGGTCCCAAAACCTACATAGCACCGAGTGGCATACGGCCACGGCGGGCATCGGGGCCCTGTGGTTCTCGAAATGATAAAACAGAGGTTCCCGCCAAAAACCGGAGAAAGCGGATGCGAAATGAATGCTCGGCCCAAATCACGCAGCCGGTTCGAATGGGTCGCCGCACCTAAGTGGTGTTCGCCGCTAAGGGGCATCAGGGCCCCGCCGTTTCTAACATTAAAACAGAGGTCTCCAAAAACCGGAGAAATCGGAGATGGTTGGGTCCCGAAGCCGAGGCACACAAATTTCAACGGCTTCAAAACCGGAACCGCCCGAATGGCAAAATGGCTACGGCCACGAAAAGTAGCTCACGGCCACCGGAGATAATCTACGGATCACTCTTCCTCGTGAAAGAAAACAGAGAAAACCGAACCGGTTCACAAACCGAGACAAGGTAGAGAAGATGGTTCTAAGTCCGGAGGCAGGCGGCTACTCGACCAGACTTCGAACGAGCACAAGATGCAACATCACCAAGCGCCAATCGGTGACGCTCGAAGTCTTGAGGACGGCCAAAATGGGTGTCTACAGCTGCCCTCTTGACGTAACTCTAAGTCAAGAAGTGACGAGAGTGAATGTCAAAGCCCGTGAGACGCACCCATTTTTGACAAGGTCAAGACTTAGACAATCATACAAGATGAACAGATATGTGCACCACAGCGCAGTTCGCAGCAGGGGCAAAAAGCAATATGCGGAAGATTTGATAATTGGACTTACACGCTAAGCTTAAGCCGGTTTGAAAATTGAGGATTCTTCATGAATATGTGCATGATACACACAAAAATGAACGGCGCGATGGATACACTAAGTAGACAAACATGTGTGATAAATACATAAAAGTGAAGAGAGTGTGATGGATACACTATACGAATGTGTGTGGTGGATACATACAGAGGGCATGTGTGATTGATACACAAAGTAGGCAAAGCGAGTGTGTGATGGATACACTATTTGAGCAAAGTATAATTGATATACAAAGGGTGAAGTGAGCAAAGTGTGATGGATACACTAAATGTGAACACAAAGTGTGATAGATGCACTGTGTGAACAGAGTATGATTGGTATACTAAAAGTGAACACAAAGTGTGATAGATGCACTTAGTGAACAAAGTATGATGGATATACTAAAAGTGAACACAAAGTGTGATAGATGCACTATGTGAACAGAGTGTGATTGATATACTAAATGTGAACACAAAGTGTGATAGATGCACTATGTGAACAGAGTATGATTGATATAATAAAAGTGAACACAAAGTGTGATAGATGCACTTAGTGAACAGAGTGTGATCGATACACTAAAAGTGAACACAAAGTGTGATAGATGCACTTAGTGAACAAGTATGATAGATATACTGAATGCGAACACAAAGTGTGATAGATGCACTTAGTGAACAGAGTGTGATTGATACACTAAAAGTGAACACAAAGTGTGATAGATGCACTTAGTGAACAAGTATGATAGATATACTGAATGTGAACACAAAGTGTGATAGATGCACTTAGTGAACAGGTATGATAGATATACTGAATGTGAACACAAAGTGTGATAGATGCACTTAGTGAACAAAGTATGATGGATATACTAAAAGTGAACACGAAGTGTGATAGATGCACTTAGTGAACAGAGTATGATGGATATACTGAATGTGAACACAAAGTGTGATAGATGCACTTAGTGAACAAAGTATGATGGATATACTAAAAGTGAACACAAAGTGTGATAGATGCACTTAGTGAACAGAGTGTGATCACTAAAAGTGAACACAAAGTGTGATAGATGCACTTAGTGAACAAGTATGATAGATATACTGAATGTAACACAAAGTGTGATAGATGCACTTAGTGAACAGTATGATAGATATATCAATGTGAACACAAAGTGTGATAGATGCACTTAGTGAACAGTATGATAGATATATCAATGTGAACACAAAGTGTGATAGATGCACTTAGTGAACAGAAAGCATGATTGATATAATCGATGGAACTAAGTGTGATTGATACACTAAGTGAAATGAAGTGTGTTAGATACACTAAAAGTGAACACAAATAAAGTGTGATTGATACACTAAGTGAATGATCTCAAACGGAACTTCTTGAATGAACCGTATATACAATATCGCATGATTGAGAAAGAAACTTTGATAGATACAATGCATTACAATGCATGATGCTTACGGAAAGCAATAATGGACAAAGCGGCGCTTAGAAAGCACCTCATGAGGTGAGTGGCGTGAACCGCTCTACTCGATGGGATCTCCTCGTGCTCTTCAACACTTACCTTCAACTCACAAGACAAAGGCTCGAATGCTAACAAGTAACAATATCTGCATGTGAGAGCCACTTACCGCTACTTGTCTTCCCGATCATATTCACAACTTTCCTTATTCTCCAACGGGTGACAGACTAGGTTGGTTCAAGATCCGCACTGAGGTGCATACACATGCTATCTCAATCTATGGGCCGCCATACAGATTTCAAGCCGAGGGCACGCCCGGGTATTTAAACCAGACTTTAGTCTCTAAATCCTAACCTTATGTTCTAGGCCACGCCATTCGAACTCTAATTTCCACCGTCAGTGGGTCTCCTAGGAACTCATCGCAAACACGCCAAGATGCCTCCGATAGGAATGGTACTGTGGAGAGCACTCGACGCCATTCTCGCTTGAAGTAGACTTGATTTTGAGCTTGAGGTAGAGGCACACTCATACTTGAACATTGGCAAGACTCAAGAGGTACACACTGAGTATAGTCTCTAACTCATCAAGTTGGAACAAACTCAGATGCTCGACATTTTCCTCTTTTGCTTTTGCTTTCTGAACCTAAATAGCTTCAGATAGGTCCCGGTTCACTGCTGTGATGACTGGGTTGAACCTCATGGTTTTATGAAAGAACAAATTTATTTTGCACAAATGTGGAGAACGACTAAGACTCTGAGCACAAAACGATTTTATTGAAATTGAGAGATGAGTTTAAGTTCTCAATCGGGTATTGAGCCTACGACGACTACAAAGACACTACGACTCAACAAGAAAACAAAAGGCACATAACTTAGACACATCGAAAGTAACACTCGAGATGACTCAAAATAAGGATCGAGATAAAACAAAAGACACGACATTCGTGACGCGCACAGGAGCCTGCTTTCACCGTATGTTTCCCATCCTTTCTTATTTGTGATTCTCACATCACTCGCCCTCAAGCTCTTTTTTTTCAAAAGCCCTTTTCTCACTTTTTCTCTCATCGCACATCTCTATTCTTTAATCTCTCATTTTTCAATCCCTCCCCGGTGGTTGATGGATAAACAAAGAAGTTGTGGGCTCGTGCCTCTAGCATTCTCGCTAGATTTTCTTTCTTCCGCCACACTTAGTGAAGTCCTCCCACAGAGGGGTTGTGCTACAAATGGGTATGTAGCAAATCTGCAGCTGACATCGGTCGATGATGCCCTCATTGGGGAGTTTGACGGAGCAGATCTGGCCTGACGAGGGAGTGTAATGTCCGCCCCATTCCAACAGGCTTCAGACTTGGCTTGATACCTCGCCGCTTGGAGGTCAGGAGAGCTTTTTTCGACCATTTTGTTGTCGCCTACCAGGCCTTCTTCCGGCAGTAAAGTGCCCTTCTTGGCGAAGTATGTTGATAAGGGGAAAGATGTAACTCCCGACCCAACTGTGTCTCTAGTTCATTATTTTGACCATTTTTATTTTTGCTTTCTAAAACAAAATTTGGCCAAAATGGGAGTTAGATTAACATGCTTGTTCGATTTTTGATTTGAAATCATGCAAGTCAAAGCTATGAGTATAAAATTTTCCTTTTTGAGTCCAGAAATGTGTCCAGCTTTTGGAAAATGAAACAATTTCGAGAAAATTAGTCAACCTCAAGAAAAATTCTCAAAACTATTTTTGCAAACGCCAATGCTCAACAAGCGCGAACCTACTCTTGAGATGCGCAACCCTGATCCGAAGGAAAACCGCCTGCTTGAAGAGAGTCGCATGGCAACGAAAGTTGCCCCTTGTTTGAATCCAAGATCATAAGCATTGAATGGCAAACGAAAGTTGCCCTTTGTTTGAAAGGCACCACAACGCATTGAATGGCAACGGAAAGTTGCCCCTTGTTTGAAAAGGCACCGAATACATTGAATAGCAACGAAAGTTGCCCTTGTTTGAAAGGCACCGCAACAAGATTGAAGTCGGCCTCGAGCGATGATGGCAATCGAACTCCTGACAGAGAGGAGGCAAGGATAGTCAAAACCATTACATGGACACACTTGATTTGGAAGTGTTTATGGTCGACTTCGTAATGAAGTTGCCCACGATCCCAAACATGGGAATCAAGCCCACGTAGTTCGGGGTTAAGGTACACTCTGTATTTAACCTCTCCTTTTCATGCTCTAACTTTTGCCATATACTGCTATGTGTTTTCAACCTTATGAGCTTTTGTTTTTCTTTTCTTTTCATTCTTTTCATTTCTTCTTTTCATCTTTTCTTTTTTTTCTTTTTCTTTGAATTTTTTGTATCTTTGCATTTTTTCATCTTTTTTCTTTTTTCATTCTTTCTTTGCTCTAACTTTTTCGGTCGCCTCTTCCGGGTTTTCGCCCAAATGAGCCTCTCAAAGGGTAAAAGTGTAACAAGTCCATGCCAAATGGTTTTGAGATTGAAGCCCTTTGTATCCCTGAGAGTGGTCATGTATTGATTCGCAGAAGGTCCATCTTCATCTTCGAGCATATTGATATTTTTGCCCCTAGTTCGAGAGGTGCTTCCGATCTAGCTTTGCAAGCTTCTTGACGAGGTCCGATCTTCTTGATCCGACTTTGGTGCCTCTTGTTCGAGGGTCGCTTCAACCGCCACACAGCCTCACATTGTGGTTGACTGCTGAACCTTCAATTCAAGTTCAAGGTTTAGAAGCAAAGGGGTTGAGTCTCGAGGTCGAGAGCGATCCTAGGTCGCAATCTTAAGAGCGATTCCACACAAGTTCGCAGGATCAAGCAGAAAAACATTTTGTTTTTGAAAGTTTTAAGAAAATCCATTTAATCGTCATACCGAAGATAGTGTGAAACCACCGATCAAGCCGTGGTCCTTCTCAAGACTTCACGCTAACAAGCATGATTTCATTCATTAAAGGCTTAGCACTCTTTCTCTCAATTTGATCAAAGTTTTGCAAATCCCGAGGAATTCCTTCCTCTTTGTTTTCATTGCGTTGTTCAAAAGTTTTGAAAACTCAGTCATTACAATGACTTCAAGGCACAAGAGAGCAGTGGAATGCACCGCTTCATTCAAATCTCGCACAACTAGCACACAGCAAGCAAATGCGAGAGCGTGAAATCATCGCCGTTTATCTATAATCATGGCACAACTGCCCTCGCGTAAACAGACTCAAAAGAAAACGAAGAGACAAACGAAAACAAAATGGTGATGCCCGAGGTAACACCCCGAATCACCCGACTTATACAAAAGGATCGACTAAACAAAAAGACAGACCCTAACCAAAAAGACTGACTCAAAACCAAAAGACAGACTCTAAACAAAACAATAGAACTGGCTCAATACCCAAGCCGAAAAGTACAAAAACTAGTATTTGCATACCGCTTCAAAACAAAGGCGTGCCATCCACCATATTCGAGTAAACCGAGGCCGCCGCAGTGGTTCATCCTTGATCACATAACATTATCCCCACAAGTTCACGATCAAAAGCCGATAGACTTTGCAGACCGTGCAAAGAATGACCCCTTTGTCAAACAGATCTTGTACATCATGGCGCAGATTTAAAAACAACTGCTTTGTCATGACCGCTTGGCTTGATGGTAGGCATGATTTAGTCCGGTCATGCTTTGCGTGATAGGATCGGTAGGGCCGTTGTTCCAACGGTTTCAGATGTCCTTCCGAGTAAGACCTCTAGAGCTTTGACAAAGGCATATGAAGGGTGAAAACCCTCTTAACTCGAGGTGGATATTTGGCCGTCATGAAGCTACTTCCGGACGCACCGCTAATGGGGTAGCCTTTTTGATGTGGTGGTGGTAACCATGCCCACTTCGAAGATCTTGTAGCCGCATCACCGCCAGTGCTCGTTGTTGTTGCGGTTGAAGGTTCTCCGGTCGCCCCTATCCCGTCCGAAAAGGCCCTGTTTCATTGGCCCTCGATTTGTATCCCCATCTCGTAGATCCGCAAAGGTGGGAAAGGGGACTACAATCATTTTCAAAGATCGCTTTGGTTGGAGATTGCGACGATCATTCTCGACCGATCTTTGTCGGTGGGCCTCAAAGTCATCATTGTCGCTTTTGCCCTCCATCGAGTCACAAAATCGAGAAAGTCTCTTTGGGCTCTTGCCTTGTCGCTTCAAGATCACGAAGTTGTGATCTCAACTGGTATTGTACGAGTATTGTGCGACAAAGGCCTCACCCATTTCATCCCAATTCCTTTTGACCTCATCTTCTAGTTTCAAGATACCAATTGGAAGCTATCCCCATAAGGTTCGCCGAATAGTGAAAGTTTTTGTGATCCGTTAGGCCCATTGGCACAATACATCTGAAAATAACCGGGTGGACCATGGGATCATCGGACCCATCGGGTTTATCAATCATGCATTTTGAATTGCTCGTAATGTCACGCCACATCAAGATAACCATCCTCGATGCCCTAATGGCTTTCACCCCTTGGGATTTCTTAAAAGCTTCTCCAAATTTGCTCAATTTCAGAGCGTATGATCTACCTCAAACTCAAGGAGAGCCCGGTGATAAACAGTGTGTGGGTCTGGACACCAGGCGAAGCGAGGCGAGTCGCCCCTGCTGAAGATCCGTGTCCTCCCGGATATTTTGGACATTTGGCGCCTCCCTGCAATCGGAGCTCCTCGGGGAGGAACTTGTTGTGAAGCAGACGCCGCTTTGTCAGCTGGTGATGAGCTCACCGCCGAGCCATGATTGCGCTTGTCGCTTGAAAATTTCGCTGATGGACATTGCCTTGTCGATGAGCTTCATACTTTCTTGCATCCGACGATCATCGCCCATCCCCGATGTGTTCTCTCGATCCATCTAACTGACCGTATTTATCCCCACAAGAGAAACTAAGACCTCACCGACTGCTCACCGGTGGGGTGGATAAAGACCATCGACCGTAATCACGAATCGGTGATTTGTGCTCGACCGCCCTTTTCACTCGCCTCGTAAAGAAACACCGACACCCTTGAATTGAATCTCGACCACAAAGTCTATCAAGACTAGTCCAATGTACCGGGATAGTGGAGCTTTCGGGTTATGGTTCCAGACTACCTAGCAAAAGAGAAAACGGACAAAGATCTCAAAATTTAATTTCATCTCAACAGACACGAGCATAACAAGATGATTGTGCCTCTACCGAAGTTTTGCCCCCAAAATTTCGGGCCAACTGATAATTCGTAAATCAATCACAAAATATCGACTAGTTCGCAGTTCGATGCCCAAACTCATAAACCGACACATGCATTCCCTCAGAGAGGCGACTCTAACAAGCATATAATGATAAGTGAGAGCCAAAACACCCCTATGTTGGGGTAGGGTTTCGCCCTATTTTGTCGTGAACTAGGGTTTCACTACGACGCAATGTTTCAAACAACCTATAAACGGGTAAGCAACCCGCCCTAGTTTGGAATGGTCACTATGGATCCGAATATGCACTAGGTCGAATGGTCAGGGTGCCCTTAAGAAACCGGGTTTGTGTTCCCATATCGGGCAGAGCTCAGAATCGATCAAATTTTATGGACATGCCTTGACAAGACAAGCCTCCCAAGAAACCGCCAGAATAGCAGATGGCAAACACGGTGTCCTAGGCGCACTAATGCAAATGCAATGCAAAGAAACACACAAGTGTAGTCAAAACCAGATATCATGAGTTCGAGTCAAGTTCTCTAAATCCTCAAAGAGTCGCCAGAATCAGAATAACGCTCACGGGGCCTCGCCATACCGACTCGATTTTGTTGTGGTTCTAAATCTTGAACCAAAGAGTTCAAATCCGCAAATCGCTTTTGAAGGAAAACAGATTTTTGAAAGAAGTGCCAAACATGGATCGCTTGCGGATAACGTAGTCGCCACCTAAATATTTTAAAATGGAAAATTTAGGAAACCTTAACTCGGTGCCGAAGGCCACGTGGTCCGCTATCACCAAAGTTGGCTCGAACTTGGGTACGATTAGGAAGGTCACATCGCGAGCATTTCCTCGCCGGCCAAAGACCGCCTCTACTAACCATGATATCGATTTTGAAAACTTTGTGAGTTCTTATTCCTTATTAGCCTAGATTACTATGTGATGCTCGAAGAAACAAGTATAGACTGGCCGTTCGAATTGGAACAAAACATTTCATGTTTGTTTGTTTGAAAATGGTTTGATGGTGCTACCCGCAGGTAGGCTAAAATGCGGATTTGCCACCCTCAGGTGGGCTTAGAAAACAATGATTTTGCCACTATCTAGTGGGCTTAAAACAAACAGTCAACGCATTGTCCCAATTCAGATAACTCAACCTCCACCCACAGGCATTCAAGGCAGTTATATCACATAAGCATTTAGCCTCATGGTAAGCATGCTTTCATGGTAACACTCACACGCATGCAAGGATGCTAAAGCGTAACCACTTACCGAGTACTCCCAGCCAAAACAGGAAAACGATTAGAAATCATGCATGAATCCTAATTATACTGAAATGCCTAATGCAACACATGCAAAGATGCAATTATAGCAGGCTCGGCTATTCTAAACATGGCATATGGAATGCCATGCCTATCATGTACTCAACTTGGAATTGAAATACAGATGCGCTAGTATAATGCGCCGAGTCGATGCATGCAAAACAGATGAATGATGCAAACATGTCATTACATCATATGCTAATTGAATATGCCCTATATCTAACCATCGAAGCGGATAAATAAAAGGGAGAAAGAAATAGGTTGAAGACATACATCGCACTCACACACCCTTATTACAAAGATTGCCCCAAGCAGAGGGTCCGAATGAATATACAAATCAATAAAAGAATATACAAATCAATAAAAGAATATACAACCGAATAAATATACAAATTTCTAATTAATTGACAAATTAATTAATAAAACAGAATCGCGGCAAGCCGTGGACCGCTTTGCTTCGATAGATGATGTATGCTGGTCGCTGGCGCTGAAATTCACCGATGCCCTAATTAGCCTCGCTTAAGATTAAATGCGCCACCGGACCAAAAGTTGTTGATCCGCTTTTGTCAGAACAGAGAGCAAGAAAAGGGCATAGCAATGTATTTCACAAATATATGCATGCTCGATCCTCGCGCCACCAATCACGCATACCGATGCATGATGGCCGAGGAATCGGATTGCACAACTCAATATAGGGATGAATGCGCATTTAATGCTAACAAAAACCTAACTCCATCATGGGTAATCCGGAGTGGTGGTGACTTGGGAATTGAGACTCATTCCGTTATTTCGAGTACAAAACGGCCTCGCTTCCGTGCGATATGCATGATATGCATGAAATGCAACTAATATACAACCTAGCATGCGCAATGCTCCGAAAATGAGATGTCTCGAAATGCGTGTCCATAGACACGCAAACCGAGAAATGCGGAATGACATGCGAAATGCAATGATGGGCTTACCAACATGAGAGAGCCTCAGCCCACTTACATAGGAGGCCGAATGATGAAAGGAGGTGTTTCAAAAAGCGTGGTCCACTTGACACGCAAAACCGAGGCAATGATGTAAATTGCAAAACGGAAGAATGGAAGGTGCTGCGCGTGCTCGCGGCACGCAAACCGAGGCGATGATGATGAGAATCGGTAAATCGGCGTTTCGGGCGCGTGCCCACAGCGCCGCAAACCGAGGCGGCGATGAAAGATGAAAATCGGATAAATCGGCAGCCAAACGCTGCCTACAGCGCGCAAACCGAGGCGATGATGAAAGATGAAAATCGGATAACCGGCGTTCTCAAACGCGGTCCACAGCGCGCAAACCGAGGCGATGATGAAAGATGAAAATCGGATAAACCGGCGCCAAACGCTGCGCCTACAGCGCCGCAAAACCGAGGCGGCGATGAAAGATGAAAATCGAATAAAATCGCGTGCCTCAAAACGCGCGCGCAAACCGAGGCGATGATGAAAGATGAAAATCGGATAAACCGGCGTTCAAACGCTGCGCCCACAGGTGCGCAAACCGAGGCGATGGCGAAATGGGATGAAATGGCATACGGAATGCAACGATGGGCTTACACCGACATGGGAGAGCCTCACCACTCACATAGGAGGCCGCTTGCAAAATAAAGTCGTTAAACGCCGTGTCATGACACGCAAATCGAGGCAATGATGTAGAAGCATGAAAATGTAATTGGGCTTACGACATGAGAGGGCCTCAACCACACTCACATAGGCGCTTAATGATAAGAAGGTGGCGGCGCGTGCCCATTGGCACGCAAGCCGAGGCAATGCAAAAATGATACAAATGGCATGGGAAATGATATGCAAGCATGGCAATGGAATTTCAGCACCTAAATAAAGGGGGAAAACAGCCCCGAAACAATTCGAAATGACACTCGAAGCATGCATTCATCCCGAAAGTGTGAAATTAAGCCCCGAAATGGCCTATAGCCATGCTATACATGCAAAATATGATCATGGAAGCAAGAACAGTAGCAAGGCAGTCCCAAATATGGCATTTTTCAGTAACAAACATGGCCAAAATGCAAGCATAGATAGATCAACAATAGCATGCAAAGTTAGTGGCCAAAAGAGGAGTATTGAGACAAGTGACGTATGCAAACCCCAAATGGACAAACTTTCTTCTACAACATTGAAGATGAGATAAAAATAAGCACAATTTCAGAAGATGACATCCTCCAAATCAGAATACAAACATGCTATAAAATCCATGCAAAGTAGGCTTCCAAATAGGCTATATCATGAGACATGCAATGCACACACCAAATGACAAAACTTTCTTCATGAAATATGTAAAGGGGGTCAAAATAAGACCAAAACCAGTAGGGGTCGAAGTCCCAAAAACAAACAAAAATAGGTCAAAAATTGCATGCAAAAATGGCACACTTGATGAAATTTGAAGGAGGTGGTATATACAATGACTAATGAGGTTGAGCCCTTCTACAATGTTGTAGAGGGGCTCAAATGAGCATTAAAACCAGTAGGGGTCGGACCCCTGAAAACAAAAGGAAATAGGCCTAAACTAGCATGCAAGATAATGGCATAAAAGCTAGGTATTGAAACAAGTATATCATAGGAGCATCAAATGAAGTTGAGCCCTTCTACAAAGTTGTAGAGGGGCTCAAAAAAATCACAAAATCAGTAGGGGTCGGAGCCCCAATTCTCAACCAATTGGAGTATAGAAATGAATCAAGAAAAGTCCTAAAAGTTGGTTTTGAAGACTTACCCTTGAAGACTTGTCTTTCTTTGATTCTTGGCTTTGATTTGTAGCCAACCTCTGAAATTCACTTCCTAGCTGCTGGAATGGTAGTAGGGATGGTGAGGCTAGGTGTTGATGAAGGAAGACCTAGAGACTTAGAAGCTTTTTGAGGTTTTGAGCTATGAAAATGGAGGAATTTGGAGAAGTGTTCTTGAAGACAAATTTTCCAACCTTGAAGAAGGAGAGGAGGGCCCTTCAAATAGACAAGAAATGGGTAAAAGGAGGGAAAGCACCTAATCTTTCCCTCCCGAATATCCTCGGATGCCCCGGATATGTTGAAGATATCCCGACAGCCGGGACAGAAAGCAGAACTGAAGCAAACGGTGGCTCGGGAGGTGGTCGGCCACCACCCCACCTGGTCGGCCACCACCCACCATGGCGCACGGCCACCCCAAAAATGAACAAGAAAAACTCGCCGACCACCATACCAAAGTGCCCTCCCATGTGTAGAACAAAGCCCCAAGGTTGAATCGCAACTCAAGCAGAGTCACAACATAGAGCTTGAAGGAGAGGCCCAAAAATGAAACCCACAATTGCTGGCCGACCACCATACCAAAGTGTCCTCCCAGATGTGTAGAACAAGGATCCAAGGTTAGAATTTGGCAACATTGAACCAAGAGTCACAACATAGAGCTTGAAGAAGAGGCCCAAATGAAACCCACAAGCTCGCCGACCAAGAGCTTTAGGGTCCTCCCATGTTCCTCATCACAAATATGTAACTTTGGTTGGAAGAAAATACCCCAAGGTGTTCAACATTGGCCCTATGAGAAAACGGGTTCCGAGGAGCGAAACTGCTTATCTGGGATAATTGCTGGATTGTCCCCCCCCAGTGATCTTCTTGATGTTGAAACAGAGGTACCTGCCAAGTTTGAACAAAAACTAATGAGAAATGAACGTTCGGGGCCAAAACCGAACAAATCGGGATCCCGAAAATGGGCAGGTGCAAGTGGTGTTCAAAGATCAAGTGGGTGTTCTGGACCCCGGTTCCTCTCGAATGACAAACAGAGGTACCGCCAAAAACGGAGAAAATCGATAAAATGAATGTCCGGCCAAACCGCCAACGGGTCCCGAAAACCTACAGTGCACCGAAGTGGCATACGGCCACGGGCATCGGGGCCCTGTGGTTCCTCAAAATGATAAAACAGAGGTTCCCGCCAAAACCGGAGAAAGCGGATGCGAATGAATGCTCGGGCCCAAATCACGCAGCCGGTCTCAAAATGGTGTTCGGCCGCGGCGGGCATCAGGCCCCAGCCGTTTCTAACATTAAAACAGAGGTCTCCGCAAAAACCGGAGAAAACAGAGATGGTTGGGCGGTCCCGAGCCGAGGCAATACTTCAACGGCTTCAAAACCGGAACCGCCCGAATGGCAAAATGGCCTACGGCCACGAAAAGTAGCTCACGGCCACCGGGAGATAATCTACGGGATCACTCCCTTCCCTCAGGAAAGAAAACAGAGAAAACCGAACCTGGTTCGCAAACCGAGACAAGGTAGAGAAGATGGTTCGGAAGTCCGGAGGCAGGGCGCGCGGCCGCGACTCTGAGACTTCTGAACGAGCACAGTATGCAACATCACCAAGCGCTCAATCGGTGACGTCTGAGTCTTGAGGACGGTCAAAAATGGGGTGTCTACAATTACATGTACATTAAAGCACGGGCTTATTTTGTATACAATTAGCACTCTTCTTCTGTGAAACCAAGTGTGAACTTGGAAAGCTGTAAGCCTATAGGCCAGTTGCTTTTGTTGTTAACATGTAATATTGTTGTAAGAATTACTCTGATGAATGAAAAGTCATGATTTCTTTATACCATTGCATGTCTAATATAATGGGATTTATGTATTATTTTGAGGGCGCGCCATCCTTTGTATCATCATTGACACAGCTTTCTCGCCAGCGCCTCGCATAAACGGGATTATCATCCGCCGATCGTTAGTCGCATGATACATTGTCCGCTGCCTAATCGCTTCGAATTTTACCCTTGACGTAAATTTTATTCATCACCAGAGTACTATTTTAATTTTAATTTCACTAAAAATTTAACTTCAGATTCCTACCTTACGCCACTGCTTCAAAAACAAATAAAAACTAAAAAATCAAGAAAAAATTAATAGTAACATAAATTGGCACGCCAAACATATAATCAAAAATTTCCTATCACAAACATCATATCCAAGTACAACAAAATCTATTACCCTAAAGGACTTTTAAGAAAATACGCAAATAACATAAAAATAGCAACTTCGTAACCACCTTGTACGGCTGGTGTGGCATGTTTACAAAAAGCCAAAATTCAAAAACTCAGTAATTTGACTTCAATCACATTATTCTAAGTCACATCATCTCTCACACACATCATTTCAACCCTGAACGCAAACGGAACCCATATTTCACAAAAAGTTAAAAAGAACAATTATTTTTATTTAAAAAGTGAGGGAAAAAAATTGGACTAAAAAAATGCAATTTATGTCTTTGTGGACGAAAACAATGACGAAAAAAAATTGGATGTTTGGGTTAACTTTTTGACTTTTATGGAAAAATGTGTATTACAAAATTGTATAAATTAATGTGTAAGGAAAAACAACAATGCTAGGTATCATAAAAAATCTTTATAACAACGCACCACACATTAATCAAGATAATCCAAAGATCATAAATCTTTCATGATCATTTTCATGAAAGAAATTTAATGATCCCTAACTTTTCTGAAGGAAAAATTATAATTCGGAAGAGCAATGTTATGTATCATGAAAAAACTTTCATGATAATGATCATGAAATATTTATGACCTTTGGATTACACTTAAAATAAAGCACTACACACTAATCAAGGTAATCCAAGAATCATAAATCTTTCATGATCATTTTTATGAAAGTTTTTTCATGATCCCTAACTTTTCTCAATTCGGAATTGTGTTGCCGTAATTTTTGACTTTTCCGAATAGTAATAACTGTTTGACTTGTTGGTTTTTTTTCCCAACTTGCCAACTTCGCCTTATGTAGTGTCACGTACGTTTCGGTTTCCCTCCCAAATTTGGAACAAAAACCAAAGTCGCCAGACAGCGCTTCCCACAGATGCAGTACTTTTCATGATGACCCACATGCCGTAGCCTTTCTAATCTCACCAACTCATTTCCATTTCCCACATACAAATTTCGGCAACTGTGGTGTCCCTCCTTCTCTCTCCATTTCGGTTTTGCTGTCCACTTAACACACTCTCTCTCTGTCTCTCCATTTCGACTGCGCCCGGTCGCCGACGGTAAGAGTCACCATTTTCTCGGGCATGTGTGAGTCTGTCTATTTGTTTTTTCGGAGCACATTATTATTATGACCTACTGTGTTCCACGCGCACGACATTACCATTTCTCAACTAATAAACTGTTCCTCCTTAGGTCATTGAAACAGACGTACGATTAGGTATACAAACTACACGGGGGACAAACTGATATTGCCATTGACGAGTTCCATAGTGACAAACGGTCTTCGTTCAGCAGTGCAGTCGGTTTTTTATTTCTCTGCATGAAGGTAAGTTGCGTATGGGTGATGTTGGGTTGAATGTCCGATGTGGCCTTGTTCCAAGTGTGCGCATTGGTTGTTGATTCTGGCTTCAAGTCGTAAATACTATAAAACGAGTATAACATATGGGCAATTAATTTTCAGAAACTGGCATGCCATATCGCATAAATTAACCACAACATATCCTACTTGAAAATACACGAAAAGTACCACTCGTGACAATGTACGCATTTAATCAATGGTCCGCTGATTGTAAGTTGTTGACAAATTCGCTTTTGTTACAATTTCGAGTAATGTTCTTTTTCCGTGATCCTTATGAATATTGCATTAAATTCTTTGCAGAAATATCGTAATTGGATATGGGCACATGTCGCATAATGCTAAGCAACCGTGAGTTTATGTCGCTCAAGATTTCATATTGTTAGGTTTGCAAGGTTATGTTTCCTGTACGTAGTAAATACCACTCTGCTCGCGGTATGGCATGTTGTGCCGTTATGTATCGCCATCATGAGGTTGTGCGATTTGAGTTTGACACACTTGCGGTAGCCTCAAATTGCACCATGAATTGCGGTAATGGATTAAAACTGTCGATTTGTTACTGTATGTGCACATAGGCCACATGTTGCGATTCATGGAGAGAATTTGTGAAATCCATAATTCAAAGGAGTTATACTAAACCACTTCACTCATAATTTTGGTGACAACGAAACGACGCTACCATTTTCACGAAAATGGCACAACTTTTTAAATGGCAAGGCAAGATTGACTAACTTTAAAGTTAACCGACGAACATGATAGAATGCACAAAACGCATACCACCGATGTAATTTGGCCTTCAACAAAATTTCATTTACCGATATTTGTTACGTGCAAACGAACACATTGAAGGCAAGTGGCAAAGGTTCACTTAATCGAAAGGGTTGACATTACCGAGCCCTCGCCGAAAAGCGCCACTTGGACCATTTATTTTTATGTGTTCGACAAGGTCCTTCAAAGCGCTCACAAGATGAATCCTCTCGTCAAACGTAGACAAAGATTTTTGCACAATTCGCATTACATATTTTCAACTCATAGCTTGCGCCAGGCACATTTCGCTTGTACTCACAAGAAATTAAGATTTTAGAGAACAAAAGTAAGGACTAAAATAGTTTGGACCATTCATAATTCTTATTGCAGAAATGATGTGGTTATTATACATAGAGTAATGCTAGGAATCATGAAAATAATATCATGAATATGATCATGAAAGATTGCCCACGCCCGCAGTATACACACAATAAAACACCATACACTAATCAATGCTAATCATATGATAAAAACATTTTCATGGTACATTTCATGATATTATTGTCATGATCTCTAATATTACTCTTATATTTTTAGCAACCAAAATTGGACATTACAGATGCATTATTATGTAGTTGGGACAACATTTGTTTGTGTCAAAAATTGGTCCCTAAATGTCAATGTTTATGATTTGTGTACATATATGTATACATATCCATCCATATCTAACATATAATCGACGCCGAATTGACAATGGTTGCACCAAAGAACAATTCAAGGAAAGACGAGAAGCGCATAAGCCCGATCAATATGGTTAGTGTGCGACATGTAGTAAGTAGAGTACCGTGATGGAAACACGGATCGCTGTGATAGCAAAGTATGGACTTCTATTCCATAAAGACACCACTATGTGCTTCTATCGTGTCGCATTCAGCGATTTCCAGCAGTCATAGACGCCATATTGCATGTTCTTATAAGCTCCGATTATGTGTAAAATTCCATGTCTGTTCTTATTTCAACTGTGTGCGAAATAGTAATTTGTATGTGCAAACATATGTAAATACCGTAAAATGTGCACACATTAAGTAGTGATACAACTTTTGGTGACAATTATTTTGGACTTACAGCTCCTATTTGTCCTGTATGTGCATCACGTTCGTGTAACACTTATAGAGCCGAAAGGATATTGGGGAAAGGTGGAAGGAACTCCCCTGTGATGAGAATAAGAGGTTTAAGGACATGGCTAAGGCAAGTGCCAAGGAATTGGGCGAAGAAGTTGCAAAGAAATCTGCAAAGGTACTTAGGTGCTTAGTGTTTTCGTAACTGCATTTGGGGAGGACCTGCTATCGACACAATGTTGGTTAATTTTTTGTATTAATGTTCACGTTAATAACATTGCAGAGTAAAATGCAAGTCCGCATATCATTGAAGTCAATTGTTGATATCGTGAACGGCCAGAACGGCACAAAAGCAAAATATTGATATTGGGTTCGGTGGCCTCCTCGTTAAAGTGTACCAGATAGATCACAACATGTGCCAATGGTTGGTACAGTAACTTCTATCCCGACACTGCTCGCTGGATCGCTCATGGTCACACCGAGGCTCACCTGTGAGGAAGTGCATGTCTTATTGGGTATACGGTCAGAAGGCAATGACGTGCAGTTCACTGGTTCAATAGATGCATATCCCAATATCTACGAAGAGGTTGGAGCTATTAAGGGAATCATTCCTTTAAACCAGTTGAGAGTTTATATGACTGAGAGTGATGGTGCGGATGACGAGTTTCGGCGGAAGTTTGCCAGACGTGTTGGGGCTATGTTGTGTCTCTACCACAATGACCGACTTGAGCCTCGCTGCTCGCTCATGCCGTGAAGGACGGACCGGTATGGGGGCATGTAATTGGGCAAAGCGAATCGCAATACCTTGTCAAAGGTGTTCTAAGTATAAGATGAAAGTTCAAATGAGGCAACTGGATGTGTTTTCCTTCTGATGGTAACGTAACCGACCGTTGTTTGTTTGTACCATGCCGATTACATATTTCATCCATTGCTGTGCATATGGGTCAATAAAATGGCGCTATGCTAACTACAAACTTACTGTTATTGAACAAAGATGACAAATATACCAGACGGGCCACATTTTTTAAACCACGAAAAGCCTATCTTTTAACCGAAAGTCGCATGGGGATTCTCGCCATTGAGACACATAAACACATACATATGATTGTGTTGTAACTTGTATGCATTGTTAATCTAATACGGATTATTTTGCTCTAAGTGTATAGTAAATATGTTTTCCCCTTATAATACAAATTATTTTACTTGGATCGCTTTTGCCCCCTCCAGAAGAGTACGCTTGGCTACTACACGCCCATCCCCGCTAAATGATTGGGGTGATGCCGAAATAGAGACGAGGCGACGATGGGAAGGAAGCAAATGTTGCAAAGAACATGAGGTAATCAACCCATTCAGATCGCACATTTTACAAAGATTGCCCCAATGTGTTATGGATAACGGTGATGATGTAATTTGTGTTCCTAGGACTAGGTGACAAGCAAAGTGACAAACAAAGGACCCTTTCCTTAGCGTATGTCATATTTTCGCTTTGTCCTCCCTATTTACTCAAATACTTAACTTTTGGAGCGAAAACATTAAGTTCCCATGTGCACGATGTTGTAGCCTTACAAATTCAATTTCATGTACTACTCCGTAGGAAATGAATTTTGGTGAAGCCTGGTTAGAGTTTTGGAAAAGCTTGAAGATTTTGGTTTTTAACCTTGTAAAAGGTCAAAACATTGTCGCTCGCTTATTGTTAGTTCGTAATTGAAAATTTATCTTTGTTTATGTAATTGGGTAAAGGTAAAGTGGTAAACATGGGATCGACAGAAGTTTTTATCCACACCAGATGAGCATCATTTACAACAAAATTTTTTCCTCATTTCGGATGAATGGAGGAATTAATTTTTATTAGATATATTTAATATGTCAAGTGTGTACACATACGTTGTGTGCAACTTAAGAAAGCAGACCGAAACTTTACGATTCACAATTGAGATCGATTAACGATTCACTGCATTAGCATTTTCATTTATGATTTCAATCCCGATTTGACAACTATGTCAGGTGGAGTTTCCTCCAACAAAAGCGGAAAGCAATGACATTGATGACGCAATTGACACACACCATGTCAATAACAAATAGAAACCACGGATTGATGATGTTCGTTTGAGCAAGGTTGAGACCGACATTGGTGAACTCAAGGAAACCATGAAGCAAGTGCTTCAGAGCAATGCGAAAATAAGGGACATGTTGCTCAATTTTCGAGGGAAGGAAGCTGTTAACAATGCAAAGGTAAGCAAAAGCAATCAGTACACATGCTTCGCATAGTTCACAGAGGTTAATTGGGGATGAAATATGGTAGTAACTTAATGTATGTGTTTGTGTGATTAGGTAGAGTCGAATGAAAGAAATTGTAACATTAACATGTCCTCCAGCATTGCTGAACTGAAAGGAATGCTGAACGAAGTGGTTGCAGCTATATTGTCTGGCAAACAACCGTCTAATGAATAGACACATATTGCTGAAATGAAGCAAATGATGCAGCAAGTGCTGGCAGGTTTATTGGAAACAGCACAATTGCCTCGCGCAGAGGAAAAGGGTTTTTACCCTACCAAGGGAGTCGAGTTGCATGATGGCGGCGTGGTCTTCCCAAATTATTATGGTAGCCCAAATGAGGGTAATGTTCAAGATTTACAGGGGGTCGATTGGGAGGACAATTATGTGAATGCAATGTTGTCGAATGAGATAATTGATATGCACGATGGACGCTATGCATCGGCCCAAGAAGTTGGGGAGACATGCACAACAACCGTGGCCTTGCGTTGATTTAAACATACGCAGTTTAAGATAGCAAATCTCTTTCGGTTCAGATTTCGCCATCAAGAACGCTGACAACACAATGTAGTTTATCTTCGCTTGATGATTTGCAAACCTTGCCACCAATGCGAGGAGAAGGCATAATGTGCATCCTTCGCCGTAAGGTTGGCCAAACATTGGGAGCGGACAAATTGTAACAGGCACACGAAAGGGACGAGGAAGAGGAAGAGGAAGAGGAAGAGGTGTTGAAGCGATGGACGTAGGGGATATGCATTCGTGCAGCGATAGCAAAATGAGTACTCGACTTACTGCCGAAAAAATCCCAAGTCGCCACATCACTTCACCTTTCAGATGTTTCATTACCAATTGATGCCGACAAAGATATCGATCATAATTGAACCATTATTTCATTTGTATTTTAATATTTGTGATTCTACCGCAAGCTTTGCAAAGAATAAATGTTGTACACTTGTGTTGCGATTTCGACAAAGTCCGTCCCAAACCGCACAAAGTTGGACAAGCGGTTCCGTTCACGGGTTAGACATCGCCGCACCAATTTTAGATGCATAAGGATGTGTTATGTACTTTGCAAATTAAATTTAACAAAGGCCGAAGTTAGTTAATTGTTTATATTAATAGGAGTTGATGTTACTTGATTGTTTATATTGATAGGACTTGATGACACCGAGAGCATAGAGGTTTTATCACGTAAAAACGGTTGTTGACTTCAGATTGATTTACGTGAAAAATGAAAGGTACGGATGAGTTTAGTACTGCAATTAACCTGCTCCATAGTATTTGTGAAATAAGTTTGATTTCCACAATTTTCATGTGTCGTGCTATGTTTATTTGATTCTTGTACGACGCTTCTTTAATTTTTCATTCTCTATGATTTGATGGGTTTATGATGGGTTTATCGATGTCGCATGTAGGATTTTATTTGAATTTAATGCAAGGCTAGGGAAAGATCATTGGCTAAATTTCCTCATCAAGTTTTCTTCTTGGTCTTATCCTCAAGACATTATCTACCTATTGGGAAAATTGCAAACCATCGATATTTTCAAAAATATTTACAAATTCATGGAAACCTTTATAATTTTAAATATGAAACTTAATAAAGTTTACCCATGAATTGCAAATTTTTTGAAAACTTATAATCAAGTGCAAATTTCGTAGCTATTTTCTTCTACTCTTACATTTTCCATTTATTTTGGGATATTGTTGGCTCCAGTTTGTAAAAACATGTGTTTTTTTTTTTAACTTGTCGAATTGAAAAAGAGCATTTCAATTTTCACATATTATTTTAGCAAATACTATTGGACATGTCATAAGTTGTGATATGTAAAACTTTGTCTTTTCATTTTGTTCTTTAAAACCGAAAACTAATCTTCATTGGATTGGAGACTAGTAGAATCGTGAATATTCGCCATAGTTGTACAAATGTAAAAAATAATGTTATGTTGCATGCTTAAGCCGACACGCTTAAGTTTTACTAGGTCAGAGGTTGCTTCATCGTTGATGTCTACGCTTAATGTAGGGACATTGTCGTGTCTATGAATCGCATGAAATGCCTCATAATGTGCTACGCGACGTGACATGCGCACGCTCAAACCAGGGGCATGGCTATCCGACACTGTAAGTCGTGCCATCTGACAATGTTATTTCCACTATATTTGCATGATGGACATCCATGTAGGGACATTGTTATTTCAGATACGCTTAAACAAATGGCAAACCTATTTCGCAAGTTGCCCGGTTCTGCTACAATGTTCCAGCCCAATCAACTTGGTCGCGTTCAATTGACTAACGGACAGCAAGTACACCAAGACGGAGGCATATCGCGTGGTACTTTCCAAAGATATGTGTCGGTAAGTAAGTGTTTTAGGTCGGTTGTGTATTGCGTAATATATATTTCGTAAAACTTTGGCCGACTCAACTTTACACACTAAACATGCAGACTTTGATACTAAATCAAAAACTCAACCTCTGAACCATGATAATATCACAAATCATTTTTTGGACATGACAGATATATCGGGTGCTTGATGCATGTCGAAGGTAATATGAATGTCCATCCCATTGAAGCGAGTAGATTTAATATAAACGCGGTAATATGAATGTCGATCCCATTTACATGAATGTCAATGTAAATATGAAAGTTCGTGACATGTTCGCATGCCCTCTAAACAATGTCTTCACTTGTGTTTATGTGCGATTTACATGCTTTTCAATTATAGAGGAGTACATTGGTTGTGCCTAAAAATAGATATGGTAGACCGTGTATGCACCTATTTGACTCATTGGCATCCGCCACTTCGGACACCAACAAGTCAACACAGAAATATGTTGGTATGTCGTGGCCGATTTCACAAATCTACTTCAACACCGCCACATCCTTCACAAAACTAACCCTCTCATTCGCAACAGTTCAAACAATGCATGCCTTATCGCAACTACGCTTTGGAAATGAATATGTCAGAGACGCATACCTTTTGACGTCCGCATGTTAGAACAAAGGCCATTACAACAAATGGACGAGTAATGCACAAACCTCACACGTTGACTTCACTCCTGAATCACTCATTTAACAAACCTGCTTATATTTTACGAGAAACTGAATGTTACATTTCATTTGTAGCACTTTCGACTGTGGGATGTTTGTGATAAAGTACATGCAGCAGCCTAATATACCCAGCGGTCCACACAAGGTACATTGTACCGCTTAATTTCGAATTGCGAAATAAATCCGTTTATTTCCTACCACTGTAACTGTACCTGATTTGTGTTATTCGCTTTGTGTACATAGTTTCATCCTTCTGTGCGCCGGAAGTTGCTGCTTGACTTCATTATGGATGTGAACAATACAAAGATGGGCGAGTATCCTTCCTGCATGTGATTGATTGCAATTACAACAAATACGGCAGCGATTTTATCATGGCCTGCCAGTACGACAGTAATTTCGATGCCGAACCACAACTAGATTACTGCATCAGCTTGTGGTGACAACTTTTTAGGTCGCAGCTGTGATAATACTAATTTCCCACATGTATTGATTGTACACATAATTCCAATGTTTGGGACTGGAACAAACGAGGGGAGGTGTAGTAATGTTTGTTTGCTTTTATCGTGGCCTGTACGTAATGTCATACACATAATTCCAATGTTATGGGTACAGAACAAACAATGCAATGTCATATTTGCCCAAATGAATATAGTAATTCTTGTCAACCGCAATGTCATATTTGTCCAACAAACAATGCAAGTTCAAAGTAGTAATGTTTGCTTGCTTTTACAACATCAATTATGTTTGTTTGATTTTTGTCAATGCCATGATTTTGTCCAAAACAAAACAAAAAAAAGGCCACAGAACAAACAAATAGCGCTGACTATAATGCACTTTGAAGGGGAATTGATGACTTCATAACAATGCACAAACGGTGAAAAATTGCACAAAAAATAAAAACAACCATACAACATACCATTAAAAACACAGAGTATTCATATTCAATTTTTTTGGTTCGCAAAACAAAAACTGATTCATGAAAAGCACATATAAGGTGTCAATGCTACATCAAGAAAGAGGAGGTTGGAGCTAAAAAGGGTCCAACCTCCTAGTTGGTGATGCATCAATGAAGAGAAACAAAAATGTATGAAAACAATAAGAATGTAACTCCAAGCCCATCCTCGAAAACCGCATAACAGGCAACCAGATGAAACTCCAAGGCAAAGATGAACAAACTTCACTACATACCATCATTGAGACTTGAGCGTTAACCTTCAACCTCCATTCAGACTTGAGCTTGATCCTTCAACCTCCAAAAAAAGAAAATAACTACAGCAGCAGACCAACAATTACAACAAGGCCAGCAGCAGACCTCCAATAACTTTCCCCAATCCAGCAGCAGACTTCCAATACAGCACACCAAAACATCATTCAAACAATTGGAAAAAGGCCAATATGCAGCAGCAGACTTAAGGCTATTCGTTGATCCCATATAGCAGCAGCAGAGTACATATATAGCAGAGCAGAGTTGAAGCACAGCAGAGCAGCAACCAGAAATGAGCATGCTTGACCCCATAAACTAGCCTACGATTTGGGGAACAGAACGGCTAGAACACCCCACTCTGATTGAGCATCTGCCAGCATGGCTTGGGCTTGGTCCAACTCAGCTTTAGTTGTCTGAATGGATGCAGAACGATGTCTAATTTGGGAGAGCATCATCCTTGCTTCTTCATTAAGCTGGTCATGTTGCTGCTGCAGATGAGCCTTTCTTTGCCGGACAGAGGCAAGTTCTGCCATGAGTTTGGCTTCCTCAAGTTCAAGTGCTGAGTGTTGCTGAAAAATGCCTGCAGAGGTTTGCTGGCTTAGTTTGAGTGAAGTAGATATGGTGTGGGCTTCGTTTAGGAAATCCTTTTTGGTTTGAATATCCTTCGAGCAAGTCTGAACCATCTCTGAAAGGGTTGGCCATTCCGTGATGATCTTGGCCAATTGCTTTAGTTGAATGGGGTTGAAAGGATTAGGGGAGAGGTTCACAACAGCAGAAAGACAGGCCAAGGTTTCATCAGGTTTGTGGAGAATGATTTCTTCAACTGGGGTGTTAATGAGGTTGATGAAGGTGGTTAAGGTTTGTTGAGATTCAAAGATCAAATGTATGTAGCCTTTGAGGCAATGGGGATATTTCGTCTAGATCTTGTTGAAGAATAGAAACTTCGGCCCAAATATCCTGCGATGGACCGATGGCCTTTGAACATTAATGGTTTGGTGAGAATATATGCTTGCAAGTAATAAAGAGTAAATAGGATGAGGTTGGAAATGGTAGTACCTGTCCTGATAACGTGCGCGCTGACGGTTGGCCTTGTTCAGCTGTGGTTGTGGCAACAGGACAAGTTGTTTCTGCATCGATGAAATGGCAAAGATCGCCTTCGTGCTCTTTCTCTCAGATCGCTAACAGGGATAGTCATGAGGACCTTCAAGTTCGGCTCGCCCATTGGTCGTGGAGATGAGTCCTCAGATATGTCCATCCTCGTAAATTGGAGAACAATACCGCCACTTTAAAGAGAAGTTTTTTTCCCCAAACAAACAAAGAACATTTGTAATTCTATTTACCTTCGTTGTAGGTGAACTTCGTTGAGGGATTTTGTGTTCTCATCTGTTGGAGAGGATTGGGTGTTGATTGAAATGTCAAATTCAATCCTCTGTGATTCTTTGTTTGAAGTTTGGGAATTGGAGGGGTTAGATGGTGATGGTTGAGGGCTAGAGACAGAAAGGACAATGTGTTGAGGAGAAATGGAACGATGTTCTAATGTAGATTGTGTAGATTGCTGTGGCGAAGAGTGTGAAGAAGGTTGTAAGGAAGTCTGTTGCGATGCTTCAGGTGGTGGTGGAGTTGGTTGTACAATGGGTTTTGTGGGTACATTGCTGATGGGACTGGGAATTTGATGAATGTGTTGAGGAGAAGTGGAAGCATCGTCATCATCGAAAGAAGAAGTAATCTCCTTTTTTTCTCCGCACAAAAGTAAGTGATCACGGGCGTGAATGGAAATTGAGATGATGTAAAATGTAAAGTGAAGGCTTATCAGAGAGCCTCAAGGATTTGATGTAGTTTGGCCACATTTGGTGAGAGGATATCCCACTCGCTTAGGTCTATGCTTAGAGCAGAGCAGTGCTCTTCTTCTTTCTTCGTGACCTCTGTCTCGGCAGGGGTACGGGTGGTAGTTCCTCTCTGTGCTTCTGTCTGCGCGGCTGCAAAAGAGTCTGGCATTAATTTCGAAACTGAAGGGGTGTTTGTCTGAGTAGTTGCATCCATTGGAGCCTTGCCTTTATGTTGGTCCCTAACCAATGGTTCAGCAGCAGGCCCAATTTTGGCTGTCAAAGGTTAAACAAGTTAGTGTTTTAGAGAAAAAAACAAAACAAATTGCATGACACCGGGGATCTCAAGTATATGAAGGAAGGATACCAGAGCCTTAAGCTTGGAAGGCGAGGATATACGGCCCGAATATGACAAGTATCGTATAAGTTTTCAAGTGGCTTGTAGAAAATAATGGCAGACATAAGTCCCCACCAATGGTGAAAAGCAGCCGAGCAGTCCGAAGCAGGTTTGAAAAAGAAGGGGCCAAATTCTTGGAAAAGTTTGGTGTTCTCTGTGAGTATGGATTCAGCTTGTGTAGGATCTTTGAAGTGGATTCGGACCCAATCTCCTCATGGATGGTTGGGTGGAAATAAGGATAAGGGATAGCCTGGGAAAGACCAAATTGCCTGGACCATTGATTCGGACAGTATGTCTCAAAACTGCAGCTGGATAGCTTGGCGGAGGATACGGAACAGCCAACCAAGACATGTCTAGAGGTGAGAATGTGTCTCCAACTCTCATTTTGTTCTTGGACTTGGTCATTGTGTAAATCAGATGGGTCTGTGAAGAGGAAGCGAAGTCTACTGGAGGAGAATTCAAAGTTTTGAAATGGCATGTACAGGGAAGGTCTCTGTGAAGGAAGGTTGTAAAACATGGTCAGATGATTTGTGAAAGTGAGGATGGGTTGGCTGGTATAAGTGAGCAGTTGCTCAAAGATAGGAGTAGCAAATGTTTCAAGGTGTTAGGTGATGGGGTCGTGCTCAGGAAAAGAGGCATACAACCAGGCCTGGAAGAGCCAGAAGGGGCCACCACAGTTGCTAGAAATCTTCTTGTCCACAAAGGAAAATAGGGCCTTGTAAAGGGTGGCAAGAAGATAAGGGCTAAAGCCATAAGTTGGCCATCTTGCATACACAAGGCAAGGGGAGGTATTCTTCGTGATCTTGTACCCAGGACACAAAAAGAAACTCACAAAGCCAAAGTAAGTAAAAAGCGCTTCTTTCTTTGTCATCGACAATGAACCAGCTTGCCTTGGTATTTTTTGGCAAAATCTGTATAGCACATGTCAGTGTTTAAAGTAAATGTCACTTTTGGAGGCTCAAGGAGAGCATGAATTGGATTGCCCAAGATTGGGAGACCAGTCAAGTGAGCTACATCTAAGATGGTAGGGGAAATCATACCAAAATTGAGGAGTAGGGAGTTACTAGACTGCGACCAAAAGCATGTAGCAGCAGCAATCAGCCCTGTGTCCGCTTCATAAATTTTAGTCGATAGTCTAATTGCTTCACCAATGCCCTGGTGCTTCCATACTTCAGCGTCGTGACCTTCAATTCTCCTGGCCCAGCTTCGCCAATCAGAGTCTGGTGACCTCCACCCTCTGAGTGGGTTTTTGCTGACATTCCAGTTAGTTCACTTCACGAGTTGGTTGAGAAGAAGGTTCTCACCATTACCAAGGGATAGTATGGAGCTAGCTCGTCTGGGAAGTAAGACGAAGGTAGGGCCTAGACTAGCCTTAGCGACAGAGCTTGTCGGGCAATAGGGTTGCACCAAATTTTAGAGGAGCGACACGTGCTCGATAGGGTCCGGGAAGCGGAGTAGGTCTTCATTGTTCTCCTCGATGGAGATGGTTGAGATTTTTTCACGCCATGGCTTAGGGTTTTGTGGTGCTCGTTTTGAACGCAATGGTTGAGAAGGAGGAGTACACCTGGGAGTTCGAATCGAGGGAAACGAAGTGGTTTGAAGTTGAAAGGGTGGGTCTTTTATAGCTTATGATGGGGCCAAGATATTTGGGCTCTAGTTTATGTTTGTTTTCGCCCAGATAACAAATTTGTTATTGGCCCCAAACAATGGCCCCTCAAAGTTAAATATCATATGACTTGGACCTCCACAATGGGGACCCCATGACCCCTCTCTCTGACACACTTTTTTTTTTTTTTCCTTCTCCAATCAGCAGCCCCCACGTGTGTGTGTGTGGGGGGAATTGGTGGTGGTGCAGTGGTGATTGAGGTGTCAATCACTTCGCAATATTTAACTTGAACATGGGGGCTATTGTTTGCACCAAGTTTTGCCCTCACGACAGATGGTCCACTTAATGGAGGGCATGTGGCCAAGAATGTCCACCACCTGAAAGTGGGCTCTCTGCATGTGGGTCACCTAGAAGTGATGGGGGAAGTTTTTACCACCAGTCATGGAGTTAGTGGGCACACTTTCAGGAGGAAGCATGAGACAAAGCAGAGCCTTGCTCACGATGTAAGTTTAAAACAGTTGGTGACCATGAAATAAACACAAGAAAAGGAGCTCCACAGATAGAAGTGGAGGTTTAGTATTGATATCCGTGATATCGCTTTTTCCGCCCATCATTGCATGATCCCACACGTCTACACCATAATCGCCACCCCGACTTGAATCTTCAAGTCCTCTCGCAAATATTGACTGCTCCCAATCGACCTTCCTTTTCACCATTGTGGGGCATGTCCTCATCATTATGAGTTAGTGGGCATACTTTCAGAGGAAGCATGAGACAAAAGCGAAATTTTGCTCACGATGAAGTTTCAAAACAGTTGGTGGCCATGAAATAAACACAAGAAAAGGGAGATTGATGCATGTAAGTGGAGGTTTAGTATACTTGAATGCCTACAACGGAGATCGCTCGCTTCGCTATCCAGATATCGTTTTTGTGGCCCAAAGATTGCATGATCCCACACGTTTACACCATAATCGCGATCAGAATCGCCGACTTCAATCTTCAAGTCCACTCGCAAATGTTGACGCTTCCTCGTCGACCTTCCTTTTCACCATTAGGGCCATGTCCTCATCATTATGAGACAAAAATCGATGGAATATTGTCCACTAAACACAACCACAATCCTTGCAACCGGGCCATCAACCACAACACTAGGCCACTCACTTATCGCCTCGACTATGAATCATCACACTGCCAAATATTGAAATTCGTAATTTAATAAAAATATGTTCAATGTTACAGATTGTAATGACTTAAACACAATTGTTGTCCTACATTTTACGAATCTAAATTACACAACTTATTTATATCAAAAACAAAATACACATCTCGGTTTATAATCAAAAAATGGGAACTACTTTTTTTTAAAAAAATTCGCTCATATTTTCAAATTAAATTATGATTGGATATTAGATTAAAAATTCTTTGCACCTATTTTTCCCACATCCTCCCAACAATTGCTCCATTCAACTAACATTGAATCTTGCATGTCACCGACTTACACGCTGGAGCAAGCATCGGCAAAGGCTCATGGATTTAGTGGCCACCTCCAAGAGGAAACATGAACGAATTGGAAGTCTGTATCTGTCGAGAAAAGGCTAAAAGGATCTGGGCACAAGTGGCAACTTCAATTATATGCACTTCGACAGGTACAAGTGAAGCTTTTATGTGGTTTCAATACACAGAAATGACCGTGCGATTCTGAAGTTGCATGAAGCGATTCAATTAGCGATCATGGGGTCGTGGGAATTTTACAGCTATAAAGGGCAGAATGTTTGCAGAGAGAGAGGACATGAACAACAACACAACTTACTTTCTACATTGTAACTTCTGTGTAGTTTTTTCCCTTCTCCTTTCTACTTTGTTACAGACAACACAACAACACAACAACTTTCTACTTTCTACTTTCTACTTTCTACTTTGTTACCATCAGTTCATCGAAAGAAGTCTTCATCCTTTTCAGGCATTCAAACCAATACCACAATTGCTTGATTTTCTTCTTCAACTTGTCAAGTTAAAAATACTGCTTCGTTGCTGTCGTTATAGGCCCACCTTAATTTAACTAACAATAACCCCAAACTTCCATAGTAAACATGAAATAATTTCACAACTCTGCTCAGAACTCGTAATTCATATACCAATCGGCATGGAGATAAAGTAACGACTTCGTTGGGTTACTTCCTCCAAATTATACAATTACCTGATTCACCTCATCAATTGTGTTCGAATCATTTTTCCACACTGCTGCTTCAACACTCCCGTATTGCCCCTGCCGCTTGGAATCGAGAAACATCGAAAAATAGTCGCCGTTGCTTAATGTGCGGTACTTGGATCAACCAACCCGCTTTTTAAAGAACGAGCGATGACTCCGCATTGTACTCATGGTCGGTTAGGGGTGTATTCAGATCCGAGTTAGTACCCATTGTTCGCCTAAACCAACCTTAGGACACGCTAAGCTGTGTGCCCAATGCATTTGCAATTCCCACATTTTCTTGGTCTTCGGCAGCTTGGACGATGCCCGCCCCGGGTTCCCTTTGTCTTCACAACATCGATCTTCTACTCCAAATTGTCGGCGAATGAATGTTTCCCTCTGTCTCCATTCCCACCATTCAAATTCCTCTCATATAACTCCTTCATCCGGCTCGTCATCGGAAGACATGCATCCCTAGCCTCTTTGAAACCTTCCGTTGATTGCGAGGCATAGAAACACATTTCATTGTAGGAAGAACTCAATATCCCATACCGGGCCGTCTGTGTTGTAGTGCTATCAATTGAGGGTTGAGGCCATTGCTGGCCATCCTTGCTTGCAGCCCTTGTCCATCTATGCAGCACACAAGTTGGGGGAATTTGCGTGAAATTTTCGGCTTTCATAACACATATCATGTGGCAGCAAGGTAGCCCCAACGACTCAAACTTCATGCAAAAACATCTCATTGCAGCATCCGCTGGACTGTGTGTTACTATCCATGATCTGTCCTTCACTTTGTACTTATGAATATAGTAGCATTTCTGACCATCCGGCAAAGGGAACACGCCCTTCACATTCAACCCCTCTTCTAAGATTTCATCACGGAACATTCTAAATATATTTCGGTGAATAGCTCACTCCATGTCTCTATATCTTGCAATGGAGTAATCAATACCGAAAAGTGTTATTTGTTTCAAAGATCATCTCCAAATTTCGTTATACCTTATCCTTGCAAGAGCCCGATCATAGTGCCTAACAAATTTATATAGCTTCAATTTGTGTTGGAGGAAGGGATTGAAATATGCATTCATACACTCCGAGCGCTGAGTGCTCTTCATCCCAGCAAAGAAATGTCCACGCATATATGCCTCAGCCCACATATGACGCTTCTCATATGTCTCCAATACCCAACTGTTGGTTTGAAGTCCAAATCTTTCAACCATTGTCGTCCAGCCATGCTCAAACTTTGTCTCATCCGTTTCCATGTCCATGCACTGCTTGAAAGCATGTGCAAAGCCACTTATGTGAATATTTGAAACAGCATTTTTCCCAAGATGCCAATTACATAATCGATGTCTTGCGTCTGGAAATACTCTACTGATTGCCTCAGACGCTTCTTATCCCCATCTCACAAGACGACACAGTGCTTTATTGACCATCGCCACAATAAATGATTCCAAAACCCGTGTGTATGTCTCAATTGTCTCATTAGCTAGCAAAACACATGCAAATATCGTGGTCCTAAAGTGGCTAGTCACACCAGCCAACATGACAAAAGGTTTCTTGTATGCATTGGTTCTGTAAGATGAGTCAAATATCAACACATCACCAAACTTTGCGTAGACGGGCCGGGAGTTCGACCGCCTGCAATGTATTTTGTAACTTGTTATCGTTACACACATCATACTTGTAAAAAAAACGTGCATCAACATCAAGTTTTGTACATAGGTAAACCAACGCACCCTGCGCATCACCATCCTCAACTACTGCTCTACGTTCGGCTTGAATATGGTTGTGCAGATCCGTACGGATGAAACCAACATTCTCATAAGACCCGGATTGATTTACCATATAGTCCATGATTTGGCTAGTCTTCACACCGACATTGCGCATAGCCATTGCTTGAGCTTTGTCAGCGCTTAACTGCGATGTGACCTCAGATACATCACACAGTGTTGTTCCGCCAATTCATGGTTGTGGTCTCATTTAAGTGAGTCACAACATACTTTCCCCTTCACGCAGATCCGTGATCGCATCAGATGCGAAATTGGGCCTTGCAACCTACTCTTGTTAGTGCCTTGGGAGCTCTACTCTTCTCAGCAACACGGTCCAAGTATTTTGGTAATCTCTGACCCTCCCTTGAATACAACCACAGCCTACTAACGACCTTTCCCTCTTTATTTGTGTTAAATCTGGATTTTCGTATACTAAATCCCTTCGCTTTAGCATACGCATTGTAGAAATCTTCTCCATCTTCGACCGAATCAAATTTCTGTTCCAGAATAGCACGTTCAACATCACCAACCATGTCATTGCGATGAGCATCGTCAACCATTTCTTTTTTCACGTCGGCTCTGCCATGTTCACCGTTCATGTTGGTTGGTTCTTCATTGCTCGGACCACCTTCGCAACCATGATCAGGTTCTGCTCGACTTTCATTCATCAAACGAATGTCATCTGCTTCATTTCGAATGTCATAATCATCACCTTCCCTTTTAACTTCCGCTGGGGCCATACTGCACAGGACATTACTACAAATAATTACTTGATGACCGAAAATTGTTAACACAAACACAAACATGACATTTTCACACGGTTTAGCTGTTTGTGCAAACACAAACACTCGCTTGAGAAAGAGAAAGAGAAAGGTTAGTTGCCAATGGAGGGGTTCCCGTTGGACCGGCGAGAGCGGTTGAAGTTAGGTGGGGTTTAGTTGAGTGAAAATAAATTTGAAGTGAACGGGCCACAGAGACAGAGAGGGAGACAGAGAGAGGAGACACTCCATACCTCATATCTAGTTCCGAGAAGGGCTTCACTTCAAAGAATGGAACCAACATGCCTTTGTAGTTACGTTGTTGTTGGAAATCGCCTGTTATTGCTCCCTACACCCTCTGAGCTTCGTCAATGGAAGGAACCCAACAGGCTTCTCCTGTTAATGGAAATCAACAATTAATCGACTCAACCTTACACAGAGAGGAGAACAGAGAGAGATAGAGACGAAATACAGAGAGTGAGTGGGATGTAATCATGCAAATACAAGCATTAACCGGCTGCCCCGGTTTCAACTTTTTCACGATTAAACAATTCAATGGTCTTGATCAATTATTGTAATCTAACGGCTAACAATTGGGTTGCATATGGTGTGCAACCTTAAGGGGGTTGCACACTTAAGCATGACCCAAAAAGTTAACATACATCCCAAATGAAGGCTAACTTATTTTATCTTTTTATAACTAATTTAGTAAAAAAAAACCAATCCAACCCAATTACCAAACGACACCTTATTCAGCAAAAAAAAAAAAAAAAAAAAAAAAAAACCCCACATAAACTACCTATAACTTCTTGTATCATGTATTTGTCCACTTCAAAACCTCTTAGGTGCTATCAACTCTTGTGTTGGGCCAGTCCATACAGAGCTTTGCTCTGGCTTTAAATGGGCCCCCCGCTAGTGGACGGTGGGATTGGTCCCCCAGGGATTAGTCGAGGTGCGCGCAAGCTGGCCCGGACACCCTGAGTTATCAAAAAAAAATCATGTATTTGTCCACATCAAATTCAAATAAAAATTTGTAACTTCTTATAATTTTACAGACCACTTCTTAAGTATACATACACCTAGCATATACATATATACATAAACATATGGGTATGCCAACCAAGAAATTCAGAAACTACACATAATAATAGAATCCAGCATTTGGTCTGTTTGATCCAGCTTTGGAAGTTGTTTATTTATTTTATTAACTCTGTCAGTGTTTGGTGAATAGCTGAAAAAACAAAAATTATTACCTAAAAAGCCAAGAAAGTGATATTTTACTTTTTATACTATTATTTGTTGTCCTTGAAAAGCTACGCAAAACAAGTTCATTATACGTTGGATAGATGCCAATAATTCAAGACCTCCCCTGAAGGAGTGTTTTTAACTTCATTTTCTCATTATCATATATTAAATCAAGAAAAATTACATTAAACAAGTCCATTTTATATAGACACTTAAAAAAAGTTACATTAAATAAGTCCATTATATTCAGAAAATTTTGAATACATGCCAATATATCACAATGGTGGCCCCAAAGCATGACACAAGGCTACGTTTGTTAGAACTTTCAAAATATGGTTTCATAATCACTTTTGAGTGTAATGTTTGTTTGACATTTTCAAAAATTAATTTTATATTTACTTTTAAAAACTCTTTCTAAGGTGGGAAAATTTGGGCCAACCGGCCGTCTGGCCGGTTGACCAGAACAGTGTTCGATTTTTTTTTTTTATTATAATATATATTTGTGAATTTTTTTTTAAATTTTTTATGAGTTTTGAATAAAATTTTAGATTGTGTTTTTTTGGTTATGAGTTGTAAGTTTTCGTATTAAATATCATATGTCACATCACTCAATTTAAAACTTTTTTCAAAACGCATAACCAAACAAATTTTTCACACTCAAATCATAATTTCAAAACTCACAAACTTAAAATATAACTCTATTCTCAAATCATAATTCTATGGGTGGTTTGTGATGATCTAAATAAGTGTATTTTTTGACTTTTTATGAAATATGAGTTGGTTATAAGGTGGTAGAGATGTGATATGATTTAAATAAGATGATGTGACTTAAATATGATAATAATTTTTTAACTTTTTAACTTTTTTAGGTTATGACAAATAAGGCTTAAAACTCTACCAAACACTATCCGGAAATGTAATTTTTATTATGCTATTGTTTTATTTTATTTATTTATTTATTTTTAAGGTACAACGGAAATAATTATGCTATTATTAAAATGTAACACAATGAACACAAAAAATACACTTTATTAATGTATTATCTATCATGCCATTATGATAAAAATATTGTGCCAAATTTAACACAATGAATGTTTGATCATTAACGTATTTAAGTTTATTGTACTATCCTAAAAATGTCATGTCATGCAATTTTTCTAATAAATTAATATAAAATTAAAAATTTTAAAAAAAACACTAATCGTCATATTAAATACGGAAATGATTTTTCCCCGGAAATCTCCCCCTCGAACAGCCCGAAAGAGAAAGAGAGAAAGAGAAGAGGGAATGGAGAGAGAGAGAGAGGGCCCCTCCTTTGCCTCCGCCGCTGCAGATCGATGGCAGATCGACCAACCAATCGTTGCAGCAGCTCCGATCGTCGCAGCAGCAGCTCGTCGCAACCCCGCCGTAGCTCGTCGCAGCCCCGTCTCCGACTGTCGTCAACTCCGGCCCCGCCTCCGCCTCCAGCCCAATTTTGTTGGCCCCCTCCCCTCCAGTTCTTCTTCTTTTTCTTCTTCTTCTCCTTTCTCCTTATTCCTCCTTCTTTCTCTAATTTTCTTCTTTTGAAAAAAAAAAAAAAAAATTCAAAAACGATGTTATTTTTTGAATTAGGGGAATTCGGGAGGCTCAAATTCGAACTACCAATCACTACTCTAATTATTATATTAAAAAATCTTAAATAAAAGTTTAATTTAAAAACACTACAAACCCATACAATTAGGTACACAATTATATCTTGTGGTAAAAATTATGAAAATACAAAATGTCTCATAATTTTAACGTAATTACATTAGGTGTCCTTAAAGTTTTAATTCACAAGACACTTAGCTCCGTTTTCATTTATAATTTGCTAGTCATATAGATAAATATATATATATATATATATAAACTATATTTTCATACTACCTGTATTAGTTTTGATCTATTTAACCTTACTAAAAGAGAGCTTAGTATAATTATTTTAAAACTATGGAGCTGTTTGTATTTTCTCCAAATTTCATAGGAGGGCCAGTGTAATTTACCCTTAAAATATGATATTTTGTTAAAATATGACATTAACACAATTGCAATGGTACAATCTACTAAAAATGATCTTAATAGTTACTCGATTGAGAAATGATATTCACACTCATTGTAATCTTTTCGATTCTTTTTTTGTCATAATGTCTCTCAAAAGACAAATGTGAGGCTAAAAAAATAATATGAATATCATATCTTTCATGATTTCATGAAAGTTTTTATATAGTTTAATCTCGTTTTTCTAAGATATAAATAAATATAATCATCAATATAGAGGATTGTTATATATTATCAGCATATGTCACCAAAATGCTTCATCTCCAATGTAGGATTGTTATATATCCAAGTGACAAATACCATTTTCCCTAGTGAATTCTAGATTCACAATTTTTAATTCCACTCTCACTGTAAGGAAATTTTTTGTGTAAAATAAAAAAAAAAAAGTAGCAATTGTAACTATGTATGGTCATGCATTCTGAGTTATTGTAATGAAATGCTTCTTTAAACCATAAATATCAAGGAAGCAACACACCAATTGCATTAATTAATTCCCAATTTATAAATACATATAAATTGTGAGAAGCACAGAAAACACTTATCTTCAATTTCATGAACTTGAAACTCAGATACATCAACCAGCCAATATGTTCCAACAACCAGTTTCATTACTTTTGACTCCACTATTTTCCCTTTTTGCTTTTGTACAACATGTTGCTTTCACAAAAATACTAAATGATCAAATGTGAAAGGGAATGTTGTTTTTATTGGACCATTGTTGACAGACCCACCAAATATATCCTGTAACAGGCACATATCAACAATTAAAAGTAGCTGCTCAGTGCATGACAGTTCTACAACAGTAAGCCTAGAGGACAAACACACACCTCCCTTCCGTGTCTAAAGATAGTGTTTTCATTTCTCAAACTCGCACCACTAAGAATGCTAACATTAAACCTTACTGTTGGGCCAAACAACCCTTTTGCAAGTTGCAACAATTACTATGCAAATACTTGTAAGGAAAATTACAAGGCTCAAAAAAGAAAATTACTTGTAAGGACTATATCAACTCCTTCCTTAAAAGACTTATGTTAGGTTCATTGAAATGAGTTGGAATGAAATGATCATTCCATCAAAATATTCATTCTCACGTTTGGTTCACTAAAAAAGTTATGAAAAATACATTGCAAATAGAATTATCATTGTAATGGAATAATTGTTCCACAAAAAGGATAAGGAATTAAGATTCCATTCAAATCTACGGTCATTCTAGTGAACCAAACACACATAATTCATTCACATGTGGAGAAATACCACATAAGAAATTTGTAATTATATATGCACGCCATTAGCTCAATGCCGTAACTTTCAAATTGCATCCACAATTCATGAGGTTAAAAAAAGGGGGACAAAAGTCACAGCAAGCCTAAGCAATAACAGCAGCAAACAATGCTAGTAGTAAGGTATGACACACCAGAATCGGTATAACAATAAAACAGCACACCAGAATTACTTCCATTTCTTGAACTTCGGGAACCTTCCCCCCGTGGTGCTTTTCATGCTTCTTGTGTTTACCGAACTTCCCGTGCTTAAACTTCCAATGGTGATGGCCATGGGACAGATGATGACTGCTATGTGATGAATGATGACTGCCATGCGACAGATGATGAGCTCCATAAGCAGCAGCCGCACCCCCAGCTATCAGTGTTCCCATACTAGGTCCTCCATGCCCTGTATATATTATTAATGAAAGAAACAACGTGTTATCAATAAAGGGAAAAAATAATAATAATAAAAGCTTAGTGTTACAATTGAACAAACAGCATTGCAAGCCTGCCTGCTTAGGGTGTTAAGGATCATCATTACCTTGCATAGATGTAATTTAACAGGTACATTTTTATACTATATTGCAAACTAGTAGATGTAAATAGGAGGCAGAGAAATGAAAAATTAACAACAACAAAAAAAGAAGGTTCAATAATTAGACGTGAACCATTGGATTTTAATCTCTCTACCCCCTCTCCGTGAGAGAGAATTAGAGACAAACTGTCAAAATTTTACAATATTTCAAATTAGGACATCCTAGTTTACTCCTCTTTAACGCCGGGATGAAAGGGAATTCTACAACTATTTTGGTGCCAAAAATCATTAAAAAAACTTCTGCTTCTGATTCCTCCTAGGTGATAACATGCACTTGATAGTTCTTGCCGGTATGAGTTTCTTGTTCTGGATTCAAAAACACTGAATAGACGCACAAACTAATCAAAGGTTCTAGGAGTTCCACATTTCTTCTGCCAAGTGCCAACCACTATTGTTCAAACATTTCTTGCAGGTGGTGATACCATTCACCTTTAACACACCTAATGACTCTCAAGTTTTTTTAACTGCAAATTTTTCATAGAAATAAAATCCCCGATATTTGAAAGCCCTGAGTAGGTCATAACATTTGGATGAAAGCCCTTTGTAGGCTGCCCATAGTGGACCTATTTCCAACATTATTCTGTTTAAATGACACAATCAAAAAACTAAAAACAACACATACCATGCCCACTTCCCTCATCACAACAGAAAAGCAAAAAAGGCTCATAAGGTCCTTCACAATCAAATGAAAAACATATCCTAATGTTGGAGGACAACTCAAATAACAACACATGGCAAGAAAAGCCAATAATAAGGTCCCTCCTGAGTGAAGTAATGACAATCTATTGGCAAACATAACCTAAAAACAGATAAGAATGTCCTATTTACGTCAAAGTACAAAGAAATGCATCAAACATACCTGAATGATGTGAAGCCGATGGACTAGGATAACCTACTTGTGGATATCCACCTGGGGAAGGATATGTTGATGGTGGGTATCCACCAGGGGAGGATATCCAGCTGGTGGGTAGCCACCTGGGGGAGGATATCCAGCTGGTGGGTAGCCACCTAGGGGAGGACATCCGGCTGGAGGGTGACCACTAGGAGGAGGGTATCCAGCCTGTGGGTAACCTTGAGTGGGATATGCCTGAGGAGGGTATCCTTGGGGAGGGTATGCCCCCAGGAGGCAGAGGAGGGTAGTGTCCACCAGGATAACCAGAATGACTGTGATTCCCACCACTCATTCTTCTTCAACTTGAAATTGATGAACTGAGAATGTAAATACATGACATTAGAACGTACAAGAATTTTTTTGGAGTGAAAAGAAAAAATGCACCAAATGTGTATCATAAATATACTAGCATTGGCTTTCTTTGGACAATCATAGAACTCCATCACAATTTTCTCTGCTTTAAAATAAATTCGCCGTAGTCAAGAACTAAGTTCCTCTGGATTTTAGAAGTAATAAGCTACATAGTTGTCAAATCGAAATTCGAATCGTGAATCGAAAATGACCTCATACCGAATTGCGAATCAAATCGTGAATTATAAAGATTCAGTCACTTTTTCTAAATTGCTTAGAAAAATATATTTATACACTTAAATGTTAAATACATCTTATGAATATGAAATATTTAGACTTAAAATGAAAATATTATTTTGAATGATAATCACGTAGTTTAATAGGTAAAAAGTTAACAAAGATGCCTATATAAGATTACCATCTTACCTTTTTTCCTCTTTTAGATATTTTTTATCAACCATTCTTAACAAAGATAGTAACCGACAAACTATCAATTTTCAAAATAACAAGAACTAACAATAATATTGATATTTGGACAATAAGCATACATACTTTTCCAAGTAATAGTGAACAAATAATAATAAAGAATTATTTAGGATCTTTTATTTTAAAGCCTAAAACATTTTAAAAGGTATAATTGACCTCACCCATGTAATATTCAACTATATTCAATTTAATAAAATAGCAATATATAATTCATGATATAAGTTACTTTAATCTTAAACATCTTTAGAAGATATATTATGAATTTTTAAATAAAAAAAAAGAAAAAAGAGATGAAAGGTTAAAACATGTTGAATCTGACTGAATCTGATTGAATTCTATTAAAAACTCCATGATCACTAAAATAACAACAAATCATAACCCGTAAGGGTACACCAGTTGGTTGAGGGCAAGGGATTAGGGACCTAGGAGTATGCTCCTCTCTAGATCTCAAGTTGGAATCCCACCCCCAGCTTGCTACTGGTGGGTCACTACGTCTTTGCCTGGTCGATCGACTCAGGGCCCCAAGATTAGTTGAGATACAACACTCCAAAGGAGTGCTGGCCTGAACACTCTGTTATCAAAAAAAAATAAAAATAAAAAATAAAAAATAAAACAACAACAACAACAAATCATGTATGTATTGGTTATTTTGGTATTAAACGATATTAGAAGTTATGTTATATTATTTTCACTAAAAAGATGGAGAGAAAAAAATGGTCGAAAATATGTCAAACACAATAATTTCAAGAATTGTATGAATCGTAAAATGTGAATCGAATCGTGAATCGATTGTAAATCGTGCGATTCATTAGACGTTCACTTCCAAAATAAATTCACCTATAGATTTGTATTGATCTTATAAAAATTGCGAATCAAATCGGGAATCGAATCGCAAATCATGAATCATAAGATTCTGATAACAGAGAAAATAATTAAAGCAAATTCAAAAAATCTAAAATTTTGGAAAAACACAATGGTCAATAGATAGGGCTAATAACCTCCCGAAATCAAGAAAATTCACAATGACCAACAATTCTCGCGCATCACTCTGAATTCTAAATGCATAAAACAAATTAACCAAAGTGGATCCGAATTAGACATTAAAATATACTTCTAATCAAATTGCAAGTAAAGGCTCAGAGTAACAATCAAAAAAAGTTGAAAAACTGTTCGGTATCCTTTTAAGGACAGATTTAACTTCTAAAAGTGAGAATGAAATAGAACACATGCTTTTTTTTTTTTTTTGGGGAGGCGGTTAAGGAAACAGTGTTGTCAAAAGGTCAACTGTCTTTAACTTTTCAAAACAACATCTATGAGCTAATGAAGATTGTGATCAATGAACACCCTAAAAAAAAAAAAAAAAAAAAGCCATGAATGCCTAATATATACATACAAGCAATATATATATATATATTGTTGAACAATTTTGAAAAAACATAACCATGATGAAACAAACTAAAATTAACAAGAAGAACAAGCAATAAATGAAAAATCCTCCATAGAAACAACAAAGAAGATCAGGATTTTACTTTTTACATTACTACTAAATTCAAAGCAACAAGAACAAGCTAAGACGAGAAAATCAAGAATCCTAGATACAAACAACAAAGAAGATCAAGATTCGCCTTTTCATTACTACTAAATCAAGTTATTTTATATGTAGAGAGAGAGAGAGAGAGCAATGGAGGGAGAAAGAGAGCTCACCGGATTGAATGGGGTTTTCAAATATATGGATTTAGAGGGAAAATATGGACAGAGAATCCAGATCCCAAATGTATATCACAGGAGGAGACGTGTGGGAAAGTGATGGAAAAAGAGGGGTGATCTATTTTTAGAATTTATTTCCTTCGGTTTGATTTTCAAATTATTTTCAAAAGAGACAAAAAAAAATTAAATTTAAATTAATTTGATAATAAAATTAAAAATATTTATCATTGTGGTATAATAGTGGAAAAGTTCACATTTATAGAGTAACTAGCGTATATTCGTGCATGAAGACACGATGTAAATAATGTTAGAATTAAAAATAATTATAATTCAAACACTATTTAAATTTATTTTTTAAAATCTTAGAATTCTCACAAATTTATTCTAAAATTTTGGAATTCTTACAAAACTCCTCACGAAAATTCGGTTTTGCTTATATAATATATAGCTAAATAGATAAATGTGCCTAGCATACATACAATTTTCACAAGCATACATATAATACTGCTTTTACTTATATAATTATATGAAAATTGTATGTATGCCCGTAATGTCATTGTGTATTACGAACATACACACATTGTATGGAAATATGTATAAAATATATTGAACAAAAATGATAAAAAAAAAATAATAATAATAAATAGAGAGAAAAATAAAAACGAGAGAAAATAAAAAAATAAAAAGAATAGAGAAAGAAAGGTGGGATCATGAGATCAATGAATGATAGGTAAGAAAAGGAAAAAGTAAGAGAGATGGAGAAGTGGGAAATTAGAAAATGTATATGTAGGACATTTTTTAGAAAATTTATCTCAGCCATTGTTTTATAATTTGAATAGATCTGAGCCATCCAAAAGTCTTAGTAGGACAAATGTGTGTAAGACAAATTCAAAAACCATCCTGCTTTATTATAGAGATATTGAAGATACATATAAGGTCTAAATTTATGAAGTCTATCAAGTATTCAATATATTTAAAAATAATAATTAATTGTTCAAATTTATTTAATTTGTGGAGTATAAAATTCATTAATTTAATCTCCACTACACACAGTAAAATATATTGAACAAAAAGGAGAAAATAAAAAAAATTAAACAAATAGAGAGAAAAATAAAAATGGGAGAAAATAAAAAAAATAAAAAGAAAAGAGAGAGGAAGATGGGATCATGGGATCATAGAAGGATGGGTAAGAAAAGCAAAAAGTAAGAGAGAGAAGTGGGAAAATAGAAATGTACATGTAGGATATTTCTTTAGAAAATATGTCTTAGTCGTTGTTTTATAATTTGAATAGATCTGAGCCGTTCAAATCTCCTAATAGGATAAATGTGTGTAAAACAAATTCAAAATCCATCCTACTTTATTATATAGATATATTATTTGGTGCAAGATTTGATCCCTTTTTTTTGGTGATAATGATGTTTAAAAGTAATTGTTTGGTGAGTAGGATAAATATATATATAGTCGAACAACCGCGAGTCGATAGCCGGAAAGGTTCATCGACACTAGAAAAGTATTGCCAGATACATAGATTAGATGGGCAGATAGATAACACGTGAACAGATAGATAGATAGATAAGCATAGTGAAATGGTCTTTCAAATTATAGTCGTCTTTTTAGTCCAAAAAAACTGGACTTTGGCCCATAGGCCCAAAATTTTAAATAATTGACCTCTGAATTGAGTACCTTATCATTTCTATATAGTTTAATCTCTTGAAAGGGTATAAATAATTTTTAAAATTTAAAAATATCTTTTTCATATTCATTTTCATCAAACTAGTTTTTATTTTAAAAAAAAAAATTCTAAAAATAGTTTTAAAAAATCAAACAAAATATTATTTTTTAAGTTAATTATATTTCACATCCTTACATTTTACTGTAATCTCACTTTAGCTTCTTCACTTAAAAAAATAAAAAATAAAAACTAATTCCATGCTATTGAATTTGTGCAATTGTTTGTTTCATGGTAACAATGATTGTGTTAGTTATGCCCAACTTTTTCCTAATAAATCTACGATCAAGAATGATGTGAATGTATTTTAGATGTGCGTCGTGCTAATTGCTTATGAGATCCACCATTACGACGACACACCTCTTATCTGATACGTTCAACCAACCATATAATTTTTGTCTAATTGTTTAGACTTTGTGAGCTCTAGCTGTCTCTCAATATAGTTTTAGTTTTAGAAATCATTCTTTCATCCATTGTACTCCCTCCGTTTCAAAATATTAATTCTTTATTTTATTTTTTATTGTCTCAAAATATTAGTCTCTTTTCAAAAATTAAGTACAAAAATAATATAAATTTTCTATTTTGCCCTTCTTTTAAATTAACTAACTACATAAAAAGTACAATTATATGACATTGATATTTTCCAAAAAATGTACTATTGAAGGGTAATTTTGGAAAATAAATTTTTTAAAGTGCAATAATTATACTACCAAAAAAAGTTGAATTCTCCAAAAGGGACCATTATTTTGGGACGGAATGAGTATTTTATGTGAGAGTAATAAATTGGAAAGAAGCTGCCAAAAAAAATATTATACTGCTTTGCATGGAATGAAATCAAAGAACCATTAGTTCTATGGTGGTGTTTGGTGTGGCTTATTTTGGCCAACTTATAGATTCTAGCTTTGAAAAAGCTATTTTGGATTGTTTGGTTAAACTTATTTCAAACAACTTCTGATTCTAGCAACTTATTTTAACTCAAAAAAAATGATTCTGAGAAGCTGCTCACCCATTGCTTCTGATTATCAGCTTCTGCTATGGACATGTTAATTTAAGGTTATATTCTTAGATTTTTTTATTTTTTATTTTTTAAAAAATAGAAAAAGACCCAAATGGAGTATGGATTATTATTATTATTTTATGAGAAATGTAGACAAATAATGAATAACAAAAAATAAAAGTTAATTCAAAAAGCAATTTCACATCTTATTTAACAAACACTACTCAACAACTTAAATTTATAATGTAACAGCTACACTAAACAGATTAACAGCTTCTGATTAAAGTCATAATCTATAATCTGTTAAGTTATAATCTATAATCTGTTTTAACAGCTACACCAAATGGAGCCTATTTCAGTGACTAAAAGAGTGCAGTCATGGTTGTGTGAATCAACTTTAGATTATGTTGGTTAGTGAAGGAAAAAGGGAAAGCAAAGAAGAGCCTAAGAGGTATATTTACCAGGAGGAGCAGCATAACCAACAGATCCTCTTATGTCGACAGAACTTGATTGATTTGCTGAACAGTCAAGAGGTGGTTTCTAGAAGGAATCTTGCTAATCTAAAGTCACCTACCTGTGCAGTCATTTCGTTGTCTAAAATAACATTGCTCGGCTTGAGATCACAATGAACTATTGGTTCAAGGTAGTGATTGTGAAGATAATCAAGTGCAGAAAAAACATTAATGGCAATATTTAACCTCTATAGAACGTCTAAATTCCTTGACTAGTATTGTGCCTCATCTTCGTTCTCATTTTCAAGTAACCAATTCTCTAGGCTACCGTTGACCATAACCTCATAAACAGGAGCTTTGAAATCGTTACCATGATAGGCAACACTTGAACATGCCGTGAGAACCTTGACAAGATTCTGATGTTTGATGTGCCTCAAGGCCTCACACTCAGCAAAGAAACTTTTGGAAGCACCTCGATGTTGAAGATTTAGTACCTTCACTACTACAATCTTTTAACCTTGACTAAGAAGTCCTTTGTATACCAAACCAAAACTACCCACACCAATCAAATTGGATGGAGAAAAGCTATCAATAGCTTTAAGTAGACTTTGATAAGACAATTTCAAAAAATGAGTTCCCTAAAAATTTCATAGAGGGTACTTTTGGTGTCTTTTTGAACCAACAAAAATATAGAAAACACAACATCTAAATTACTTCTAGATGCCTAACAGATGTGGGAATTATTAATTTCAAGGTGAGAAAATCTTTTCCTTCTGAACCCTTTGGAGTTTGCAACTGTGCAGCTGTTATTCAAGTATTCCACCACTGAGCTTCTTGTTTCCCTTAACAGAAGCTGCAGTTGCATTCCTAAATACACCTTTTTTTGGTACATCACCCTCAAAATCATTGAATGATAGATCTAATTTTTGTAACAAGGCAAAACCCCTCAAGTAGCCTGGTAGTTTTCTTGAGAAATTATTGTGAGAGATCTAATTCCTCTATACCTCTCAATTAACTAAAAGATAATGGAAGGATTCCCCAAAATTTGTTGCCCCCCCATATATAGTAATCTCAGTTTTACAAAGCTATAGTACTTGGGATTTCACCAGACAACATATTCTTGGAAAGATCTAATTGCTCTAAATTTTTTAAATTTCCAACTTCCACTTAGAGAGAACCAGTCAATTCATTATGGGACATGTTTATATACAATAATGATGAGAGGCTAACAAGTTCCCTAGCTATGGTACTACTAAGATCGTTTTGCTCAAGACTTAGTTCCACAAAATATTGGCATTTCTCTAAATTTGATGGGATGTTGCCAATGAAGATTATTTATGGATAATCTAAGAGCTGTTAATGAAGTCAAATTTCCAAAAGACCATGGTATAGTCCTCGTAGAATTTAGTAGCTGAGAGATACAATTTTTGTAGCTTTTGAAGCTTCCCAATATCAGCAAGAATGTTACTTGTGAATTGGTTGTTTGACATGTCGAGAAACTGTAAATTGACCAAATCCCCATTCTGGTCAGGGATGCTTCCAACTATTTTCTTGTTCTGCAAACGAAGTTTACCATGATTAGCTGAGAAATTACTGATTCATTCAGGAAACACCCCTTCAAAGTTGTTGCTGCTCAGATCTAGGAAGTTCAAATTGGTTACTTGGACCCACGAGTTAAGAAAATTCAAGTCACCAGCTTGTCACAATCTGCTAAATTTCTTATGGCAAAAATCCCCTACATGGAAGCTTGGGAGCATAAAGGTTAATGGAAGGATCTAGAACTTCCTAGCTCATTCCAACACTTGAGAGAACATGGAGGATTCTAGAACATCCTTGAGTATTCAAGACACTTTAGACTTGTAAATATTTTGTATAGATATTTCTAAAGCATTCTAGAATATTCTTGTAGCTTGTAAGAAAGGCTTCCAAGGGAAGTTTCTCCATGTATTTCCTAGTGTCTTCTAGAGTGTTCTATGAGAGGCCAAGAGTGCCTATAAATAAGGGAGAAGCTCATTTGCTCTAAACCATCTAAGAGTTGTACAAATTCTTTCAAGAGTAAAATACAAGGCATTCTTCAAACTCTCTTGTGTTCTTCTTACTTCTCTTTCTTATAAGTTGTGAGTTAGGCTGACTTAGCACTACTAGCCAAGCTCGGGAGTGACTAAGTGTCGCATAGTGTGGTTGAACAATTATTAACCATGAACGAGAATCCACGAGCATGCATGAAAGGATTCAAAGAATTCATAGCCTTGATTACGCTTTCATTAATGATCTCAAAGTAGGAGTGTCCTTTCTTCCTGTGGGGATATATTTTCTGAGTATTGGCACGTGGCCAAGGTGACGTCGACGTGTCAACCGAGGTGCCATGTGTCCTGGACATAACGCCGAGATGATCTCGGCTAGGCCGAGGTTATCTCTGAAGATATCAGAATCCGGGATAAACGGATAGGGGACAAGAGTCCTAGAATGAGGAGGGGACTCAGCCTGGATAAGGATAAAGCTCTTAGGGAGTTTATCTCTATCTAATGAAGAGTCCTGGATAAGCACTGAGCTAGAGTCCATTGAAGCTAGGCTTCTGTTGGGACAAGGATTGAGTTAATTATAAAAGAGATGCACCCCCATGGGTCAAAGGTACGCAATTTATATTCTGAACAGTAAGTTAAGCACTATTAATTATCTTTGAGATAACTGACTTGATCGTTGGAGTGCCCCCGGGTGGACGAACCACCGCTGAAATCTCTTTTTTCTGTTGCAGGTCGTTCAGGCGCCATCTATTCAGCCAATGCTCTCCAGTTGACTACTGAGTTGGCAGTGTGGTCAGAAAATCACTCACACAATTTGGCGCCTTCTGTGGGAAAGAAAGGAGGATAGATGGCCAGCGACGGATAGAAGGAAAAGGTTGGGGACGAAATCCCTACTGGGAACGGTAAACACGTTGACCTTAACATGGAGGAAGATGGTTGCAACGAGAAGACTCAGGGTCAGAATCATGGCAAGAAAGACATCGGCCAGGAGGGCGATGTACCAAAGAAATCAGATCGAACCGGGTATTACAAGGAGGACAACCTCCAGGTATGGAAGGATAGATGCCTATGGAGGGATGAAGAGGTGAAAGAGATGGCAAACAAATTGGCCGACTTGCAATCGGTCGTCAATTTCATGATGCAAAACAACGTCATGCAACCACAATTCCCGCTGTAGGACACGCCGATTCCAGTGGCCAATGCCCAGAAGGGAGGGCATAAAACAATCCTTATAGCCCTTCAGCACACCAGGAGCGAAAAATACTCACATCGGCCTTCAAGGGAGGTCGGGCGAGAAGAGTCGAGAAGGGAATAATCTCGAAGAACACATCGCACCAAGGAAGCAGACCCCAGAAAACATCGGCATGTTCAAAAGAAGGAGTTATGCTTCGACACAACTCATGAAGAAAGGTCGAAAAGGGCTCACAACGAAGCTGAGAGCAGTGCACCGAAAAGACTGAAGTCAGGAGATAGTCGAGCTTCTGGCCGGACCAAAGAGGACTTGAGAGATTACCTCAAGAGAAATCAAGATCATGTCAAGGTAACTTCCCCTGTTAAACCGAGAACACCATTCTCAGTAGAGTTAGACAAAGTAGAGGTCTCAAAGAGATTCAGTATGCCAAGGTTCCAGATATACGATGCGAAGTCGAACCCCAACTTTCACGTCGGATTATACCTGAACTCGATGGCATTGTACACTGGAAACGAGCCGTTGCTCTGCAAAGTGTTCCCCTCATCATTCGGGGAGATTACATCGGATTGGTTTCACAAATTGCCGAAAGAAAGTGTGAAAACCTGAGAAGGCCTGGTCGAGATGTTTATGGCCAGGTTCGTGACAAACAAACTACAGCCCTTGAGGGTAGACGCCCTAATGGCTCTGAAGATTGGCGAAGACGAAAGCCTGAGGGCTTACGCCAAGAGGTATTATGAGGTGTTCAACCGAATACCAAAATGCAACCAAGAAATGGCTGTCGTGTCATTTAAAAATGGCCTGAAAGATAGTTGCCTGCTTCGAAAATCACTGGCAAAGACATTGCCAAAAAGCATGGAGGAGCTCATGGCCAGAATCAAGAAATATGCTAGAGCCGAAGAGGACACGCCAGGAACCACGGCGATAAAACAAGAAAAAGGAAACGGCTCGCCGAAGCGAGGCCGAGGTAACAACAGATCCAACAAGCAGGAGATAGGACTAAAGGCTGCACAGGCAGTCACAACTGTGTTCCGAATCCCCATTCACAAAGTCCTGGATAAAATCCAAACCCAACCCTATTTCAGAGCACCAGCAAGGGTACCAGGAGAGTTTATGGGACGAAGCCTTGGTAAGCATTGTGCTTACCATAACGAAGATGGGCATATGACCCAGGGATGCAGAGCCCTGAAGGCACACCTGGAAGACCTGGTAAGGCAAGGCCATTTGAGGGACCTTGTAGATGAGGTCAGGACAAGGGAAGAGCAGGCGAGACTGCATCAAGTGCCGGCAGCTCCACCTCCCCAAAGACAAAGAACCAGCAGAAAGGACCTCGGGTAATTAATGTAATTCACTCGAAGGTCAACGAAAACAAAATACGAGGGGAGACCCAAAAGGTAAGGCACTTGCAGCATGTGTACCAAGTAAGGGAGAAAAGACCTCGGGCCGAGGAGTACTAGGGACTAGTAGTGTCCTTTACTGAAGCCGACCTAGAGATGGTCCAACATTCACACAACAATGCCTTGGTAGTATCCCTCCAAGTTAGGGAGTGCCAAGTAAAGCGCATCCTTATTGACCAAGGCAGCTCTTGTGACATCATGTATGTCAGATGTTACAAGGAGCTTGGCCTTCACGCAGACGATATAGAACAATCTAATGGCCCAATGGTCGGGTTCAATGGAACGCCGACATGGCCACTGGGAGCAGTAAGCTTAGATGTGTAGGCTGGCACGAAGAAGATAAAGACAGAGTTCACCGTAATCGACACACCCTCCCCTTACAATATTATCTTAGGAAGGCCATGGTTGCATGCAATGGGGGCTGTTCCCTCAACATTGCATCAACTATTGCGGTTCCCAATAGAATATGGGATAAAGGAGGTTAGAGGATATCAGCTGTAGGCAAAGAATTGCTCCATGGCAGCAATGAAATCCACCTGCAGCATACGAGAACCAGAGAAGGCAAAGATCGAAGACGAGGACGTGGAAGTCCTAGAGGATGTTGACAAGGAGCCAGCCGAGAAAAGTGAAGAAGCACTGAAGAAAATCCTAGTCCAGGAAGGGGATGAAGGACGCTTCTTTCTTCTCGACTCGGGTTTAGCCGAAGAAGAGGAAAAAGAGTTGGAAGCTTTCTTGAGAGCAAATATTGAGGTATTCGTTTGGACGCCTTACGAAATGCTTGGCATTGACCCCGAGGTCACTTGCCATAAACTGAACGTTGACAGGTCGGCCAAACCTGTAATCCTACGAGCAAGAAGACCGACATTGATGCACGTCAAAGCAGTGGAGGAGGAAGTAGACAGACTTTTAGAGGCCAGGGCCATTCGAGAGATAAATTACCCGACATGGCTATCAAACACAGTGGTGGTGAAGAAAAAGAATGGCAAATGGAGGGTCTGCGTGGACTTTACCAGCTTGAACAAGGCCTGTCCCAAAGACAGTTTTCCTCTACCCAAGATTGACCAACTGGTAGACGCCACTTCAGGGCATGGAAGGATGAGCTTCCTGGATGCCTATAGGGGGTACCATCAAATAGCCATGTACCCCCCAGATGAAGAGAAGACCGTTTTTATCACCCCAAAAGGGCTGTATTGCTACAAAGTGATGCCCTTTGGGTTGAAAAACGTAGGAGCAACTTACCAAAGATTGGTAACCAAGATGTTCAGACACCTGATTGGCCAAACGGTGGAAGTTTACATCGACGACATGGTCGTGAAGACCAAGGAACCTGAGGGTCATTTGGCCGACCTAAAAACAGTTTTTAAAATCTTTAAAATATATCGGCTCCGACTTAATGCATCGAAGTGTGCATTTGGAGTTAGATCTGGTAAGTTCTTGGGATACCTGGTAACCAGAAGGGGCATTGAGGCCAGCCCAGATCAAATCAAGGCCATCCTGGAGTTGAAGAGCCCGATGTCGGCAAAACAGTTGCAAATGCTGACTGGAAGGGCCGCAGTCCTGAATAGGTTCATAAGTAGAAGCTCAGATAAGTGCAAACCTTTCTTCAACTTAGTGAAGAAAGCCACAGACTTCTTATGGACCGAGGAGTGCGAAGCCGCCTTGGCCAACTTGAAGAAGTATCTGACCACAACTCCAGTCCTTTCAAATCCAGAACCTGGAGAGGAGTTGTTCCTATACTTGGCAGTTTCAGAACATGCGGTAAGCGCTATAGTAATCCGAGAAGAAAAGGGGGAACAAAGGGCTGTTTACTATGTAAGCAAAACCCTGGCTGATGCAGAAACTAGGTATTTACCCCTAGAGAAGTTGGCGCTGGCTTTAGTAATGGCTTCAAAGAAGCTGAACCATTACTTTCAAGCCCATAAAATTGTAGTGCTCACTGAACATCCATTGAAGCCCCTATTGCAGCAGGGAGACTTGACAGGAAGAATAGCCAGACCTAGGCCAGTATGACCTGGAGTTTAGACCCAGAATAGCAATCAAAGGCCAAGTATTGGCTGACTTCGTGGCCGAGTTCACACTAGAATCCATCGTACATCGGGCTCCGCTGAGTCGAGGTGAACGATGTCAAAGCAAGCAAGGAGAAGCCCAGCCAGGGGCAACAGAACAAAGGAAGAAGGAAAAACTCAGACTCTGCAGCATTTACATCGGTGACTCCTTTCGACTATTTGTCGATGGTAACTCAAACCGATAAGAAGCGGGGGCAGGAGTAGTACTGGTATCTCCAGATGGACAGATATTGGAACAGTCCATTCGTTTGGAGTTTAAGGCCCCAAATAATGAAGCAGAGTATGAAGCATTGATTGCAGGACTGAAACTGGTAGCAGCAGCAGAAGCAGATGAGGTTATAGTCTTCTGTGACTCCCAACTTATAGTCAACCAGACAACGGGCGAGTTTGCAGCTTGAGACGAAAGGATGTCGGCCTACGCAAAGGAGGTCAACAGGTTGGTGGCCTTGTTTCAGAACTGCCGACTACATCAAGTTAGCCGAGATGATAACAGTCACGCTGATGCATAGGCCAATCTGGCTAGTGCAGTACAACTTGGAAAAGCAAGGACGATAATGATTGACTACTTGTCGGGCCCGAGCATCGAACCACTGACCACAGAGCGTGAAGCAATGTGTGTAGACATGGGACCAAGCTGGATGGATGTAATAGTAGCATTCTTGAAAGAAGAAAAACTGCCAGATGATCACAAAGAGACACACAAGATCAAATTGAAGTCGACAAGATTCAGTCTGACAGTAGAGGGATATCTCTACAGAAGATCCTTTACTGGACCCCTTTTGAGGTGTGTACATCTTTGACAAATTGAAGATTTTTTATACGAAATACATGAAAGAATATGTGGAAGCCACGCTAGGGACAGATCACTTGCCCTTAGGGCCATTACCTAGGGGTATTGGTGGCCCTACATGCAGAAAGATGCAGAAGCCTATGTGAAGAAGTGTGAAAAGTGCCAAAGGTTTGCACCTCTGATACACCAACCAGCAGCAGACCTAAACCCAGTAACCAGTCCTTGGCCGTTTGCCTAATGGGGTATGGATCTTGTTGGACAACTCCCCCAAGCAACTGGACGAAGGAAGTACCTGCTGGTGGCAACAGACTACTTTACCAAGTGAATAGAAGCTGAACCCCTTGCCAAGATTTGAGATGTGGATGTGAAGAGCTTCATATGGAAGAACATCATCACCCGAATTGGGATTCCGAGAGCCATAGTTGCAGACAACGGAACACAATTTGACAGTAAGCTAATCAAGAGCTTCTGTGCAAAATTCAAAATCAAGAATTACTTTTCAACCCCAAGCTTTTCCCAAAGTAATGGACAAGCAGAAGCATCCAACAAAGTTATCTTGGATGAGATAAAGAAGAGGCTGCAGGCAGCAAAAGGAAAGTGGGTGGATGAGTTGCCCAGTGTACTCTGGGCATATCGGACTATGCCGAGAAGATCAACAGGGAAATCCCTCTTTGCCATGGCTTATGACACAGAAGTTGTCATTCTGTTGGAGGTCGGCATCGCAGGGATCAGAACCCAGGGAGTAGAGAACGGGACTAATAATGTACTCTTAGCCTAAGATCTGGATCTTTTAGAAGAAAGAAAAGAGAAAGCTGCAATTCAGCTCGCAGCATACCAGCAACAGCTTGCCAGAGCTTATAATAAAAAGGTCAACCCAAGGGAGTTTCAAATTTGTGACCTCGTCTTGAGAAAAGTCGTCGGCAACAAGAAGGATCCCAGAAAGGGCAAGCTTGGCCCAAATTGGGAAGGACCCTACAGAATCATCTCGGTACTGGGAAATGGGGCATATCGGCTTGAAGATAATGAGGGCAAAGAGTTGCCAAGGCCCTGGAATACTTGCAATCTTAAGTTTTTTTATCATTAAATTTTCTTGTTCTTTGTTATTAGCCGAAGTAATAAATAAAGCTTGATTTTTTCGTGACCAATATGATAGTTAATGACGTTTCCAGAATACATGTATAATGAGAACCAAGTGGAACTTAAGTTTACATTAGGGGGCAAAGAATTGGAAAATGGTTTTAACACTTGTTGAAATTTGAGAAAAGTTTACAAGTTGAAGTTAAACCGAAATCATGTTTAACGCTTGTTGAAATTTGTGAAAAATTTACAAGTTGAAGTTAAACCAAGATCATGTTTAACACTTGTTGAAATTTGTGAAAAATTTACAAGTTGAAGTTAAACCGAGATCATGTTTAACACTTGTTGAAATTTGTGAAAAATTTACAAGTTGAAGTTAAACCGAGATCATGTTTAACACTTGTTGAAACTTGAGAAGAGTTTACAAGTTGAAGTTAAGTCGAGATCATGTTTAACACTTGTTGAAATTTGTGAAAAATTTACAAGTTGAAGTTAAACTGAGGTTATGTTTAACACTTGTTGAAACTTGAGAAAAGTTTACAAGTTGAAGTTAAACTAAGGTTATGTCTAACACTTGTTGAAATTTGAGAAAAATTTACAAGTTGAGTTAGGCCGAGATCATGTTTACCACTTGTTGAAACTTGAGAAAAGTTTACAGGTTGAAGTTAAACTAAGGTTATGTCTAACACTTGTTGAAATTTGTGAAAAATTTACAAGTTAAGGCCAAGATCGTACTAAACTGAGTACTTATAGTCGAGTTATTTCACCCCCAGAAAATGACACAGATAAAGTGTGCATTGAAGATATGCAAAATATTCGAAGTATGGAATCATGTAAGAGCAGTAAAGAAAAGACAAAGATACAAGCATTCAGGAAATGAGGTTGTATTAACATTCAAAAAATGACATATCGGCCAAAGCTTACAATTGTTTCAAATAGAAGAAAAACAAAAGTACAAAGTACAAAGGAAAAAAAACATCAAAATTAAGACTCCTCAACAACAGCAGATGGCTGGGTTTGAAGTTCAGAAGACTGCTGGGAGGACATCTCGATAGCTTTCTCAGCCATGAGCTCGGCATCTATCTCTTGAAGGGTTTGATCAAGGCTCTTGTCGGCGAGAAGCACGTCCGATGATGCCTTCTCAGGGGTAGCATCCTTGGGAACCTCCTCATCCTCCTCATCTTGAGTCAAGTTCAGGACTTGCTCATTTTGAGGAGGGGACTTGGCCCCAGCAGCTTCCTTAGACTTCCTCATCAAAGCCTCCTCCTCAGACTCAGAATCATCGTCGGATTGGCTTGGAGTTGAGGGGAATGGAAGAGAAAGGACGTCGGCGTTCCTGAGGGGGGAGTCCTCGGGGACTTCGAGCTTTTTCAGCAAAGTCATCCAACCAAGGGTGAAACCCTTGTCGCATGCCTGCTTCACCTGTTTTTCGTAGTCCAAGGTGACATCGGCCACCCCCTCGTTGTATCCCTTCTGATCGGCGGCCTTGAGCTCAGCATCTTTCATGGCCAAGGCGTCTTGCAGTTCTTTCTGGGACTGGGCCATCTTTTCCTCGGCGTTTTTCTTTTCGGCCTCAAGAACCTTCTTGATGGCCTCTACAGAATCTGCCTTCTCCTCGGCATTATCTTTGGCTTTAACAGTGGCCTCGGCCTGGTCTGCCAAAGTCTTCATTTTTTATTGTAAGCTTTTATTGGTCTTTTGCAGACTGGAGACCTCCTTCTTCTTGTCAGCCAAGGCGTTCTGATTCTCAAAGGCTTGCATTAAGAAGGAATGAGCATGCTGGATGGCCTGAAAGTGAACAGAGCAAAAGTTATTAGAGAATTTTTTAAGTACAAAAAAGAAAGAAAGATACCAAGTGTGGAGACCTACTTGAATAGAACGCTGGAGCATCAAGGTGAATTTTTCATGCTCAGTCATCTCCGCATTTCGGTCAAGATTTCCAAGGAGAAGCAAAGCGGTACCAAGAGCGACGCCGACATGAATGTCGTCGGCACTATCCTCAGCAAAGACTGGCCTGTCCTCCAAAGTAATAGGTGGAGCCCAGGAGGCACCAGCCTTCATGGAGCCTGACGTTGTGGTAGACTCTGACCTCGGCCTCTTTGACCGAGTTGATTGTGAAGGTTCGACCTTGGCGGGTCTCTTCTCGGAGGCGGAGGTAGTCTTCTCGCTCGAAGCCAATTTCGAAATTGGCAAGGTATCCTCAGTGTCAATTTGAGTTACCGTTGCCTTTGGCTGAGCCTTCTTTATCCTTTTTTGTTTCGGCTTTGGCTGGGTTGGTGCTGGTTGGGCATCGACTGAGTCAGGGATATTAGCCAAGAGATCTTTAGCAACTACTTTCTGGCGGCCTATCTCGGCAGCAAAAACAGTTCATCGCTGGCGTTGGCGCTGGGATATTGGGATCAGATATGAAGCCGAAGTTGACGGCTGCTCTGCTGGATCAGAAGTCGATCTTTGATCTGGCCAAGATGTGGAGGCAGCTTGAGGAGTCGTGGCAAAAGGAGGAGATAGACTCTTCTTCTTCTTCTTCTTTGGAACGTCGGGAAGAATCGACTTATAGGTGGGAATGAAATTGAGTACCAAAGGGGCTCTCCACTTGTGGACTGGCAGATCCAATAGTTTCCTCAAGTCTTTGCTGGGAAAGAAAGACTAGCGGAAGCCCTTTGGTGGCTAAGGAAGAGCTGCAAGAGAAAACAGACATTAGAACAAATAAAGTATTGAAGACTTTAAAAACAAGTTAGTATGAACACAGGGCTCTTACCATTGCCCTCTACAAAAATTGTTCGAGGAAGAGGGTAGAGGTGGAGGTCCTCGTCTGGAGTGAACTCCCAGTTCCCCGAGGTAATGAAATAATCATCCCCAGCTCCTTTGTTGGAGTCAGGGAGGTCGGCAACAATTTTGTACTCCGTGGACCTCGGCTTGAGGTAGTAAACGTAGCCCATATCTTTTTTAAGGCCACACATGGTGTAGCAGTATTGGATATCGATTAAGGTAACCCTAGCGTTTTCTTGTTTGGCTAAGGCTATTATGCCATTGATGACTCAGTAGGAGTTGATGGCAAGCTGGATTGGGTTCAACTTATATTAATGAAGTATCTCACGGAAAATGATATTTAGAGGGAGCCGAAGTCCGCACTCGATAAAAGCTACAACAGGGAAGGGCATAGAATCAGTTGTGGGCATGATAGAGTCATCCTCCCCAGCCAACCTCAGGTGAACATCGGCCGGGATGTAAACTCTCGCCTAAAGTGCTCTAACTTGGTCAGGGTGTCTACCCTGTGTTTCCACATTCCCATGACGTCGGCTTAGGATGAAGGTGTATAAGTTGGAAATTGTTCTATAAAGGCTCATAAGACCTCGGCAAGACCTAAAGTTCACGCTGGGGTAAGAATTTGTAAAGATCAGAGGGGGATTTGTTCCAGTTTTCCCTAAGGTTCGTATGTTCTAGGACAAAACCCAAACCTAAGTCTAGACAAATAGGGATTAAACGCAAGAATCTGGAGAAAATACAGAAAACACAAACAAAAGCAGTGATTTAGAGTCAAGAACAGTGATGGATCATCAAGAAACACAAGACAAAAGATCGCGTAGGTATGTCAGGCCAAGAACAGTGGCAAAAATCAATGAATGTGTGAACAGTGTGGATTCAGGAAACAGATGGGGCAAAAACAGATTCATGAAACAAACAGATGGTGGAAAACAAGATACAAATTGAAATATCAAAGATATAAGCAGGATTGCAGAGGCATAACAGTAGAGTTCAATAAAACAAAGACAAACTAAAACAAGACGTTAAAATCGGGGAGAAACAATAACTCACCGAAGAAAAGAAGCCGGTGTTGAGTTTGCCGAAGTTAGACGAACGGCAGCAATGGAAAAGATTAGCAAGAGCCTCGTCGGAGGAGGTGAACGGCGGTGATAGCAGAGCTTGAGAGTTTGGAACAATGGAGGATTTGAGAAAGTAAGAGAGAGAGAGAGTTTGAACAAAGACGATGTAAAGTGAAAAGACGAAAGGAGAAGGAAGTTTGATCAAAAACACGAAAAAGCAGCATAATGGAATTAATGAGCCTGGAATGACGGATTTGTCAGACGGCGCATACAGGCGCGAGACGACTTACAAACACGTACGGGGTACGATCCAGTAAGGGAAAGACACGTGGCTAAAAAGGTTGAGTTATTATGTATGACAGCTCATACGCGTGAAGGAGCTCTTGGAATCCTTGTTCTTTAAAAAGACATGTCGGTCTTAATGATGATCTCAGCTGAGAAATTTTTAAGCCGACGTACTAGAAAGAAGTACTAATATAGGTTCCATCACCTTAGAATGTCGAGATAATAGAACCTAGGGGGTAGTTGTGGGGATATATTTTCTGAGTATCAGTACGTGGCCAAGGTGACGCCGACGTGTGTAACAAGTCCGCGGGGGACCTCGTTACAGTTCGGACTCGATTTGTTGTCATGGTTCTTAATCTTGAACCAAAGAGTCCAAATCCGGCAAATCGTTTTGAGAAAACAGATTTTTAGAAAAGAAGTGCCAAACATGGACTGCTTTGCCAGATACATAGTCGTCACCTAAATATTTTATTTTTGGGAAATTTAGGAAACCCTGACTCGTTTGCCTAAGGCCACGTGTCCGTCATCACCAAAGTTGCCTCGGCTCGGGAACTTGGGTACAATTGGGGAAGGTCACTTCGTGAGCACCCCCGCTCCCCCGATCAAAGATCGGCCTCTACTAACCATGATATCTAGTTTTGAAAACATTGTGTGCTCTTATTCCGGTTATTAGCCTAGATTTATTATGTGATGTGCACAGCATACAAGTATAGACTGGGTCGCCTGAATTGGAACAAAACATTTCATGTTTGTTTGTTTAAAAATGGTTTGATGGTGCTACCCGCAGGTAGGCTAAGACGTGGATTTGCCACCCTCGGGTGGGCTTAGAAAACATGATTTTGCCACTATCTAATGGGCTTAAAACACACATTTGATGAACTGTTCCAATTCAAATAACCCAACCTTCACCCACAGGCATTGAGGCAGTTATATCACATAAGCATTTAGCCTCATGGTAAGCATGCTATTCATGGCCACTCACATCAAGATGCAAATATGCTAAAGCATAAAACTTACCGAGTACTCCAAGCCAAAACAGAAACTGATTAGAAATCCATGCATGATCCTAATTATACAGTAATGCCTAATGCGACACATGCAATAATGCAACTATAGCAGGCTCGGCTATCCTAAGCATGGCATATGAGATGCAACAGCTATCATGTATTCAATTTGGAATTGAAATACAAATGCAGTTAGTATGATGCGCCGAGCCCGGTGCATGCAAAACAGATGAATGAATGCAAACATGCTATCATACTGTATGCTAATTGAAACATGCCCTAATCTAACCATCATAAGCTGGTAAATAAAAGGGAAGAAAGACATGGGGTTGGAAGACATACATCACACACACGCACACTTATTACAATTATGCCCTCGCACAGAGGGTCTGAATAAATAATATACAGTCGCGGATAGTACAGTCCAAATAATACAGTCCAAGATATGTACAAACTCCTAATTAATTAACAAAATTAACTAAGAAAACAATAAACTGGCATGCAAGCCAGGGACTGCCTTGACTCTTCTTCAGATGATGAATGATGCATATCCGGGTTGCCTTTGCGCGGAAAGCCACTGTGATGCCCCAATTAGCCTCTGTTTTGCAATAATTTTTGGAAAGCGCGCCAAGCCCCGGAAGACTGCTGATTCTTGATTTGCTGCAACAGAGAGCAGGAAAGGGGCATAGCAATGTATTTTCACAAATGTATGCATGCCTCGATCCTCGTGTCACCAATCACGCATCTCGATACATGATGGCCGAGGAGTCGAATCGCACAACTCAATATGAAATGAATGCACATGAAAACACAACAAGACCTAACTCCGTCATGGATAATCCGGAGTGTCGGTGACTGGGAAATTGAGACACGTTCCGTCACTCGGAGTACGAAACGTACCTCGTTTCCCGTGCTCGGGCTAACCCCTATCCCGAACACAATGCAATATGCATGACATGCATGAAATGCAACTAAGATACATCCTAACATGCAACATGCTATGAAATGGCATACACGATACACGAGGTAACATGGCATACACAATGCGCTAACATACAACCTAGCATACACAACGCTATGGAATGAAATGGCATACATAACGCAATATGGACTTACACTAACACAAGTGGACCTCAGCCACACTCACATAAGAGGACATTAGGTGAAAATGAGACACTCGAGATGCGTGCACACGCGCACGCAAACCGAGGACCGAACCTAAGGCACGGAATGCCACTCTAACAAGACATGGCGAGGCATGGAATATGGCATACTAGCATGCAAATTTCAGTAGCAAAAAGTGATGCAAAACAGCCCCGAAGCATGGCAAAATGGCACCCGATGCATGAAATGAATCCCGAAACATGAAATTAGGCGCATGGAATGACCTATGGCTATGCAATGCATGCATTATTTGAACATGAAGTGTAAAGAAAGAATCAAGACAGCCCCAAAAAAAGCATATTTACAGTTTTAAACAAGGCCAAACAGTGAACACAAATGGGGCTAAGTTAGCATGCAAAAATGGCCCCGAAAGAGAGATAATGAAGCAAGTAGCAGCTTCTGACCCTAAACAGAGAAGGGACCTTCTACAATGTTGAAGAGGGGCCCAAAATATGGTATTTTACAGTTTACAACAAGCCATAAAAACAAACACAAGTATGGCTAAGCTCTCATGCAAGAAATGGGCCAAAAGAGGGACAAAGAAGCAAGTGATGGTTTCTGGCCTCAAACATAGGTGGTCCCTTCAACAATGTTGAAGAGAGGCCCAAAATATGGAATTTTACAGTTGATGACCAGACCCAAAACAGTGCACAAGCATGCTTAAAATACTATGCAAAATAAGGCCTAAAAAGAGGTTTAAACACAAAGAGCAAAAAGGAAGCCTCAAACATCAAAAGACCCTTAATGAAACATGAATAGGGGGTCAAAATAATGTCATTTACATTTTGGACCAAAGCCCAAAAATACAAACATAAGGGGGTAACAAAGCATGCAAAAATAGGAGCAAAAGATAGATACAAAGGAAAGTGATATGTGGAAGCCTCAAATAGTGAGGAGATCTTCAAAAATGTTGAAGAAGGACTCAAAATAAGCCACTTTACAGTTTACAACATGCCTCAAAAAAGCTTACATATAGGCCTAAAATACTATGCAAGAAAGAGGCATACAAGAGAGGTAAAGAAGCAAGTGCAAAAAGGAAGCCTCAAACAGTGAGAGGCCCTTAATCAAACATGCAAAATAGCTCAAAATAATCCTATTTCTAGTTAGGGTCGGAGCCCAAAAATGTAAGCACAAGGAGCTAGAATATTGAACAAAATGAAGCACAAAAGAGAGAAAATGAAGCTTACCCTTGTAGACCAAGCTTTGGCAGCCTCTTGGCTTGAGAAGTGGTGCCTCCTAAGCTCTAAAAAGGTCTTCCAAGCTGCTGGAATGGAGTGGTGGTGTGGTGCTAGGTGGTGGTGTAGAAATGGGTATAGGATTTGAGTGGTTTGGAGGGTTGGAGTGTAGAGAGAGAGAGCTTCAATACAAGAGGCTTAAGGCAAATTTTTTCTAACCCTTTGCAAGGGGGCTGGGGCTGTTGGATATATAGACAAAAGGGTGGAAAAGAGGGGGAAAAATGGGGGGGAAACAATTGAAGTTTCCCCCCAAAAAGGCACCCTCCTGGATACAAAATCTGGGGGGAAAATGAGAGTAGATTTGTAATGTACTAACCCTGAGGATTCTGGCCGGCCAAGTATCTAGGTTGCAGGTGGCCGGCCGGCTCTCCCCATGGCCCGCCGGCCAAGGGTCAAAGGGTCCAAGTTGGATTAATGGCCAGCCACCACAGATTGGTAGCCTCCCATGTGTGCTCAACACAGCCTTGTGGTAAAAAACTGGAGACAGTGAACCAGGAGGGAGAAAAGGCCATTTCTTGGAGGGGTTCAAAAGGGTCACACACACCATCTTGGCCGGCCATGTGATATTGGTGGCCTCCTGTGTGTACAACACAAATATGTGGTTTAGGGCTAGAAAAAGTGGCCTTAGGGTGGTCAACATTGGCTTCCGAGTGAGAAAAACAGGAGACGGAGGGCGATGAAGGAATATAACTGGTTGTCAAAACAATTATCGCCTCCCACCCTTCTACGACCTTTCTCAACAATGAAACAGAGGTCCTCGCAAAAAATGAACTCAAACCGATGCAAAATGAAGGTTCGGGGCCGAACGCCAGATCTGGGCCCCAAATCGACATTAGGCTCGGAGTGGTGTTCGACCACGAAGTTGGTCTCTCGGACCACAGTGTCCCTCAAAAGGGAGTAAATAAGATGCATGCCAAAAACCGGAGCAAACGGAGGTGGTTAGGCGGTCCTGAACCGAGGCACGCGGCCAACGGCTCCGAAAAATCAGAAACCGGACTCTAAACGGGAAAAATGGCCTACGACCATGAAACGTAGCCTACGGCCACTGAGAGATGATCTACGAGACCTCTCCCTCCCTTCTAGAAGAGAAAACAGAGAAAACCGAGCCTGGTTCGCAAACCGAGGCAAAGCATGAAAGAGTCTGAAAGTCCGGAGGCAAGGCTCGCAGCCGAGACTCTGAAACTTCGGAACAAGCACGATATGCAACATCACCAAGTGCTCAATCGATGATGTCTGAGTCTTAAGGTCGGTCAAAAATTGGGTGTCTACAGTTGCCCCTCTTTGACAGAACTCGAAAGTCATAAGTGACGGGAGTGAATGTCAAAGCCCAGAGACGACCCATTTTTGACGAGGCCGAAGACTTAGACAAACAGGTGAGATAAACAGAGATGTGCTCAGCGCGTTCACAGCAGGGGGCAAAATGCAAAACGATATGCACAAGGCCAGATGTAACTTGATGATCATGCAAATGCAGCAAGCTGTAATGAAGCAAATATTCGCAAACAGATGCAACAGTTTTAAGCAAGAATGCGAAGCAACAACTACATTTCATGCAGTTAGGAATACGGAGAATTATTCAATTCTCGTCGCGTCTCACACGGAGAAGATACGATACCTGCGCGATTCGTCTGGTCGCACCAGCTTCAAATGAACCGTACATACAATATCGTGCCTGTAAAAGAAAGAAACTCAACAAGCACAACATATCCAACAACATATGTTCAATGTGATCTTGAATGCAGACAAATGCAGTGCTAGTAGAAAGGTGCATCACAATGCGGGGAAAACGCGCGTGGCGACGCGAGTTTGAGCACGGAGGCTTGGTGATATCAAAGAGACGTGCATAACAATGCAAGTACGTGCATGAGAGTGCAAGTTACGTGCACAACAATGCAGAACAAACGTAAATCAGACGTGGTTTGTCACAAAACAAATGAGCAAGGAAATGCGTGTTTCGGCGAGGGCAACTCGATCGCGGCCTCCGGTTCACCTCCCGGAGAGGTTAAAACATGTTCAAAAAGGATACACCTTGATTTTGATGAGTAATGATGAGACACACGTCAGAAGTTGAAGCTGAAGTTCCGGCGGAGCGATTTCGCGACAGAAAGTGCACTTCTCTTGTACTTTTTCAGGTCCCGGGGAATCCAATCCTTCTCAAAATTTGCAGAGACCTTGGGGGCATGTGGGGAACACCACCGGCTAGCTCCCTTCCCAAGGGGAGGCCGCCGGCCAGGGGGAAGGCAAGGAGGTAGCCGGCCTGCCAGGAAAGGTGGCCGGCCGGCCACCTAGACAAATCCGCGGGCAATTTTGTCATTTCACCCTCTTTTCTTTAAATCCACTCATCCAAACACTTTGTGCTCACAAGTGCAACTCCGAAAATACTTCCTCTACCTTCCCAAACCATTTTCTCTCTCAGATCTGTGCTCTATACGCGTTTTCCAATGCCCCACGCAAGTTGTTTTCGCGAAAACATTCAGTTCTAAGCACTTTGAACCGATTAAATTTTGATTTCGGGGCTTCTTTTCTCATTTTTGCCACTTGAGGTGAATTTGTCTCAATATTTGGAAGATTTTCTCGGGAGTTGACTTTTGTTGACTTTTTCATTTCCCGAGAGTTGACTTTTGTTGACTTTTTCCAATTTTGGCTCATTTTTGCTCCTTTTGCAGATTTTCTGAAATGGCCGGTTATTTCCCTCACGGTGGAGGTCCTCCGGACGTCGGGGGTGATCCCAATATCATGGCTCTGCCTCCGAGGGTTCGACCCTTCATACCCGAGAGGTACGACCCACCAGCACACATTCTTCCGCGAGCTGTTTTCTATCACTTCACTGACTTTGATGAGCGAGCGCCCGGGGATCTCCTTCTGCGGGAGCCAGAGTATCACCTCTCTCATGAGGCACGAGAGGTACTTACTTCGTTTTCACCTTTTCTGCAACATATTATGAATTTTTCATGCATTCTGTTTGCATTCTGAACACACGGTTCAATCATTTGAATTTCTGAACACTCAGCCCATAAATTGATTGTGAACACATGGCACACCTTGGTTGAGAATTGAACACGCAGCCCAAACACTAATTCTCTAAACACACAGTCCGAATCGAAGGTGAACACATGGCACACACTGATTGAAATTTGAACACGCAATTTCAAACACCGATTTTTGAACACACACTCAATTGAAGGTGAACACGCGGCACACACTGATTGAGATTTGAACACGCAGCCCAAACACTGATTTTCTGAACACACAGCCCGAATCGAAGGTGAACACGCAGCACACACTGATTGAGAGTTGAACACGCGGCCCAAACACTGATTTTCTGAACACACAGTCCAAATTGAAGGTGAACACACGGCACACATTGATTGAGGTTTGAACACGCTGCCCAAACATTGATTTTCTGAACACACAGCCCGAATTGAAGGTGAACACACGGCACACACTGATTGAGATTTGAACAAGCAGCCCAAATACTGATTTTCTGAACACACAGCTCAAATTAAAGGTGAACACGCGGCATACACTAATTGAGATTTGAACACGCAGCCCAAACACTGATTTTCTGAACACACAGCTCAAATTGAAGGTGAACACACGACACACACTGATTGAGATTTGAACACGCAATTTCGCATAATCGATTTTACAACACAGCTCAAATTGAAGGTGAACACACGGCACACACTGATTGAGAGTTGAACACGCAGCCTAAACACTGATTTCCTGAACACACAGTTCGCTTACTTTATTTTGCACATAGCCTATTCATTTTATTTGCACGCATCTTATTCATTTTATGCTGAAATATGTATTCATTTTGAATGTAGGTGACTTCTCGCACTGTGCGGGGGTATGGCTCTACCGTAGCAAGAGATTGGTATGCCGAGCTCCCGGAGGCTGTCCGAGATTTAGTTGACTTGGCGGGGTTTGAGCCTTTCTGCACTGGGCTATCTCGTTGTCCTGCCAGGAGGACGTTGATGGCCGCCTTGGTGGAAAGATGGTGGGACACCACCAACTCCTTCCATTTTTCTGCCACGGGGGACTTGACTATGACCCCGCTTGACTTTGCTGTATTGACTGGCCTTGACGTGGGAGGTTGGCCCATCCCTTACGACGAGGACATGGGCCAGTGGGAGGCCGCTTGGATATATTTACTGGGGGCTCGCCCGCCTGTTGATAGATCTTCGGGCAGAGTCCAATACACCTGGTTCTCTTTCCATTTTCAGATGGTGGAGATGGAGCCCGGGACTCCTGAGGAGGCAGCTCAGTATGCCCGTGGTTTTCTGATGTTCCTCTTCGGGACTACTTTGTTTGCCGATAGGGGGAACACTGTTGGGCTATATCTGTTGAGTGCTTTGGTGGACCTATCACAGGTCAGACGATATGATTGGGGTGGCGCTGGCTTGGCTACTCTTTACTGCTACATGAGTGTGACCTCCCGCGGACGGGAGGACTTACTTGGTGGCTATTGGAGAGCTTGGGAGGTACTTTCTGCCCTCTTGATTCACATTTCTGCTCCTCATTACTTGTATATTGCACACACAGTGCACTTTACACTCTGTATTTTGCCCTCAGCACTTTGCATTCACATTCTGCATTGTTTTCCACAGTTATGGGTCTATGTGTATTTCCCGACATTAGCCCTAGAGTTGGTGGTGGAGGGGCCCCTCGTGACCCCGTACTCACTTGTATTTGAAGGCCAGCACCGGCCAAGACCTCGGGAGTCTCTCCTTTATCTACGGCAGTATTTCGACACGGTGCGGTCGACGGAGGTATTTCAGAACTCTCGGTTCTTTGTGTTTTCATCTTTGATTTGTCTTGTACCTTCCCGATTTCTGATTGATTTATGCATTGATTATCCGCAGATCACATGGCAGCCCTGGGCACCCTTAGGTGAGGGTCTCCGATTCGCTTTTTGGAGGGCGGGTGCCTCCCAAGATAGATCCTATTCAAGGGCCTCTCGGGGAGCGCTATGCGGTATGGGGCTATACTTCTCAGACCCTTCCTCAAGACCCCCAATGAGATGCGATTGCCGATAGGCTCTTCCCGGATGTTGTTAATGCTATCTGGGTAATCGATGCCTTACTTCATCTTGAGGAGGATTATGCTACTTCATCACATATACCGATGCCTCCATTGACGGAGTCCGTGACCGACGATGAGGCTGGCCGGTATGCCATCTTCGAGCCAAGCCTGTGCTCGGCCGCAGACGCCTTCCACCAGTAGGGCCGGTACATCTAGAGGTGGGGGTGGATTGGTTCCCTCAATTCCCCCGACTTATCATCATTCTGGATGGCCAGATATGCCGACTGAGCTGATGGGGTGGCAGTATGGGACTACCTCTCCGATTCCGATCCCGATAGAGCCTCCGATGCCTGGCCACCGATATATCGAGACCCGACTCACCACCGTATGTTTCTGACTTTTGATTCACTACTTAGATACTTGGACACTCATTCCTTTATCGATACCCGCTTTTTGCATCTACACTGCTGAGTACATGGATCGTGTGCTCGAGATGGTAGCCTCACTTGAGGATGGTCTCATGAGGAGGCGCAGTTGTCCATTATGGGCTTCCAGGTACCCTTTAGTTTTCTAGCATTGTACTTCTAATAACATGCTGATTTTGGACATTTTACTACATTAATAGGCTACTTGTGTAGAGCACATCTGACACACACCACATTCGTGCATTATTCCTGCGTACATCCACCCTGTGTAGCTTGTTTGCATCTGTATCTGATATACATGTTTTGGCTGATGTATTCAAACTGCATTTTTCATTTTCAGATGCCTCCAATATATGCTCAGCCGCAGGCTGGGCCACCTGGGCCTTCTCGGGGAGGTGGACCGTCTGGGCCTTTTTGAGGAACTAGGCCATCCAGGCCTTTTCGGGGAGCTCGAGGAGGGGGGTCAGCTCGCAGACGCAGGGCACACATTATAGAGGCCGAGCCTGGTGAGGATGAGGAGGAGGAGGCTGCAGATCGTCAGTCGGAGACATCTGCTAACAGAGAGGAGGGCTTCGGTCTTGGCTCCGGGAGTGGAGGCGAGGCTGAGGAGGATCCTGAGGATGACAGCTCCGACTCGGATGGTGATGGTGGTGTAGAGGCTACTTCGCAGAAGAGGATGAAAAGGGCCTCTTATTCCCGCTCTTGAGAGCATTGATGTTGCGGTTCCCGTTTTATTTACCTTTTTGCTAGTAGTTGTAGCACATTGTACATTATTAGGCAGTTTTATTTTTGTAAAACTTGTGCCCTTTGTTTGTAAAATGTTGTAACAAATGAAGCATGATGGAATGAAACAGCTTTTAAAAAAAAGTGTTGTATTTTAAACTCTTAGCATCATATCACATCATTTTGCACCATAATGAGATTGAATGGAAATGTGTATTGTGCATTTGCCCAGTCAGGTAGTGAACTGACGCAACAACTTAACTTACTAAGATATAACAAAACCTTAGCAAGTTTACAACTCGATGAACAAAATACAACAGTGTTGACAATTTAATAAATAAGACCCAACAAACATTGCTTAAACAAAGAGTAATAACTCAAAAACACGAAACACGACAGCTCGACAAACAACTCGATAAGCAAAACGACAACTCGATAAGCAAAACAACAACTCGATAAACAAAAACTCAATAAAACAAAGAGTACTTCGGACGATTTGGGCAACGGAACGCATCTGAAACAGAGGGAAATGGAGGCCTTCGACATACCCGTTGCATGGAAATGCTTGAAACTTCCTCCTGGAGGGTAAAACAGGGCCAAGGACACACATTGGAGCATGGCCGGCCACTTTTGGGAGCCGGCCGGCCAGCTTTATTGCAAAGGGGGAGCCACCGGCCAGGTTTTGAAAAAGAAAATGGCCGGCCTGCCAGAAAAGGTGGCCGGCCGGCCACTTAATTCAGCAACCATCAAATTTTTGACACGTGTCCCCCGAATAGTGTTTTCTCCTCTTTAAAAGCCTTGGCTCCGTGGTTCATTCAATTCATCTTAGTTTTGCACAAAAATGGAGGCGTTTCTCGTTGAAAATCTCACATCTTGGATTGCTTCTCTAGATGGCTCGGAAAAGTTGAACTTCCGGGGCTTCTGGTTGAATGCATTATTCACGCTGGGCCGTACTCCATTACACTTTCCTTTCCTCCATGCCGCGGCGAGGTTTTGGAACCCGGTGACGCATGTCTTTAGCTTTGGCGGGCAAGAGGTATGTCCAACTTTTGAAGATTTTCAAGTTTTGATGGAATTTGAATGTCATGAAGAGATTTTGCCCCAGTTCCGTTTTGGCCACGCCCAAGCTTTAGGGCGGATGTGTGGACTTACCGCGCATGATGCTCGGTCTCTGATCTGTAATGGGGAACTGGATATCCTCGGTTTGATCCATCGCTTTTTTGGTGCCGGTGACTGCGGCGACCACCATTGGCAAGGTTTCCGACAACATGCCCTCTGCTTGTGCATGCTATCTTACTTCCTGCTTGCCCCGGGCCTGAGTGGACCCAACATCCGTTTGATTGAAGTTGCTCAGGGCTTGAAGGAAGGGAAGAGCTGTATTGCTATGGCATTGGCCGAAACGCTGATGGGCTTGGACGCTTTCCACCGTCGAGACGACAGACGGCGGGAGTCCACCATCGCCGCAGTAATGTTTCCCACCCAATCTCACATATGTATTTGCTCACATCACTCGGCCCTCAGGGTCGATTTTTCTCACAAAACCCTTGTCTCACTATTCTCTCTTCCCACGCCTCCCTATTCTTTTTTCTCTCATTTTTCATCCCTCCCCAGGTATGGTTGATGGATAAATTGCGTTGTGGACTCTTGCCACTTACTCACCCATGACTACTTTTCGCAACGCTTTGGTTGATGCGCTTTGATGAGGATGGTGGTTCAACCGGATGTGCAATTTGTCTGGCCGACCGCATTGCTTGGCGCCGTCTCCTTGGCTCAATCTTCCCAAGAATGAGCTATAGTATGTCCCGGCAGACTGGGGTCCAGCTGATTGGTCTGACTCACTGTGTGTTCTATTTTCCGTTTCGGTTCTAGCGCCAGTTTGGCCATGATCAGACTTGCCCGCCAGAGAGGATTGAGTACCTTGCTTTAGGTCCGAGGCGACAGCTGTCTGGATATGCCACAAAGATGGAGGACTAGAGAGGTCGGCCCTCGCCTCCCACTTTCAGTTGCACTTTGTTTGATGAGTCTGGATTGGCTCAATGAAGAGGCATGATTGGGCCTAACAGCATCGAGGCTTCGACTAGCTCGAGGGGGCGAGGACACTGACTTGACTATGCCCCGGATTTATTGCTTTATTAGTACTTTCAAGTTTTCTTTATGATTGTGATAAAAAGCAACTTCAATTGTATGCAAGAGCAAGCGAACTCTATGTTGAAATCAATGAAATTGAAGGTTGTGGTACTGAAAATTTTCCGTTTTGGTCCAAAAATGGTCTTAGTTGTAAAAAGATTAATTTGAACAAAGTCAACTTTTATTAAAACTTTTCAAAACTATTTTCGATATGGATCAGAATTGGACACGCCTGAGATCTGTCACTGAGATGCACAACCCCGGATCCCGACAATTGGAAAGTTGCCCCTAGTCTGAATAGTACCGCGGCACTGTGTGGCAACGGAAAGTTGCCCCTAGTCTGAATAGCACTGTACCGGAGATTGTGATGAATGCTGATGGAAAAAGATGACTGAGATGATCAAAATGGACAAAGTTGATCGGGGAAAAGTTTATGGCTGAACTCCAGGATGAAGTTGCCTACGTATCCCAAAGATGGGAATCAAGCCTTACGTAGTTCAAGCTCAAGTTCGCTCGGGTATTTTCACTCGGGTATTTTCACTCTCCTTTTACGCTCTAACTTTTGCCAAGGCCGCCCTTTGCGGGTTTTCAACCTTGCGAGCTCAGTTTTTATAATTTCAAATTTTGTGTGCTTTGAGTTTTGCCTAGGTCGCCCTTTCGGGTTTTCGGCCTAGCGAGCCTCTCAAGGGTAATATTTTTTCAACTTGTCCATGTTGATCGGTTGGGAGAACTCTAGGCCATCTAGATCCATCAGAACCACAGCTCTACCTGACCAGATTGACTTGATGATGTAGGGACCAGTCCAATTGGGTCTGAACTTGCCCCTTGGGTCGTGAATGGGAGCTCGGTTATCCTTGAGCACCAAATCTCCTTCTTTTAGATTCCTGGACTTAACCTTCTTGTTGAAAGCCCGGGCGATTCTGCGCTGATAACCCTGAACATGGTATAGTGCTTTCAGCCTTCTCTCATCAAAGAGCATGAGTTCCTCAAATCTGCTTTGCTGCCAATCCGCTTCGGCTATTTGACACTCAGCTAGTACCCGCAATGATGGAACCTTAATCTCGATAGGTAGAACGACCTCCATCCCATAAACCAATGAGTACGGAGTCGCCCCAGTAGAAGTTCTGATTGAAGTCCGGTAGCCCCATAGAGCAAACGGCAGCTTATCTGGCCAGTCCCGGTAGGTTTCTACCATCTTCTGCAGTATGTGCTTGATATTCTTGTTGGCGGCCTCAACCGCTCCATTGGTCTGCGGCCGATAGGTAGATGACTTATGAAAAGCCACATTGTATTTTTCCAACAAATCAATCACCTCCTTCTTGAAGTGGGAACCATTGTCTGAAATAATCTCATTTGGGACTCTGTAACGACAGATGATGTTGTTTCTGATAAATTTTGCGACGTGCGAAGCCTTCAACACCGCATAAGATTGGGCCTCAACCCACTTTGTGAAATAATCTATCGCTACCAAGATGAACTCATGCCCATTCAACCCTTTTGGAGTGACAGCCCCGATCACATCGATTCCCCAGATTGAAAATGGCCATGGCGAAGTCATGTTGTACAGCTTTGACGGCGGAATGTTCATGCGATTTGCATGAATTTGACATTTGTGGCATCGTCGGACAAAACCGATACAATCCTCCTCCATGGTGGACTAGTAGTAACCCTGTCTGAGGATCTTCTGTGCCAACATTACCCCATTCATGTGCGCACCACATTCTCCCCCGTGGATGGCTTCCATCGGACGCTTTGACTCTTCGGCATCAACACATAGCTTATGCATTCCCAGATGACCCCTTTTATACAGCTTACCCCCACAGATGATGAACTGAACGGCCATTCTTCTGATTGCCCTTTTGTCTTTGGCATTTACCCCTGGCGGGTATGCTTCTTTCTCCAAGAAGTTCCAAATGTCGTAATACCAGGGGTTTTCGTCCTGAACTTCATCTATAGCAGCAATCGACTCGTAGGCAGGTAAAAAATACATGCCTCATATTCTGCTTCGTTGTTCGAGACTTTGAATCGGAGTTTGAAGGCTAGAGGGATACGGGAATGGTCGGGTGCTATCAGCAACACTCCTATCCCATTCCCGTATTGATTTGACGCTCCGTCAAAGTACATCGTCCAAGTTTCGTCGTCGATATGCAAAATGGCCTCATATGGGAATAAGTACTCGACTGCTTCACCTCCTTCCACTAGATGGTCGGCTAAGAACTCTGCCACTGCTCTTCCCTTGACCGACTTGCGTGTCACATACTTTAGATCAAATTTGGAGAGCAACAGCAACCAACGAGCTAGCCTACCCGTAAGTGCTGGTTTCTCGAAAAGATATTTGATGGGATCAAGTCGTGAAACCAACATTACAGTGAGCGAGGTAGTGCCGCAGACTTCTCGGTAGCCCATACCAAAGCTAAGCAAGCCTTCTCCAAATGAGTGTAGCGGGTTTCAGACTCTAGCATCTTCTTGCTCAGATAGTAGATGGCTCTCTCCACCTTGTCCTCTGATTCTTGCGCAAGCATGCAGTCCATTGTAGTCTCAGTTACTGACAGATACAAAATCAACGGTTTCCCGCTCACGGTGACAAAGACGGGAGGGTTCTCAGAATATTCTTTAACTGCTCAAACGCGACTTGACATCGGCTGTCCCATTGGAACTTCTTTCCTTTCTTGAGGAGGCCAAAAAGTGGTTCACAAGTCAAGGTTAATTTTGAGATAAACCGTCTTATGAATTGCACTTTACCTAGAAAGCCTCGCACCTCCTTTTCAGTCCTTGGTGGTGGCATTTCTAAGATGGCCTTGATTTTGGAGGGGTCGACCTCGATGCCCCTTTGTGTAATCAGAAACCCCAGCATTTTTCCCGCCGTAACACCAAATGTACACTTCTGAGGGTTTAGCCGCAACCAGAATTCCTTGATTCTTTGAAAAAACTTGTGCAAGGCGGTGTAGTGGCCTTCTCTTTCTTTGGATTTGACAATCATGTCGTCCACGTACACCTCAACCTCTTTGTGGATCATGTCGTGTAATATTGTGGTTGCGGCCCGTTGATAAGTAGCTCCAGCGTTCTTCAACCCAAATGGCATGACTCTATAGTAGTATGTCCCCCACGGGGTGGTGAATGCAGTCTTTTCCCGGTCTTCTGGCACCATTACTATTTGGTTGTAGCCTGAGAAGCCATCCATGAATGAGAGTAAAGCATGCCCTGCTGTGAAATCCACCAACTCATCGATATGCGGCAAGGGAAAGTCGTCCTTCGGACTAGCTCTGTTCAAATCCCTGAAATCCACATATACCCGGATCCTGCCATCTTTCTTCGGCACTGGAACAATGTTGGCCAACCAAGTCGGGTATTCGAATACCAGCAGGAAGCCTGCGTCGATTTGCTTGGTGACCTCTTCCTTAATCTTGAGAGCCCAGTCCGGGCGGATCCTCATGAGTTTCTGCTTGACAGGCTAGGCCTCAGGGTCAAGAGGGATCCGATGCTGTACAATCTCAGGATCGATTCCAGGCATGTCTTCGTAGGACAACGCAAAAACATCTTTGAAATCTTTTAATAAAGTGACTAAGCGCTCGCGTTCCTCCGAAGACAACGTGGACCCGATCTGGACCAGCCGCGGGTCCTCTTCAGTACCAATATTCACGGTAGTGATTTCATCCATTAAGGGTTTGACAAATCTCTCTTGCTCTTGCTCAATTAAACGTTGCAAAACCGGAGGAACTTTGTCCTCGTCGTTTTCGTCAAAGTTTTGAAAGTCTGAATTAATGTAATAAATCAAGGGCACAGAAAAGTACTCAGAAACCACAGTTACTTGATTCTCATTAAGCACATCCAAATCGTCCGATTCATTTACAACAGACTCAAATGAAAAGGAAAAAGACGACCTAGACAGGACTGTGGTATCCGGGTTATCATCCCTAGGATTACCGGATTCAGACTCGAGCTGAAACTCGATTCGACTCACAAGATTCGTGGAATCGATTCCGCTTACTACTGACCGGTGTTCTTTGGACAAAATCCCTTCTCAGATTGCCAAGTGAGAGAGGGTGCGATAGATGCATCCAAAATAGTTCTTTGGTAGGCTCGCATGCTTTCATCCCCAATCATGGAAACCGAGAAGTTATCCCCCAAGCACTTATGGTCGATCGGAGGATCTGAAAGCAGACTTGCCAATGCTACCCCCATTTCAATTTCAGCGCCCTCGGCATCTGCTTTATCTTTGCTCAACCTCGGTGATGGGTGCATCGCTCAGGGCAACGTCATCCCCGGATAGTTGCAGGTCGAAGAAGATCTCGAAACCTGGCACGCGCTTCTTCTTCGCGTTTAGCCACGGCTCTGGGAAGCCGCAAAATGGAAAGTCCTCCCCCTCTCGGACGAAGCGTCCGTTCAGGGTACCCTGGATGGGCCTATGCATTAATTCAAAAGGCTTCCCAGCCTGCTTTGCTCTGGCTTTTCCGGCCATTTCTTTTCCCTTCCTCACCAAGTCCTCTTTGGTGGGCAGATGACCCAAACCAAAGGTATGAGGGTTGTGTGGCACCTCGGCCAATGCTGAGACGCCTTTTCGGCCGCTCCTTCCTAATCCCATCCCGGGGATGTGTTGTAGCTTGTTCATAAGGTAGACGGATTGAGCACTGACGTACACTCCCTCATTCACAGCCATGATATTCTGCACTACCCGGACCTCAGCCAAAGTGAACCTTGATAAGAACACGTCCTCTGTGCCATGCTCGATTTCCAAGACTGGTGTGGACACCTCTGGCGGCAGATGGATTGATGAATTCCCGAAAACAATAGCCACCCCCTTCCCGTGAGGGTATTTCAACATCTGATGTAGAGTGGAAGAGACCGCATTCACTTGGTGCAACCATGGCCGCCCCAAGAGTAGATTGAAGGTTGAGGGAACGTCCAAGACATGGAATTCAATGTTGTGTTGTCCTGGACCAACCTGAGTCTGAATTTTGACAGTCCCCATCACTTCCCTGCTAGTATTATCATATGCTCTGATCACCTGAGTAGTCGGCACGAAGTCCGCGGGCTTCAACCCGATTGCATACGCTGTTCTGGCTGGGCAGACATTGATGGCGGACCCGGTATCAACAAGTACCACCAGTATCCACTTGTCTCTACATTCCACGGAAACGTAGAGGGGTTTGTTATGATTTGTGCCCTCAGGTGGTAGTTCTTTGTCTGAAAAGGTTAATGCCGGAGAACCTCCTCCCGGAAAGACCAGCCCAACCAGCTGCTCTGGTGTAGTATCTATAGAGAGTTTGGCCTTGTCCATAGCAGATAAGACGGCTTGTCTGTGCACCCGCGACGCCATAAGCAGTCCCCAAATGGAGATGTCTGCTTGTATCTTCTTTAATTGCTTGAGCACAGCTTCTTCTTCAATCTGCTTTTCCCTCTGTTTCTCAGCTTCCTTGTCTTTCCTAGATGCCTCAGGTTGGTCTAAGTGCGGTAGCTTGAAATATCACCCACTTTTTGTCATATGAGCGACCTCGTCAATATACCAGGTATCATCAGGCTGATTACTCCCCCAGTCCTCATCTGTGTGGGCAAGACATAAATCATTGTCTTCCCATTATCGTCGGCAATGATGACAGACACTGTCCGGCCCAAGATGATCGTACCACAAGTACCTTCACCACATGCCCGCAAAGATTGCTCCTGCACACAAAGACTTTCGACCCCACATGGGCCTTAGCTTTTCCGATTCTCTCGGAATCCTCAAATTTTGTTGTTCCAAGCTACAAGATCTGTTGGTTGTTCAATACTCCCTACATTTACAATGCCCAAGTTCTGAGCGAAATTCTTAGTGCCGGCGCTCTCCGGCGGTGTATCCTGACTTTCGGCCCTCCCGGCCACCATTGATACTCTCGCCCCTGCCGGGCCCTGTTCTGGTTGAAATTCTACAACGTTTGGTTGATCATCTAACCATCCGGTAGCTTCTGCTGACTCCTCATACTCGAACCAGTTGATTGCCGCATTCCCTGATTCTTGGTCACTGAAGAACTGGAGGTTGGCAAGGTCCTCTCCTACAGCTGTTAGATCATCCGTTCCCCATTCAAATCTCCTGAATTACACATAATTCGCTTCTTCGGTGACCCTATACTCATTTCGTGATCGCCCATCGACCGGATATATTCACTTGGATCGTAGGCTCCTCCAGCGAGATTCCCAGATTGTTCAATCCCAGACTCAACAACTCCACTTTCCTCTGAAACCTGCCCTGTCCCATCTTCGGTAGTCACCACTATTGGCTCAGATCGGGTTGTGGAGGTGTCCAACATGCACAAGTCAGTGCAGTCAGAAAGGATCACCTCCGGCTTAGGTAGGTGAGATGGGGTGATATAGATACTAGGATCGTAAGACGCGACCCCAGTTTGGATGAAGTTGATTCTGTTGGGAGAAGGAGCTTGGTTATGTGGTGGGAGAGGATTTGTTGTGACGTTGGGTTTGTCAGGAGGCGCAATCACCTGCTTGTCAATAAGATCCTGGATCTCATGACGCAATCTAAAACAACGGTCGGTGTCATGACTGTGCTGTTGGTGATACGCGCAGTATTTTGCCGGGTCATGAGAGGGAGGGAGTGGATTTGGTAGTGGCCTCGGCTCTAGGGGCGTCAAATGTTTCTTTCTGATTAATACCCCCAGAGCTTTGGACAGGGGCATATATAGGGGTGTGAAGGTTCTTTGGCCTCTGGGCTGGTATTTGGCGGTTTGGGTATTGCTTCCAGATGCGCCAGAGAAAGGCGTGGCTGCCATGGGTCTCGGAAGGGGAGGGGGAATGGTGGTGACCATGCTTACCTCTGAAGCTCGTGCAGTTGCAGCGCCACTCGGGCCTGCGTTGTTGTTATGATTGACTTAAATAAGTTTTATATGACTTAAATTTTTCTTAAATTTTAATCTCGGTAAGGAAAATTATTAGGTACTCTAAGAGTACCACGTGGATATAGTCCCTCACCAATCATCATTCATTATGTCCCCTCATATTCCTCAATTACCAAATAATTAATACTCTAACTTCTCTATCAATCATACTACCATAGAGTACCACGTGACCATACTCTCAAACTAATGTATAATCACCCTCTAACAAGGCCGGCTCTGACTTTTTTGGGATGCAAAGTAAACTTTCAACATGTGACTTTTCATATATTTTTAAAAAGTAATAATAATTATGTGTCTTAATTATTTTTATTTATTTATTTATTTTATTTTTTTTGATATTTGACCGTCATTGTGAAAACGTTACTTCTAGTGTACATTACAATAAGAAAAATGACTAAAATAATCTAAATTGAAGTATCAAATAAAAAATAAACAAACTATAACAAAAAAATCACTTGAACATCATTCTTCTTGCATTTTTGGCTATAAAATCACGAATCTAGTTCGCATAATCCAACTTATAAGCTAAATCATTTTTTGATAGATAAAATTGCTAATCCATTTAATATTTCATTTAACATAGTTGAGCAAAGATAAGTTTTTTTTTTTTTTTTTTTTTTTTGATAAATAAAATTTATTGAGAAAGAGTATCCAGAAGATGCCAAAGAATATAAAAATATTAATTTGAAAATAACAACTATAAGTAGTATAGTCAATCGTATTCTATATATAATCTATACGTTTGAAAAATAACCATTCAATAATTTTAAAGAATTCACCACATCAATAAGTTTATTGGTTTCTTTTGAATAATATATATATATATATTAGTTTTAATAAGGGTAAATTATGCAAATAGTCCATGTAGCTTACACGATGTGTCAATTTAGTCCTTGTAGTTTTAATTTGCTCGATTTTGCCCCTTAATTTAACGGATTGTATCATTTTAGTCCAATAAATAACGATTGTTAAGTTAATTTAACGGAAGGTCAAACAATGTGTTAATTTGGTCCCTGAACTTTACATGATGTGTCAATTTGGTCCCTGTAATTTCAATTTTCTCGATTTTGATAAGAACTAAATTGACACATTGTGAAAAATATAGGAACCAAATTGACACATTATTGGACTTTCCATTAAATTAACTTAACAACCGTTATTTATTGGACTAAAATGACACAATTCGTTAAATTAAGAAGCAAAATCAAGCAAATTGAAACTACAGGGACCAAATTGACATATCGTGTAAACTGCAGGGACTATTTGCATAATTTTCCCTTTTAATAATTTACGACATCAACTATCTATTTGTTTTAGATCATAACTGGATTTTGTTGAGACTCGTTAAATTCTAGTAAGATTTTTTTTATAAGCTAATATAATAGTGTTTAAAAAAATTTAAAACTTTTTTTAATCAAATTTTCAGAACCCAAAGCAATGACTTTGCTAGCTTAGAGCATCTCCAATGTTAATTGTCAAAATAGCATTGACAAAATTATAATTTAGCTTGCTACAGTAGCAAAATATCAAATTATAGTAATGGTACTCTAATAGTGCAATGCCATTCTGGCATATTACCAATCAACTTGCCCTCCTATTTTTAAGGTGGTGTTTGAATATAATTTTTTGAGTGATTTTTTGTTTTTATTTTTATTTTTGTCTTTTATGATCTTTTCATAATTCTTTGTAAAAAAAATTAAATATTTACAATCTACCACAAATATAAAAAATTTAGAAAAAAAAATATAAATCAGTCTCGTTTGGTAGCTCGAAATCCTCGTGGCTCGACTGGCTTGAAAATCAAAACGACATCGTTTTGATATTTTTTTTTCTTCTTTCTCGTTTTTCTGAAGATCTGAAGATTGAAAAAGAAGAAGAAGAAGTAGAAGAAGAAGAAGAGAGAAGAAGAAGCTGGTGAACATAGAGACACATCATCATCATGAACAACATGTTCATCAACATCATCATCATCAACACATCATCATCAGCCAATAATTTTTTTTTTCTCCCTTCACCTTCAGATCTGTATCTACTAGAATAAAAAATAAAAAATCAAGAACAACATCTTCATCAACACATCATCATCAACAACAATAACATCTTCATCAACATCATCATTATCAACACATCATCATCAGCCAGCAATTTTTTTTATTTTATTTTTTCTTTCATCTTTAGATCCAGAAAAAAACAAATAGAGAAAACAGAGTCACTGTTGCTCACCGTCGCAAACCCTCCATCATCGTCGCCCCGCCATCACCATCATATCTCTCTCTGTTTCTGTCTCTCTTCTCTCTTTCGCTCTCTTTCTCCCTCTCTCTCTCTCTCTCTCTTGCCCTCCCTCTATTTCTCAGATATAAACGAGAAAAAAAAAAGCTGCCCAAAACGACGTCGTTTTGGGCAGTTGAGCCATTTGGGCCACTTATTTTTCGAGCTACCACTTATTTTTCAATATATATATATATCCATTCCACCATTCTTGTCCAATGGCTCACAACCACCCTTGTTTTTTCTCTCTCTCTCCATCTTTTTGAGAGAGAACCCTCTAGAACACCAAATAAGCAAGCATCATTGACCCTCCATTCACTCTTTTCGTTGTCAAGCAGTTGTCTGTATCTCCTCTCTATCTCTTCCTCTATTTTCTTCTCATCTCTTTCCCACTACCACCACCAGATCTTCATCACCACAACTACGCCCCTCTTCCTTTCTCTTTCTCTCCATTTCTATCTCACACAATCCCAGAACCACACCCATGTTTCTTTCACTTTCTCTTCATCTTTGGTGAAGATCAATCAACAAGGATCGCAGATCACAAAGCATTATTCGATAGAACATAGGATTTCGACTTCATATTCTCCAACCCTCTGTTCTATCTCTCTCTAAACCCTAACCCTTGAAATCGAATCCCTATTGTATCTTCGATCTCTGTCAGAGCTAAACTGAAACCCTTGATTGAATCAGGTCGAAACCCTTGAAATCACTTGAAGAAAAAGATAAAAACCCTTGAAACGAAACTCAAAGCATCCAAATTGGCTTTTTGGAGAAGATGAAAATGAAGAAGATGAAGCTGACTCTTTAGAATGTTGAAATCATCTAAAATCCGTCAACCATCTTCAAATCCATGTATTTTTTGTTTAAAATTCACTTCAGATTTCTTGAGATTTGTTAAGATCATTTGAAATTTGTTTGAGATTGCTTCAAATTTGTTTGAATTTGTTTGAAATTACTTTATTGTTGTTGTTGTTGTTGTTGTTGTCTGATTCTGTTGAGCAAATTTTGGTGAATTTTGCTAACCAAAAAAACAAAAAAAATTTGCTAAATTTGTATAAACAAATGAAAAATTTATCTACAAATCCCATATTGAAGAATGATAACCCATTTAGTTCTAAGGATTTTATTATAGACCAATTAGTCTCATTGATTTTGAAAATGTAGATTTAATATATTATTTGGAAATTAGATTTACAGTTATACCCTTATTTCTATTATGTTTCCTTCTTTTTTTCTTTTGTGCTAGAAAAGTAAGGTACACAATCTATAAGAATCAAGTTTGGGATGGACTTTTATATGAGAATCTTTTTTATTTGAAAAATATTTCAAAAGAAGTACAAAAATGACTTGAAATATGAGATTCTTTAAACATTCCAAAAGGATGTGAGATTCTTCAAACATTTCAAAAGGAGTACAAAAACTCCTTAGTAAGTTTTGGACAAATGTATAATTTCAAACTATAACACTCAAACGTAACACTCTAATGTAACACTCCAAAAAAAAATCTTTAGTACACTTTGCCCAAATGTAACACTCCAATATAACACTCCAAAAAAACTTCTTACTGTGACATTCCAATGTAACATAAAAAATAAAAATAAAAACTCCTTAATGTATTTTTTTTCCAAACATAACACTCTAATGTAACACTCTAAAAAAAGGATGTGGGATTCTTCAAATCATTTCAAAAGGAGTACAAAAATTCATTAGTAAGCTTTGAGAAAATATATAATTTCAAATTGTGAGTGTTATGTATGAAAAAAGTACATTAAAGAGTTTTTTAGTGTTTTTGTGTGTATTACATTGGAGTGTTATGTTTGAGATTACATTGATTGGAGTCTTTCGTTTGAAAAAAAAAAAAAAAAAACCAAGGAATTTTTTAGTGTGTTATATTGGAGTATTATATTAGAGTGTTACATTTTTGTTCGTAATGTGAGATTTGTTCCAAAAGAAGAGAAAACCCAAAACCTCTATAGTGCGGTTGCCAAAATGTGTAATTTTACATTTAGAGAAACTCACTTTTATCCATAAAAAATCAAATCCAAATATGTAAGTGACTACCATTTTGTGTAATTTTCACTTGAATAGGACCTTTGGATTCATAAGAAAAAAGTAACGACTAAACAATTCACAATATCACATTTTGAGATTTATTGGTGTTTCACCCTAAACAAATTGGTAAATTTTGATTTTCTAAAAAAAATGGTGATTTTTTTTTAAAATTATTTGTTTTGGAGTTTTTTTCTAGAAAATGATGCGAAAGAGAGGAAGGGAATGAGGGGGGAGGAGGAAAGGAAGAAAAAAAATTGGTTTTGGGTGAGTTGGCAAATTTGGTAACTGTCAAAGCTTGTGCCAAATTTGGCACAAGATTTGCCAAATGCCAAATTTGGCAGCTGCTATAGTATGCCATTGGAGAACTCATTTTTGCCGAAGTTTCCATATTTCGGCAATAACAAGTGTTTTAGCAATCCATTGGAGATACTCATAGTAGAGTAATTTGTGGGGCCCATCAAAATCATGTTTGGTTGTAATAAAATGTTGTAGGACTATTAGTTCAATTAGACTACCGATCCCCCTAAGGATGGAATTAGCATACCCATTGGGGAGTTGGGATTGCTAATCCAATCCTTTTGGATTGAAAAAAAAAAAAACCATTCTTAATATTATTATGTTTTAAATAATTTATTAGTGAAAGAAATATTTAATTTTTTTTAATAAATATTAAATTATTATTATTATTATTATTATTATTATTATTATTATTATTATTATTATTATTATTTTATGTTTAGTGAATTTTTAAATGATTTTAAGAAAAATTTATATTTTTTAGAACAAAAAAAAAAAAAATTATAATATTGAAAATACTAAAAATTTAAAAATATTAATTTTATATATTAATACTATTTATAGCATTACTAATCCGGTGGCATACAAACAAACATTCTTTATCCTACATCTCTAGCCTAATACTAGTAGATTACTAATTTCCTCACTTAATCACACCATACTCTTAATTCCCTTCATCTTACAAAGCTATGACCTATTTGTGTAAAAATTTGTGTGGTCTTACCATGGAGTGGTTATTGGGTGTTCTTGAAGTATGGCCACATGGGATTTTAAAATATTATGATTGGTAGAGAAGGTAAGACCTATGATTTTGTATCGGGTGATTGAGGAACAAGAAGGGGTGTAACGCCCCCCAAATATTACAATGAACCAACCAAGACAATATGTGAATGATAGTAAGAATCAGAGTATAAAGTCCTTCTATTACATGAGATCTAATTATACAAGAAAGTGACATATGAAATTATACATTCATGAGTCTGTCCTTGAATTTACAGCATATATCACAACATGAGATAAAGTTGGAAGCAAAACAAAGAATAAATGCCCTAAAGGCTTACATCTTTCCAAAATAGTTCTTGGTTATGACAAAAGTGGACTTTCAGTCCAATACATTTAAAGCCCTTTGGCTGTACAAAAGTAAAGCACAAAAATAATAAGATTGAGCCTTCAGCTTTGTAGTCCTTTGAAGCTAAGTCTTTGGTGGAGGCATATCACTAGCACCTGAAAATGATTTTTCCAAATAGGGTGAGCCAAAACCCAGTAAAAACAATTTAACACAATATATGAATCTTAACTAAAATATAAATATGATGTGCATATACAATACCGGTGACAAAATCATTTACAACTCGTTTACAAACCGTGCCACGCCAAGTTTTCTATTACAATTCATTCTATCTTAATCCCTTTTTTTATCTTGATTCATTTTATTTCACTTCATGAGTTATTTCCATTTATCACAAACAACCAAACTAATGATATAACTCAAAGGTTCTCAAAACGATATAGTCATAACACTTCCATTTGCCATTTTACGAAAATTTTGTCCGCGGGAATCGATATCCATGTATACAAAACATTTTCGGGACTTTTACCCTAGACACACGGGCCAACTTAATTCAATGGAGTTCATCCCCTTTCCTCTCCCAAATCAATGGAGTACATCATCTTTCTCCTCCCAAACATCATACATATACAATGTAACAAAACACAGAGTCATATTCAATGACAACCAATAAGAGATTAGTTTCAATTCACCTAATCCTTATGCAATTTCTACAACAATCATTGCTATCCTCCACCAATAGCCCAAAATAGCTATTTCTAAACAGATATACAATCTCTTCAACAGATAAAATTATCCAACATTCCATAGGTGGGTGATAATGCAAATCTAACTCCACCATTAACATAAACCCTCATCCAATTTCTTATTCCTAATACCAATTTCGTTAGTTTATACAACATAACAATTTGAACCATTTTAGGGCAAGACTCCCTTTTATTCCAAAATCCACCCCGGGTATCAAAATCAATAAATTTATCACAACACAACTTCACATTTACCCCCATAACCATTTTTAACACATACATTTGAAAACCCCTATGTTGATTTTAAACTAAAACCCTAGATTTGTTCAAAATCACCTCAAGTTCCAAAGTTTCTTACACATCAACAAATAACTAAGTTAAAAACCATATGAGAGTGTAGAAAATCCCTACCTCAAGCTTAGAAGACCAAGGGAGAAGAGGAGGAACTTCGAAGATGCCGAAACCAAGATCTACTCGGATCAAAATGAAGCTCTTGAGATGCTCTACCCTTTTCCCAAAGACACTAAGATAGAGAAACTGACAAACCTAAATGAAAAAGTAAAGAGAAGGTGTGTTCTAGAGAGAGAAACTCAAGATCTAGGATTTTGAAATGTTTTAGAGAGAGAAAGATATGAAAAGTGATGTAAAAAGTGGTTGTTACGAACTGATATACGCACAGTCCGCTCGAGCGCAAGAAGTGATGCTCGAGCGTCAGACACAATAAGTTGTTCCTTTCGAGCGCAATAAGTGACACCCGAGTGCAAAATACACACTTCTAGTAGTTTTGCATAGAACAGACCATCGATCGAGCACAAGAAAGGCCGCTCGAGTGCCCACCCGTTCGAACGTAGGAAACACCACTCGAATGTAGAATACACTATCCCAGTAGTTTTGCAGACCTACAAAAGTACTGAGTGTTCACAAAGCTCGCTCGAGAGTAAGAAGTGCCACTCAGGCGGAGGACCAAAAACCTGAGCAACATAAGATTTGAAAACCAAGTGACCAACTTGTTCTAAACACAACCATGACAACCCAATAGCCAAATTTGAGGAAAATACAAGGTGTAGACACCCCATTTTTGACCGTCCTCAAGACTTGGACGTCATTGTTTGAACACACGATGATCATCCATGCTCGTGTTCGTTTTGAGTTCCCGAAGGTCTCGGCTACGCGCTTTGCCTTAGGACCTCTCAACTTGTCTGTTTTGTGCTAGGTTGTGGACCAAGGACTTGTGGTTTTGTTTCTGAGGAAAGAGGGTGGCTTGTTGGCCATCCCTACAACCCATCGGCCAAGCCTTGTGCTTATCAGTCTTGTTTTCTTGTGATTGGCCATTAGTGATGGCCAATCGACACTCTTTTTGGATGATCGGCCATATCTTTTGGCCGAGACCTTTTTTTTTTTTTTTTTTTTTTTTCTGCTTTTGCAGATATTTTTTTTCCAGCTGGTGCCAGCTGTTGGTCACTTGGTGTATCCTCCATACACGTGTATGGAAGGATTTGAACCAAGCTCTAGCTTGCTAAACAAGCTTGGGACTTGTTTTTCTATAAGAAGGGAGGCCCCTCTCCCTTTCCAGAGGTTCTGAAATCTGAGATACAAGAGTCATATCTCTCTCTCTCTCTCTCTCTATTTCTCACTCTCTCTCTCTATATTGTGTTGGTTTGTGCCTTAAAGTGTAACTTCTCTTCATTTTTTGCACTACAACACCTAGCAATACACCACCATCTTTGAGCTGAGATTCTTAGGAGTGTTATTTGAGTTCTGAAAGTTGGTTTTTGCCTCAGAAGTTGCTGGTTTTGAAGATGTGCTTCAAGGGTGGGTGTATTCCCCTTTTAAGCCTTTGTTTGTTTACCATATTGGCCATCCTTGCATATTGTTTTAGGCCTTGCTTTCAACTGAAAATAGTCTTGTTTCCAAGTGTTTAACATGTTGGTTTGAGACCTCTTTGGTGTTGGGGGTGGTCTACCCCCTTTGGAGCCTTGTTTGGCCTTGTTTTGAACCATCTTTTTAGGCCTTTGGATCACCTTTATTTGGCCTCTTCACCACTGAATTCCAGAGGAATTTTAGTGGTGAGAATGTGGTTTTGAGGCCTCAAATAGGAGGGGGTTGTCCCCCCTTCCCTTTTCTTGTATGCTTGTGTTGATGGCTCACCAAGTTGGCATGTTTTTCTACTTCTTTGTGGCTCCATTTCAGCATGTCTTAGGCTTTGTTTTTCCATGATATAGCATTGTTTTGGGCTGGTTTGGTTGTCTTTTGAATGCCTCACACACTTGTAGTGTAATACTACTTGCTAGCCTAACATGCTCTATACTTTCGATCATCATTCTAGCATGATTTTGGCTCAACTCAAAGAAGCTTTTACTCATATTTCAGCATGCTTAAGCTCTGTTTTAAGTTGCTTTGATCATGCACGCCTTGCTTTGTACAGCCATAGTGCATTCTCGCTTACTAGCTTTGTGTATTGAGTCCACTAGTATGCATTGCTTGGGCTATTTGCATGATCTAGCATCATTTCTACCATGATTTCAGTGCATGTTCCATGGCCATACACTCACATGTGTCACTCTTTCAATGCCTTTGGAAGATTGTTCTTTATGTCTTAAACATGAGCCTATATGCATGCCTTTTTGCCTAAGCTTTTGGACTGCCATATCAGTGCATTTTTGGTGTTATTTTGACATGCCATAACTCTGATTTTAGTTGGAGAAGTCATCTCGTGCTTGGTTTTGGTAGGTGTAGTGCAATCATCCTATTTGGCCTTCTATGCGTCATGTTTTGTGCCTTCCATCCTAGCATGAGTTAGCCCTGTTCAAGCATGTTTCTAGCCTTGTTTTAGCCTGCCTTGGGACTATTTTGAGTCACCTTGGCCCTTTGGGGCTTGGTTGATATGGCCATGGTGTAAGTCCCTTGGCTAGCTTTAAGCTTTGAGTCCATTGGTATGTTATGTTTATCATATGTGCATGATTTCAGAGCCTATTACATTACCATACTCTCCCATTTTGTGCTCCTTCAATGTGCTTAAGAGTTGGTGCCTTCATGCTTTGTTTGTGGACCAATTGACATGCATGCTTGCATATACTTTTGGACTCCATTTTCAGCGTACTTTGGCCATTGTTTGGGCATGCATGAAGCATATTTGTGGTTGGTTTGGTCCATTGAATATTGCATTATATGGCCCTCGCCATTGCATAGTTGTTTACATGTTGTTGTATGCTTGTCGCATTGCATGATTTTTGTATGCTTGTTGCATTGCATTGTGTGTGCATGCCTTGCATTGCATTGTGTTTGGGTCGGATGTTGATCCAAACACGGGAAATGAGGGGCGTCTCATACTTGAAGTGATGAAACGCACCTTATTTCTTAGGTCACCGTCACCTTTGATCATGCATGATAAGGTGGAGGTTCATGGAGTCTTATGTGGTATTTTTGTGCATTCATTTGCCATTGACTTGTGCAACTTGGCCTCTTTGGCCATCATGCATTGAAATGCATGATTGATGGCTTGAGAGCTGAGCACTACACACCTTTGAGCCTTAGACATGATAAGGGGTGTAGTTGCACACACATTCTCTTGCAAATACATTGCCATGCCTCTGTTTGTGCTCTGTTGTAGCAAAAGGAGAATTTGTAGGAAGTGTTGCTCGATCGACCATCAGAACTGCCGACCGGCCATCTTATTCTGCCGATCGGCTATCAATTTGGCCGATAACCATAAGCTCTGGCCGATGGCCACTCCTCTTGGTCGATGACCTCTCAGCATGTCCATGAGCTAGATCAGGAGTACTTTGGAGGTTGGCACAGTTTTCAAGAGTCTAAAATAATGCAAACAGAGGCAACATGAGGCACGGTAGTGGATTTCTGAGCGAAGCTGACCGAGCATGCATCTCTTCATCGCCTGCGAGGCCATTTCAGTATTCACAATTTGTTCGTGTAATTTAATCATTTGATTGGTTTTGTAATATTTATTTAGGTTAGTATAGCTATTTGTTTCAATTCGGTTGTGTAATAATTAATTAGCTAGTATAGTTAGTTAATTAGTTAGTTTGTATTATTCATTCGGACTCGCCGTCGAGATGGCAAATTTTGTAATAAGTGTGCGTGTGTGTGATGCATTTCTTCCAACCCCCATTTTTTTCTCCCTTTTATTTACCAGCTTTCGATGGTTAGTTTTAGGGCATATTTCAATTAGCATCCTTATGCTTGCATGAGTGCATTCATTCATCTGTCTTACATACACCGGGCTCGGCGCATCATACAAACTGCATTGTATTTCAATACATTTACTTGAATACGTGTTCAACAACATATTATCAAGTTGCATCTCATATGCCATCTTAGAATAGCCGAGCCTATTTCTAGTTGCATTTTGCATGTGTTGCATTAGCCATCTTAACATGAACTAGGATCATGCATGATTTCTAACTAGTTCTCTGTTTTGGCTTGAAGTATACTGTAAGTGTTTATGTTTTAGCATCCTTGCATGTACGTAAGTGACTGTCATGATAGCATGTTTGCCATGAGACTACTTGCTTAAGTGTTTAAACTGCATGAATGCCTGTGGGTGGAGGCTTGATTGCCTGAATTGGAACAATTCATCAAAATGTGAGTTTTAAGCCCACTTGAAATGGCAAATCATGTTGTTTTCTAAGCCCACTTAAGGGTGGCAAAATCCGCGTCTTAGCCTACTTGCGAGTAGCACCTTCAAACCATTTTCAAACAAACAAACATGAGATGTTTTGTTCTAACTTGAGCGATTTAGCCTATACTTGTATGTTGTGCGCATCACATAGTAAGGTTAGCTAATAAACCGGAATAAGAACGCATGTGTTTTCAAAAACAACATATCTTGTTAGTAGAGGCCGATCTTTGATTGGGCGAGCGGGGGTGCTCATTTCATGACCTTTCCCCTTCGTACCCAAGTTTCCAAGCCGAGACAACTTTGGTGATGACGGACATGTGACCTTTGGCACGAGTCAGGGTTTTCTAAATTTCCCAAAATAAAATATTTAGGTGGCGACTCTGTAATCTGGCAAAGTGGTCCAGTTTTGGCAATATTTGATTTAAAATCTGATTTTCCAAAATGATTTGCTGGATTGGACTCTTTGGTGTTTATCAGTCTCACATTGCACTTTGTGCGATTAGATTCAGAACCGTGACATGAGTCCGAACTGTAGTAGCTAAGAACAACGATTTCAAGCCCTCGCGCGCGGAATGGAGTTCCGGGCGGTCTACACAAGGGAAGCAAGATATAATCAACAATACAAAACCATGAAACCCGTATCCAGAATACAACAAGGGGTTGGGTCAAGACCGAGATCACTATAATCTCCCATTCTTAAGGAATTTCGTTCCCGAAATTTCAAATTTAGTTTTAAAACCAAGTTAAAACCTATTACAATAATGATAATCATTCACTCCATCACCTTTACCTATCCTCCGGTCACTCAATCCCATCAACATGATGAACGAGTCCTCAATACCGAATATACAATTTATATTTCCAAAACATATACAATGTTTATAATAAACTTGCATTTCCAAAACGTAAACAACATATATAATGTTCTCATATTTCATTAGCATAACAACATTTCAATACATGATCAAATATCAACAAATAAATCCGGATATTTTTCATGGACTTCCAACTCACGTTCCCAAGTTGTTTCCTCAATTCCGTGATGTTTCCACAATATCTTAACCAATGGAATTGTTTTGCCTCGCAAGACTTGGTCTCGGGTATCCAAGACTCTCACCGGTCTCTCCTCATATGAGGCATCCTCATCTACCTCTAAGTCGGTCCAATCCAATACGTGTGATGGATCCGGCTCATATTTTCGAAGCATGCTAATGTGAAACACATCATGAACCCCAGAAAGTTGTGGCGGCAAGGCCAAACGATAGGCTACCACCTCTAGCTGCTCAAGAATCTCAAAAGGCCCAATGAATCGAGGGGACAACTTCCCACTCTTTCCAAACTTCATCAAACCCCTCCTAGGTGATATCTTCAAAAAGACATGATCCCCCACCTCAAAGGACAAGGGTCTCCTCCTACGGTTGGCATAGCTCTTCTAGCAACTCTAGGTAGTAACCAACCTCTTACGGATAAGCGCAAATTTCTCAATCGTTTTTCGAACCAACTTAGGGCCTAATAAAGGTGCATCACCCACCTCGGCCCAACATACAGGGGATCTATAGGGTTGACCATACAAGCCCTCAAATGGTGTCATGCCAATACTCAATTAGAAACTGTTGTTATAGGCAAACTCCACTAAGGGCAAGTGCCTCTCCTACGAACCCTTAAAGTGAATGACACAACCCCGAAGTATATCCTCTAAAATCTGAATGGTGTCTTCTAACTGCCCATCAGTCTGAGGATGATACGGGGTGCTAAAGGTCAATCTCGTGCCTAAGGCACTCTGTAGGCTCTACCACAACCGAGCCGTGAAATGCGGATCTTTATCTGAAACAATTGTTACAGAGACTCCGTGCAACCTCATTATGTCCCTAATGTAAAGGTTGGCAAGATGATCAATCGAGTCACCCACACGCATAGATATAACGTGCGCTGACTTAGTTAACCGATCAACTACCACCCAAATGGCATCACTACCTCGTTGAGTCCTCAGAAGGTTCACAACAAAATCCATCGTGATATGCTCCCACTTCCACTCGGCTATAGGCAAGGGTTGTAACAAACCCGCTGGCCTCTGATGTTTAGCCTTCACTTGTTGACAAGTAAGTCACCTCGACACAAACCTAGCTACATCCTTTTTCATTCCCCTCCACCAAAACTGGCGACAAAGGTCATAATACATCTTTGTGCCTCCTGGATGCATCGCAAGGCACAAGTGGTGAAACTCTCGAAGTACTTCCTCTCGACAAGACTTCGGCACGAAGAGACGGTCAAGGTATCTAACACTCGAGTCGAAGTACACATTCAAGCTTCTTTCTACCTTCCCATTGGAAATCTTTTTCCGGAGGGATTCTACCTCAAGGTCACCCTTCTATGCTTCTAACACTCGGTTCACCAGTGTAGGTTGTGCAACTATCGAAAACAAGGCTGCAGACTCAACAGACTTACCAAGATACAAATCAAACTCTCTAATGGCACCCAACATCTCTCATTCTCTGATGGCAATACCAGCCACACTGCTAATGGATTTTCTACTCAAGGCATCGGCCACAATATTGGCCTTTCCTAGGTGATAATGTAACTCGAAATTATAATCCTTTATAAACTCCATCCATCTCCTCTACCTCAGATTCAAGTCTTTTTGTGTAAATAGATGTTTCAGACTCTTATAATCAGAAAACACTTCAAACTTCTCACCATACAGGTAAATGTCTCTAAATCTTCAAGGCAAAGATCACTGCTGCTAACTCTAGGTCACGGGTAGGGTAGTTTCTCTCATGTGTTTTCAACTATCATGAGCCATAAGCTACTACATTCCCCTCTTACATCAATATACAACCCAAACCTTCTCGTGAGGCATCACAATACACTGAATAGCCCAAACCCCTCTCCAAAATAATCAATAATGGAGCAGTGGTAAGTCTAACCTTAAGTTCTTGGAATGATTTCTCACAAATCTCACTCCACACAAACTTAGTTCCTTTCCTCGTCAATCTAGTCAATGGTGAGGCTAGCTTAGAGAAATCCTTCACAAATCTATGATAATACCCGGCCAACCCTAAGAAACTGTGGATCTCGAAAGCATTCTTAGGCGATTCCGAATCTTGCACTACTTCTATCTTGGATGAATCTACAGTCACCCATTCCTCGGATATCACATAGCCTAAGAACTTAACCTCTCTTAGCCAGAATTCGCATTTCCCACACTTAGCATATAGTTTGTGGGCTCTAAGCAACTCAAGCACCACTCGTAAGTGTTCCTCGTGCTCCTCCTCAGAGGGTGAATAAATCAAGATATCGTCCACAAAGACGACCACAAAACGATCTAGGAACGCATAAAAGATCCGGTTCATTAGGTCTATAAACACAGCTAGTGCATTGGTTAGCCCGAAGGGCATCACTAGAAACTCATAATGGTCATACTACGTACGGAATGTTGTTTTCGGGATATCCTCTTCCCTCACTCTCAACTGGTGATAACCCAATCTCGGGTACATCTTAGAAAAGCAATAAGACACTTTCAACTGATCAAACAAATCATCTATACGAGGCATTGGGTACTTGTTCTTAACAGTTACCCGGTTCAACTTTCGGTAATCTATACAAAGTCGCAATGCACCATCTTTCTTTTTGATTCGCAGGTTTCTTTTTTGGAGTGATGAACAGTCAAAGGGGCAATATGGTTTACTAGGTATAAAAGTGGGGTTCTTAAAGAATGAACAATGAGAACCTTGCAGATATGGACAAGCTTTTCAAAGAATAGTCGAGGACCAACTCTTGCAGGAATGGAGGCTAGTGAGAAAGATTTATTTTTTAAATGTCGTCTCTCATAATTTAAGTAGACTCCAAAAACCTGCATGAACAGAAGAGTAGCTTTCTATAGAAAATGAAAAAAAACAAAAAACAATGAGGTTTTGAGTTTGTAAGCTTATAGGCAGGATTTTCATGATGTCTTGTATCTCTCTCTTCTTTTGGATGTGACAGACAGAAAATTGTAGAAGTACCCTCATTTCATGATTTATTAAATCCAAGAGGTGATGTCACTAATAGATAGTGGTTATATCTTCTGAATGACTTTACTCATCTTGATGTAATACAAAACAAATAATGGTAGGGTTAGATATCACCATCAAGGTGTGCTTAGTAGTATCTTATGATGTCTGCGGTACTATTTCAAGAAAACTGACATAAACACGTTTGTTGATGAAATATCTATACAGGAAGGAAGTTCAAGTCTGGGGAAAAGACAAGGCCATCATTTTGTCTGCATATTTCTCCCAGATTTCATCTTGATTGATTTGGTTTTACGTCTTGGAAAGGTTTGAGATTCTGTGTTCTGTTTGAGCTGATTTTTAAGGGGTGTGATAAATGATGTATGCATATATGTGTTCTCCCCTTTGTACTGCTAAATTGATATAATTTCTATTTTTGGAAAGGGGGTTGGGGGAATTTGTTTCAAGAATTTTGGATAATGGGCAGAGATATGCCAAGAGGTAATGAAGTTGTTCATTTTAGTTAAGGAATAGACTTGGTCACAATTAGGGTTTTTAAGACGTAAAGCCAATACTGATAACCTTGATTTTTTTCCATTTAATTTAATCAAATAAAAAACACTAGCTAGAAAGGTACCTGATTACGAATATTAGGAAAAGTAACTACACCTTTTAGGTTTCCTTGTTCAAAAGTGGGGACATAATCTGGTGCTTAAAAGTAAACAAAGCATAATTTCAAAACTAACATGTATATATGAATAAAGATCGAAACTATCTATATTACAGTTCAGAAGCCTACTGGATTTAGCCTGTGTAATGACTTATAACCTATAGCCTTCTTTATTGAAGATTTCTCTGCATGTATTATAAACTACTCTAGATATTGTTAGGTGGTCCGAAAAGCAGAGTTGCATTTGCAAAGATAACTTTCAAAAAGCCTCATATTCTACTACTAGATGAGCCATCAAATCATCTTGTAAGTTTGTATCATGTTTTTATTTGCTTCATTTATTGTAAATCTCATCTTGTACTTATTAGAGGAAGGTAAAAATTATCCTTTGTTATCATGTGATTTGAAGATTATCCAGCTCATTATTCAACTGGATGTTCAGGATTGTGGCAGATTGGTTTATGGATTTGCTTATTTCAATATTTGGCCTTTTGTGCCTTTTCTCCTTCAATTTCCTGTTGCAATTGCAACAACAGTATTTAATCATGCATTCAATTGTAGGTGAGTCATGATGAACATCTGATATCTGGAAGCGTGGAGCAGCTGTGGGTGGTATCTGAAGGGAAAGTGACACCTTTCGCTGGGACATTCCAAGATTACAAGAAGATGCTTCAGTCCTAGGATGACTTGCAGTGTTTTTTTGGCTGGTAAGGTAAGGATTATCCTAGAAAGTTTTGTGAGAATTAAAATGTTGTGAGCAGCCCATGCAGAAAACAAAGAGGTAGTGGAGTTAGTCCCACAATTTCCGAGTCATGATACAGAGGAATATACCGCATTAGTGATGTTTTGTGTATTTACTAAATTGGGAAGATGATTATGGAAGCTTGTGGATAAAATCAAAAGTACATGTTAATAGTTCTCACAAGCTATTGTAGACGTCCTAGGTAACTGATTCAAATGTTTTCTCTTAAGTTATAAAGTTGGTTTTCATTCTTCTTTTACTTTCTTGGTGGATATTTTTGTGCATATTAAGCTCTTCTTGAGGAGCAAATAAGATATTTTTGGAATGCTTGGAGAATAAACAGCAGTGATTACAGGCAACAATACAATAGTTTCATCTGGTGGAAGCTTTGAGATGTGTTTTTTCAGCCTTGACAATTCCCAGAATACATACTTGGGAATATGGAATTGTAGCCATAGTGCTTGTTTGCATTTATCTTCTATTCTTCACTTCACAGCTGTACTCGCTTGAAATCGTTTTTGCGTCCTTGAAATGTCTCTTGCTCTTTGCACTTGTTTGTGGTTTGTTTGCTGAAATTGTTGTAACTTGTATTGTTTCTTGAAATATGAATTGGGTTTTTGATTTTTGATCTCTGATTTTAGATTCTACTTCCAAACAAGCACTTGCTGGATGAGTACTTACGAGTTTATGAAGGACTATGCAATGCCAAAAAGTTCTGTTTTTTATTCCTTAAAATTTCCTCCTTTTTTTTTAGGGGGTTCGGATTGTTTTAATGATCAATATTGGATTCGGATTGACAGGCCTACTTAAGGATGGATAGGAAATTTATGCTAATTGGTTGATCTCTGAGACAGGTAATAGCAAAGAAACATCTGTATTGTCATGGGAATTGAGATTCCAACTAGCTGTTGAAATTGCTGAAGCCCTAAATTACTTGCATAACGAATGTTCTTGGCCGGTCATTCACAGAGATGTCAAGTCTTCAAACATTCTTCTCTCTAATGAGTTTGAACCAAAGGTGGTAGTTATGACAGTTGAAATCTATACAAATGTTTCAATCCCCAATGTCTGATACCTTTCTTTTCCTATCACAACTATCTGATTTTGGGCTAGCAATACAGGGGCCGTCAGATTCATCTTTTCTAACAGACAACGACATTGTGGGGACTTTTGGGTACCTTGCTCCCGAGTATTTCATGTAGGGAAAAGTCAGCGACAAGGTCGATGTGTACTCTTTTGGAGTGGTTCTTCTTGAATTGTTATCGGGGAGGAAAGTGACACTTTCGACGTTGACGAGGGCCAAGAAAGCTTGGTCATGTGGGTAAGGGTCTTTTTCTTTGACATGAAAATTTCACAGTTTCACTGTCTACAACTTATAAGTTATGTTTACGTGTATATATAACTTAGAAGATTTATATTCAGGCAAAATTAAAACTAGAGACTGGAAATCTAAGAAGCATACTCGATCTGAATCTAGAAGGAAACATCGATGAGACTCAAATTTAGAGAATGGGTCTTGTTGCCAGGCTCTGCCTCACAAGATCAGCTCGACTTCGTCCTAAAATGAGCTAGGTAATGTAATAGTCCTACTATTGGTTACCTAGATATACAAGATCACTACTGAACATATTCCAATTCCAAGAGCTTGGATTGAATTGGTATTGAATTGCTCGTTCAATGAGCATTCTCAATATTATGTTTTGAAGAGAACTGGAATATCCACGCTCTTTGGTGCTTTCTTTTATTATTATTATTATTATCAAACTTAAAATTTTACTCTTTAATTTCTCGCTTCTCCATATTCTGGATACTGGAAATCTTGAATGGGGAGAGAGACGTTGATGAATGGTTAAACATGTGGTTTGGAGATCAAAATGAAGCAGAAAACCAGGATAATACCGATGATGAAGTTTATCCCCATTTAAAGGCAGAGTCGCATTTGGGCCTTGCGTTGCTCGATGTGGAAGACACAACCCCATCATTCAACAGTATAGAGCAAAGCAGCAAAATGTCCTTGAAAGAATACTTGAAAAAAGATTAAGCCAATCATCAAGCTTAGATTACATTTTCAAATGCCGCAAAATGTGAAGCAAACCAGCAAAATGTCCTTGCAACAATCAGCAAAGGACGTTCATCAATCCTCTGCAATTGTTTACAATTGCTGCAGCATCATCAGGATTCCCACAGCAGATAACTACCTGACCCCAAAATTGGCTACACCAGAAAAAATGGATTTTACTCTCTGATGAGACCCTCTTGACCCAACTTTTTGTTTTTTGTTTTTTTAATCTTTATGTAACAATGCCTTTCAAGTTTGTAAGCATGTAAAGATTAATGCTTTGATCTTAAATTTCTTCTTTTCCAGTCTCAAAATGGTATGTGAAACCCAAGTCATGAGTATGTAACTTGGATTCAATATCAGATGAGATAAATTCAATGTTTGCATAATCAGGATCTAGATATTCATGCATTCTATTCTATATTTGTGATTCATTTATGTGTTTCCAAAACTGTATATTTGTATTATTATTTGGGCGGCCCTCTTATTTGTTACTACATCAATAGTAGGTCCTTGTTCATAGTTCATAGTTCATATTTAAAAAAAAAAATAAAAATCACGGCGTTTTTCAAAATGCCACCTAAACTCTAAAGCTAACGGTCAATTTTTAAAAAAAAGATATGACGACGTTTTGAAAATGTCGCTAAAATCATAGTGACGTCATAGTACCTGTTAGGGTGGGACATTTGGCAGCGTTTTTAAAACGCCGCCTATAGTAATATAACGATGTTTTCAAACTCCATAAAGTTATAGCGACAGCCGCATTGTCGGCGTTTGGTACTAAACATCACAAAAAGAATTAGCGACGTTTATTATACCTAATTTGGTTTTTCCAACAATGAGTATTAACCATACGGTCAAAACAATTTGAAGAGGCTTTGAGGTTCACACACTCCACAAGGTCAGAGTCAGATCCAATATCAGTGGGTACATAGTCTTTGCATAATGCAAACTAACCTGATTAGTGATTATTGATCGTGCTTTAACAAGCTATATCCAAAACCTATTGACAAGAGAACGACTTTCCGTGCTGCTATTAGGTGTGCAAACTTAAGGTAATAGGTTGAACCTTACCCACTAGAAGAAAATACAAGTATATTAGCTAGCTATGAAGCACCGACACATCAAAATAGGTGCAATAGCCGTGTTAGATATGTACAGGACAGGGACAGGGATATGGACATGGACGTGGACGTGGTGGGGACCCACATGGGATATGCCACATGACGTGTCCATTTTTATAAAAAAAAATTCAGGGGACACAACAGGGACACCCAAGATCTTAATTTAATTTTTAAAGCTAATTTTGGGGGTAATATTATAATGCTTGGAAGTTGGAAACATGGGAGTTGAATTTTAAAATATAGATAAAGAACTCATATCAAACTATCGAAAACGCAATACAAATCTAACCTCAAGTGGGAAATTGAGAAATTGGCTTCTAATGATCTTTGGAGCCTAACGCAAAAATATATCTAGTCTTTAGATAATTTACATTTAGAATTATATATATATACATGTTAAATTAGTGTTGGTTTTTATTAATTTTAGTTGTTTGTGAATGTAATATTTATGTACATAGAAAACAAAAATATATAAAACAATTATTTTTTTTGTCGTATCCTCGCCGTGTGACCATGTCTGTGTTCTGATTTTTTTAAAATTGTCATGTTCCGTGTCCTTGTCTGTATCTGTATCAGTATCAGTATTCATGCTTCCTAGTGAGCTAGTGTCCAATTGATTTCCAAATATGTATGAAAAGGTGATCCGCGCTTCCTAGGGAGCTAGTTTCCAACTGACTTAGAAATATATATATATATATATATATGAAAATTTTAATGTTCCAATGGAGCTAAGAACAACAATACCTTCTCGTAGGAGGATACAAAATAGCACTCTAAATCTCTTCATCTGTAATATATGAAGCAAGGCTACAGAGAAAAAATATATTAGCAAAAGTTAGCTGATACTTGGTTCAACACCATGCAAACATTTTTCCTCCTCTATCCAAAAATTGAACCAATAACTATATAATTTAATCAACAATAAATAAGCAAGTATAGACCAATAATTACAGAATACAAGTCTGACAAGAGATGGATGCACCTCTAGCCCCAACACTCTTTTTATAGCACTCAAAAGGACTCTTTTAGACCCGACACACCAAACAAACATATGGTCTTACTTTATTCTTTACTTCACATGAATCACTTACAAAACTATTAATATGGCAACACACATGATGACAGTAACAAGTGCCACCTCATTTAATGAGGGCACAGTTAACAATCCAATAAGAATGGATGAGCATGGCACTAATCCATAAAAGGCTATCTTAGAACAAAGAACGAATAGGTCAAATTGTGTAATATATACCATTCAGAAACTGCTTGTGCCATTCCATCTGAAATCAAACGAGCACGTGAGAGAAGAGCTCCCATCCCAATCCTGAATCCAGTCAAAAAGATTTACGATAGTAGTCATAAAAAACTAAACACAATATATCAGTGACGTGAACATTAGCACTAACCCAGGAAACAGATACATGCTATTTGCTTGATTTACATGACCCACTTTTCCATTCCCTGACAACAAGCATATGATTGGCAAAGGTCAAAGTAATTGGACAATACACTGAGAGAGCAGAGTGAGACCAATTTATTTATTGATAGTGTGCAAAAAGACTCCACAACAATTAGCACCAATATAAAGAAACCATACCAAGGTCAACATTTTTGAAAGGGCTCCCGCTTGCAAAAACTATATTTTCTCCAGCATGATTGAAAGCATCAACAGCAGAGAAATAGTGCATTTCACAATAAAATACAGATAGTTTAGAGGGCTTGAAAAATGAACCATTCATCGTCGGATTTGACATTGCAACAATGGCGAGTGTAAGGGAATCTACTTCTCGCATGGCCTAAAGCACCTGATTTATCAAAGAAGACATATGCTTTACCAAGCTCAAAATGAGGATATACTTTGCCATTGTTGTGCTTAGTGCCTTGTGTCTAGACACTAAGTGGAAAATGGTTTGTCAAACATAGCCAGCCATAGTTACTTATCAAGTAATAGGTATTTCGGAACAAGATCTACCTATACAGTAATGGTAATTTAATTATGAAAAAAGCCAAAATTGTGCATGAAAGAATTAGTAAATTGAAGAAAAAACACCCATAAAAGTAGAGTAAACAAAGTGTCGTTAGACACAAGAGGACAGTTAAAAAGAATGAGGGTTGATGCAGTAAGAAATAATGTAATTGCCATGAATTTAACTGAGGTATTGCTCTGCAGAGAGCATTTTGGGAAAATATGCATGTAGTCAATTCCAAGAGGTTGAAATTAGGCCTTTGTTTGAGCCAAGTGGATTTAACTAATAGTGATAACAGCAAATGACATCTTGATGAGGTATGCTCCTTTATCCTAATAATAAATAATTGTAAGTTTTTTGTAAGAATTGGGTTATTTAGCAAAAGTTGGGAAAAAGCAAAATGATAAAAGGATTGATGAAGACTATCTCTAAAAGGTATTGCCTACATCTAGGAAACAAGAACAAACAAACTTGCAAACAAAGGAGTTCCGGAGGGGGAATGTTAATGTATTTTCCCCAACTAATACCATTTATCAACAACTAACCAATTAAATATTACAGAACAACATGCCTTTCCAAATAAAACTAAGCCAACTTCACTAATTCATTATGCTTCATTTGAAAGTAATGAAGGACAAAGCAAACTTAAGGGGCTACCCATCTACTCATTGAAGATACCGCCAGCTCCAGACAAAGCAAACTTAAGGGGCTGCCCACCTGAACAAAATCCATTCCCCGCAATTGGTTTTTCTAAATTATGAAAGCATACACAATGTTCAGAAAGATAACGTCAAACATCCTTGAGACAATTGCATGTACCCAAGAAGCAAGCTAAACAACCAAAGGTTTCTTTTCCACACAATATCAATCTATACTAGCCTTGTATCAACATAAGCTGCCAAAAAACACTCCAGTAAGATTTACCAGTTCAACGAGATTTGCTCCCTCCCTAAGCCCCAAACCCTCAATCTCCCCAGGGGCTTTAGCAAATGGTGCAGCTGCTGGATCAGCACCCTTCCTTTCCGTTGTAATGAGACCCTGCATTTAAACCAGTACTCCTCAAAAAAAGATGAACCAAAAGAAAAAATGGATGATTCCCCGGAAATGTAAATGAAACGACAAAGTTCAGATTGCCATATTATGAGTTTTTCTTCTCAATCCAATGCAGATTCATTCCCACTATTCATTCAGTTACGTGGAGATAAGTAATTGATTATCATTACTTTGAAAAAAAGGTGAAATTCAGTTGATAACACTAAAAAAAATATATTCAAAAAACTCCTTTACAAATATGTTCAAACATATGTTCTTCGCATTTTATTAGAAGATAAATACCCAGTAACACATAATAAAGGCTAATACGGTAATTGACATTAAGAACAAAAAAGTTAGAGAGCAAGTAATATCTGTAGAACCACACATCTTTATCAAGTAGGAAAAACTAAGGACTTGCTTCAGCTCCTGCCATTCTTGAGATAGCCTGTGCAGCCATGTTAAAAACACCAAGCCTTGCACTAAAAGACAGAAAAAAGAATAAGAAGATGCAACTCACAGCTGATATTACCAACCACCCTAAACCATAAAGAAGTAACACTTAAACCAGGAGTACAACCATTACAGTTGAACTTCATCAGTACCTGCCAGCTCCAACTACAACTATCTTTTGGTTCACAAAGTCAGTCAATGGTCGACCTTGTGCCCTTACGGTTCCAAGCAGTCCTGCCAGTGCAACACCAGCAGTTCCCTATACAACATGATGACAAGCAACAAAATTGTCATTATAATAGAGTCACCCTTAACAATCTTAAAGTACTTTGTCTTCTTATATTTTACTATTTCCATGGAGAATAGCAGAATACAACACCAAGTATTCACCTGCATGTCATCATTGAACATGTAGAACCTTTTTTTTGATACCGTTGCAGTCTTTCAAAAGCCCACTTCATTTGAAAATCCTCAAACTGATAATATTTGCCAAGCATCAAGTAATCAGTATGATATTGGTTACACATCAAACAAGATGTCATATTTCTGAAAGAATTAAACCTGGACAATAGCCTTGGGCCAACGGGAGTGAATTGCCTCCTTAAATTCATCAACAATTGATAAATACTCCTCTCCTTCCAACCGAGGTTGCCAAAGTCCCAAATCTGTCAAAGTAAAATCAAGTGAAAAATAAATCCTCATGAAGTTTGTTGGAAAAAATGGGTTTACAAGCAGTTACATAGTCTACTTACTCTGCTTAAAGGCTAGAAAATATGGGGAACGAAATAGAGTATATTCAGCATAAATGAATGTTAAGAATGGATAAGCATGAATGAACTTCAATGTTTAAAATTGTTGGAAGTCCAACCTAAGGTGTTAGTAATGAAATTTGACAAGGGAAATCCTACTTCATACAAGTAAATAGTCACTATTTTCAAATCTAAGAGGTTCATGATGCCTTTCTTACAAAATGAGAAAAATATGAAAATAATTGACAAGAAACAATTGTAAACAAGAAAAGATTAGACTTGAAACCTTCGTGATGATGAAATTTAAATGGAAATCAATATTACAACACATGGAAGTATAGCCTTTTTATACAACTCCATTTATTTTATTTTATTTTTTGATAAATAATATACAACTCCATTTGAATGATAATAATTTGGTTGTAATAACTAGACACTCTTGGGCTTTATAGGTACACTTATGTACAGTCAGATTGTTTCCATAATTCCGTGGTTTCTATTTTCAGTGCATTTTCGTTTCTAGTTTGTTTAGTTAAGGTCATCCCAAAAAACAAAGATACATATGCAGGTACATATCTAATGAGGTGATTCTTATTTACATCTCTAGTTTTGTTTTAACTTCAAGTTCTGTTGGATCTAAATTTGAATTCACACCATAAAGAGTAAAATTAAATAATTAAATCTTAGAAGTTTTATCCATGTTAAAGTTGATTCAACATATTAATTATGATTATCTTTCGAAAGCACCCCTGGATCTGCAATTAGCGCCCTCAACAAAATGAACTGCTTAATTCTATCAGGATTCAATGTCTTCTAGTTGAATTTAAGTTAAGAGAAATGAAAAATATACAAAGTGCTACATCCACTTCTATATTAGTTTGATTATATAATCTTTTTCAAAAAAATTTGTATTGTTGCTTTCATTAGCAAGGACTTCAGCAGTTCTGCCAAAACCCATTTCAGAGTCACTAAACATTCCTACATCATAATTTTTAATATGAAGTCACACTAAGACAGTCAAATATGGCCTATGCTATTGCTAAATAAATCCATATTTTTCAGGATGCATTTGATCAATCCATATTTTTCTATTGCTAAATAAACAAAAAAAGATCCTATGCTATCCTAGTCACTTTGTCTCAAGTACATTACTCAATCAGGGTAATTTTATTTACGTCTATGACATAATCAGCACCAATGAAGCTTTATAGTCTAATTGTCGTAGTTCATTTGCATAGTACCCTCAAAAAATGACAACAAATACTTGTCCAGGCTCACAACAACTTCATTTGACAAGAATATTCCATTGAGAAGATTTTTCTAAGTTTCATGGACTTCTCAGAATGATCAGATATGAACATGTATATCTCCATCAGCAAAACACTTCTATTGTATAAGGTAGATCATATTATATGTACAAGGGAACAAGCATGTTGCTTAAAACATGTGTATATGACGCCAAAATAATCATAGATATTGAGAAAGCGGACAACTAAATGAAGGAGACACTGCTGGAAAAATTACTTTTAGCGGCGTTTTTAAAACGCCGCTATATGTCTAAAAAACGCCGTTAATTCCTTTAGTGACACTTACTACCAAACGCTGAGGACGCGGCCGTCGCTGTAAGTTTATGACGCTTTAAAAGCGTCATAAAATTAGTATAAGCGGCGTTTATAAAAATGCCGCTAAATGTGTCAGTCAACGGTAACATGACGTCACATAGCGACGCTTCAAAAACGTCGTAATAGCTTTTTTGTTATTTTAAAAATATAACTATAGTGGCGTTTTGAAAAAAGCCGCAATATATATATATATATTTTTTTGAACTACTAATGTTGTGAGATTTGACTTAGGGGTTGTTTGGGATGACCTAAATAAGTGTACTTTTTGTCTTTTTACGAAAAGATGTGCAGAAAAGTAGAGAGGTGATGTCATGGAAAAAAGATAAAAAGATGGATTATTTTTGGGTTACCAAACTTGGCCTTAAAAAATATACCTGTAAAATAGCAATAATGAATAAAACTTTGTATAGACATATATTTATGTGAGATTACTATTCCCTCACATCTATAATAGTACCCAACATCCTTCAAGAAAAAAATCCAATAAGTTCAATCCCAAAAAATAAAATGAGAATAATTTAAAGATAAAAGTGAAATTAACAGTTGAATAATAAAAAGTAATAGTGCCTAAGGCAATAGGGTTGGGAAGAAGGTATACTGATTTCCACTAAAATTAGGACAGATAAAATTTGTCATTGGGTCAGATTATGACCTTAAAAGTTGTGTTTAGCCAAGAAACAATTATGCCTTTATATTCATTGGGTCAGACACAAAGCATCAAGCATTCATGTCCAGTTTTTCTAATCAATGTCTCCAAATTTCCAGAGTTGAACAGAGTATTAATAATACACATCAAGTATTACCCTTCCTACATAAAGGAAGAACCACCATACTGCTAGAAATTTATTTTTTCACCCCAAGTCACGCACCTATACCACTGCTTCTGAAGCATTTGGAATCTCTGCCATAATCATGTGCGCATTTGAAAGACCAGCATCATCACCTTTTGTACAGCCAACCTGCTCAGAGAGAGAGAGAGAGAGAGGGAGAGAGAGAGGATGAACTTATACTAATGGTAAAACTAGGAGGTTCAATCATTGTTACCGCAGCAAAGATTCAAGCTTAATTCTACAGGTGTCCAACTCCAATTTTCTGCACTTCAACCTTGAGAGACTTGAGGTACCTGACAGCTTCATCGAAAGTATTTAAGAACCAAAAAAAGAACATGGAAACTCAAAAATGGCAAAGCAAAGACAAAAATATCAACGAAATACCTGGTCACACAGTATACCTGTCTGAGGGCCAAATACTGATTTGCTGAAACCATGGCCCCTGCATGCATCATCAATGTGTAGAAAAATATAAGCTCACAAATGCTGATTACGAAAGAAAAAAATAAATAAAACAGAAAGAGACAAAACTGAATTGCAGAATTTATCAAAAAGACACCACACAACAGAGTTTTTGCATGCATTTGGTCCACGGGAGGCAAGAATTTCTATAACCAAATTGAAAAATGTTTCTGTTTAGTGGAACCATTTTCAAGAGCCTTCTATTGGTGAAGGCTTATGTAAACTATTAAGAGACAACTTAAGCTTCTAAAGAGAAATTATGGTGAATTGACCATCTGAAGAGACAACAAGGTGCTTCACTGGGAAAGTGTTGCTTCCACAAAAATAAAAAAATATGTTAATTGTGCCAAAGGGTGCTTCAAGAGAAAATCTATGCACAGTAAATAGAAACAGAAGCATTCCCCCAAAATCTAAGCCAGTCAACTATGTAAATGGCACATTTAAGTGCCATGTTTGGAGAGCTGAAGTGGGTTGGAAGCGGACAAATAAAAACAATGTCAAGAAGCCAGACAAAGATACCAATTTTATCGAAACGGGTAATGGGGAAGAAAAAATGACATAACAAGGAATGAAAGCAGTGACAAATTTTACAGACATGATTTGTTTTCAAACTGTTCAAGAAAATTCCCAGGCTATGGTCTGAATGATTTGGTCAAACACACTTGTCCGCTCAACTTCAAAAGATCTCCACTGTAGAAGGCATTTGTAGATGATACAAGCAGCAATTGATGTGTTCCCTGTGAAGCCTAGGTGTTGTCCAATACATCGGATAAGAAGCTTCGATTCTCTTGCTGTTTCTCATTAAGAGATTTTTACCAAAGTTGTCTTTGTATCCACAAACAAATGGCCACTCTCACCACCTCTCTGCCAATAGATGAAAACATGAAAATTTCATAAAACATCCACAACATTAGTTCATGATTTGAAGAAGATTGATTTCTGGGAGAACTTGAAGAATTGATCTGGAGCGTCCTGAGAGGATCTTATTAGGTGCCATGGAGATAGCTTGCTGACGAAGGACCTTATTCTCTGATTCTATATCGGTGAGTTTCTCTTCTAACCTGATTTGAATTCCAATAATTAACTAACTACATCCGATTTCATGAAAACAGAAGCATGAATATTTTCATAGATGTAACTAATGGCTTTGTAACAGCAGCAAATAAATTTTGTGTTGCACAAGAATACCAATGTTGATAACTAAGCAAGCATGAACTATGTTGTTATTGACACAGGAAATTTCAACAGTTCAATGCATACATGTACACCATATAACTGAGAAAATAACTAAAAAAATCAACAATCAGAAGCACTAGCTTTTTTTTGACCAGAATTGTTTAAATCTTAACTGGGTTATGGGCAACTGGCAAAAAGCATACAAGAGGGACAAAAAAAAAATTCAAGTTCAAATAGTATAAAATATGTTAATGAACTACAACATCATAGGAAAATACAAGAAATTCACTTTGCTGACAATAACTAACGATCAAATACAACAACAGGATTAGGTTATTTGGTGAAACGTCAATTTAAAACTGCTGAAGAAGACTGGACTGTTGCTCTTTACATGCTTTCATGAATCTTATGAGAAGGAAGGCAGCATTGGGATGTAAAATAAATTGAGATCCAACAGAATGAATAGAAGATAAATAGTTGTACACAATGATTAATGACATGCTGTTGGGAACAAACAAAATAAATTAGTGTTCTCAAAGAAACCAAACACAGAGATCAACGAACGGTTTCCTCAAATTTGAAATTCATGCTCATTGAGGGAAGAGTGCATGACTAACCAGACTTCAGTGTATGGAGCTAAAACCCACACAATATGAAATACAAAAGCTAGAGAGGAGAGCATCTTAGGACAATGTTGGAAGTGGGAGTTCATGTGAATCAACAATGGAAAGGCTATTCGAACAAAGGATTAAGCTACTTAGCAAAGAAGTTCACAGTTACATTGGAATATCGCATAAAAAACTGACAACATGCAGTTCGAAAGTGAGTCCTTAACTCATTGCTGAACATAAATGAAGAAACGATGCGGCTCAGTCGATCATGATTAGGAAAATTTTATAATTTAAAGATAATTATACTTTTGCCAAGGAATTGGTTTTTCAATGTAAAGACAATTTTTCCATAATGGTCCTAAAAGAGATGGTATCAGTAGCATTCTTTGAAGGAAATAAATTCAAAATCGAACTCGTACAATGTTTCGTTGCGGCCATTCTATTCAACATAAATGAGCTCAAAATCCTTGTATTAAAAACTAAAGTTAAAGGTCCAAATTATACCTCCAGTGAATTATTTATACACCTATGCAAAGGTAAAGATCAAAAGAGACAAAGGTAAAGGCTCAAACCTTTAGAGGTCATTCGTCCAGATGATTTCTTATTCTTCTTTCCAACATCCTCATCCAAGACTATAGATTTTGAATCACTAAGAGCTGATGTAGAACATCCAGAAACAGGGTTGTTAAGCCTGGAAATCTATTCCAACGAAGGAAATCCATTTTCAAATAAAAATATCTGAACCAAATGACTAGATGAGATAGCTTACGGTTCAAAAAAGTCAATGCTGCAATAAATAAAATGTTGAAGAGAAGAGAAAACCCCAAGAGTGCTCCAACACAAACCCAAAACATGTAGTCATCCGTGATGAAGCCTCTAGACTTGAGAAGGACTTTCCCAACTGTAGGTGCATGAATTCGGGGGTCTGGATTGGGCTGCAATAAGAAAAATGTTCAGAATTTTGAGAATGTAAAGATACTACGCACAAAAAGAAAAATATAATAGCCCCATATCATAAATGGCTCAATGTCATCTGCGGGCACAAAAGGAAATGAATGGTTGTAGATGTAGTGCTTTGATCATCGAATATATAAACAATCACATGAAAGAATCCACAACTTACTTGGCTAAATGTCAAGCAATATTCAACAATGTGGTATAAAGATTGGTAAATTAAAAGCTCATTCTAATTCAAGATAGGCTCAAAGTGAAAATAGAAATCAGGTAGCTTACTTTGGGCAACTATAAATCCTCCAAGCAGAATATTCATTATCAATGTGCAGGTTCCTAAAGTGCATACAACAACCAGCTTTCTTCCCACTGCAGCAACAAAGCGAAAGAGAGAGAGAGAGACATTTGATGTATACTGAACAATGCCAATAACTGCTGGAAAAACCTGAATCAGATGGTGGGTATTTGTCAGTGAATAAATTATCAGGTTCAAGTGACCACTAAATGCAGAGTAGGAAGAATAAATTTCTAATGAAGAATTTAAGTTGGTAAGCAAAAGTATAAACATAAAAAACTATCACGAGAAACCAAGAACAAGCAGACCACTACTACCTGCTGGTGTCTGGAGCAAACCCAATTGTGTAATATGTAAGACTGATCCATATCACTGATTCCACTAAGGAGAGGGGTATACTGAGGACCCAAATTGGTAACCCAAAAGCCCATGGAGGATAGAATAAGAAATCCCTCTGTTTATAGAATACAGAAGCCTCAAAACAGTCAATGCAACCTCTGTCAACCTGTTAAACAATACATTCATGAGAGTGAAGAAAAGAGCTCTGAAAATTTTTCAATCAACTCTATAAAATGAAAACAGAAGGGCCTAAATTACAAAGGTTAGTAACTCACAAGTATTCCTCCAAGATCCTCGGAAGAATATGCATGGACAAGTTTCCCTCTCTCTCTTTTCTTATACCTGGTGATTATTAAAGAAGGAAACAAAAATAAACAAGTAAATAAATTTCACAAAAAAATAAAATAAAAAATGATCTAGCATTGATGTGGGCAACCATATTGACCTTGGGGCCGAGTAGACTTGACAACTGTATTAGTCTCAGTGGTGGCATCAGTATCAACATCTTGAACATCATCCTTTTCAATAGTTGCAAGATGCATACAAAGAGGATCCACATCAAACTATCATGATATTATTAAGTGCAATCTAAATTCATTTTCATCTTGATGTACCTTCATCCTTGATTTCTGCTGCTTGCTGCAAAAATAAAAAGAAAGATTTACAGACAAAAAAACATAAGAACAAAATTTTTTTTTAAAGCTTATTAAATCGAATTCGAAGATAAATGTGAGAATTACCACTTTCAATCTCTTTAGGATGTTGTCAAACTGTGATGTATCAAACGCCCAATTATTTTTGGGTTCATCTACACCAATACCTATTGTAATTTTTAAACTGTCAAACTGCTCTATATGTCTTGAACTGTTCTTATTCTTCTAATAAATGAAAAACTCATCCCACAACAAGTTTAACCTTATTAGCTCCTTTGATTCATAACACAATTAAGAAAATAAAAGTAAAAGAACTCTCTGTTCTAGGCAACAAATAGAGGATGAATTTGATAAATAAACAAAAATCAGAGCAAAAAAAGAACCTGTGTCCTGTTTGTCCTTAACATTGACATATCCTTTGATCCATTGCTTCTCTTTCCCAAGCCCTTCGCCTTCTTCCCACCCCTACAACACAATTCCATCTCCACACCATCAAAATTCATCAAACACACACATTACACATACATACAGATTCAAACCTGAGCTGAAGCAACTATGTTCTGAAATTTCAATTTTTTTTTAAATTTTTTTTTGGTAATCTTATACTAGCTATATATAGATATATATAGAGAGACAGAGAACTAACCATTTGTTTCATGAGATGGAAAACGGCAGACTTTCTCACGATTCCGACGTAGCAAATAGGAGCTTCAGGTGCCGCCATTTTTCTCTCTTTCAAACAACAGTTTCGAGCTAGAGAGAAACTACAGCCAACTAATAGCATGTATAAATGCAGTCAAACGAAAGGACAATTTGTCTACATGAACAAACCGAGAAGAGAGGGAGAGAGAATACTGATTAAAATTCAGAAACAAAGTAGACTATTCGCCGCTATCGGAGCTTGAAATGTGAGTAATCGAGGGGTCAGAGTTCAGATCTGAGCTTCTGGAAATCACTGAATCTCTGAATCTTTGCAAATGAGATGGTGGAGCTCGCTACCTTGCCGGTGCAGCTTCGAAATCGCTTCGATGGGGCTTCGATCTGAATCTTCGATGGAGCTTAGGTATGAATCTTCGATGGAGCTTCGATCTGAATCTTCGATGGATCTTCGAAATCACTTCGATGGAGTTTCGATCTGAATCTTCGATAGAGCTTCGATCTGAATCTTCGATGGAGCTTAGAGAGGGTTGAGAGGGAGAGAGAGATGTGTGCGTATAATGGTTGAGAGAGAGAGAGAGAGTTCTGAATCTTCGATCGAAATGCTTAGAGAGGGTTCTGATTCAAAATAAGGTTTCACAAAAGAGGCGCGTGTGGCTACCGCATTTGGAGGCGTTTTCCCATTATAAAACGGTGCCGTTTTGTCTAATTGAATATGCGGCGTTTATAAAATGCCATTAAATACTAATAAAAGTGACGTTTAAAAAAACGTCGTTAAAAAAACGCCACCATATCCCCTTTTTCCTGTAGTGAGATGCATGAAACTTTAATAAGCACAAAGCAACTTCACCTCTCCTCTCTGCATGTGTGAAGAGAGAGAGAGAGAGAGAGAGAGAGAGAGAGGCATACAGTATTGCAATATTCAAGGCCTATTACAGTCTGTAAGAGAGATAATAATCAATTATGTTAAAGAGCAAGAGATCTGATTGAATATATTCAGTCCCAAAAACGCAGCCTTTAAACTTCTATGAAGTATGAAATAATTGAAACAATAAAAAATTAAATAAAGAAAAGGAACCACTGAAAATAAACAGCACAAAGTCAATAGAAAGATGGTCTTCAAGAAGCTTTTGATTGTTGGTACCAACATCAAGCATAACTGGAAGTATTTGACATAGATGAACACAGCTAGATTGGTATAAAAGAAAGCAGAATGAAAGGGTAAACAGTTAGTCCAAAACTGGATATCTAATATAAGATAATAAATATCATAGTTACTAGTATCTTTGAGATCAGGTGGATGAGAAATTACTGTCAGTTCTCCACGCATCTAACCTTCTATCTCATATATATGCACTTTCCTCAATATAATATCCACATTGATGAAAAATAGCCAATAGAAATATGTTTTGCAAAGCATGAAAATATAACAACATAACCAACATATAAGCAAGCATAGGTAACCTTCAATATACATGATACATGCAATAACAATGTGCTATGATCCATATCAAGCATGGTAAGCATCTGTGAGTCAGCCCAGTACTAAATGTGTGTATTTACTTGTCAGTGTGCACAGGTGTTTATGCATTGACACACACTTGTATACCAAATTTATTTTAGTGTACATCTGTTTGTGCTATGCCTACATGAAACTGTATATAATAAAGAGAGATGAGTAGAGCATACTCTATGTGGATTGATTCCAGCAGCAGTGACATACATATCAAGTTTTCCAAGGGGTATTCCAGTTCCGTGGACCCCAAGATCACCCAAACCAAGAATGCGACTACCATCATTCAGGACAATCATGTCAACCTGCAATACAGAAGAAGCCATATACATATGGATGGCAATCTGAAACCGGCCCGATGGGGACCCGATCCCCCGACCCCGAATATAACGGTTATTCCCCGAAAAATACTCCCGACGGGCCGGGGATGGTGATAAAAAAAAAATCCCCGATGATATTCGGGCCGGGGACGGGGATACATGTTTGATCTGCCCGCCCGGCCCGACCCGAACCCCGCCCCGTTCGTCCCCCGATTGATTTATATGTTATATATATTCTTTATGTTTGATCTCTCATATATAATATATTATAATATATGTTTGATTCACCTACTCTCTCTCATATATAATATATTATAATATACTTTATCTTTATTCATCTACTCTCTCTTTATGTTTGATTCATCTGCAGAGTCTATCTCAGTCATGCCTTTTGTCTCTCTCCCTCACTCACGTCTCTCATCATATCTCTCATCTCACTCCTTCTCCCATAGCTCTCTCCCTCACTGCTTCTGTAACAGAAGTTCTGTTCTCACGCCTCTGAGCCTCTCATCTCTTTCGTCTCTCTCATCTCACTCCTTCTCATCTCTTTCTGCTGGATAGACCGTGATATGAAGCTACCGATGGATAGATCTCTCTCATCTCCGATCGATCTGAAGCTACCGATGGACAGATCTCTCTCATCTCCGATCGATCTGAAGCTACCGATCTGGATCTGGACAGACCGTGGTTCGATCTGCAGAACAAATTTTTTTTTAAAGTTATATATACATTTGTTGTTATATATATATATATATGTATCTGTTGCTGTTGGTGATGGTTTGTTGATCTGAAAGTTTTTGTGTGTGTGTGTGTTGAGAACTGTCGGGGATATTTCGGGGTCGGGGAAACCCGATCCCCGTTGGGGACGGGGATGGGGACTGTGATTGGTTCCCCGTCGGGGATCGGGGCCGGGGACGGGGAAGTTTTGGCCATCGGGGATCGGGGACGGGGAGGGTGATCCCCGGCCCCGCCCCGCCCCGTTGCCATTCCTACATATACACATGATATGTCAAGTGCAATGATGAACATAACCTTTAAGCTGCAAGAAGTGCTGAACCAATTTTCATTTCTAAGCGAGCAAATGTGCTCATTTTGTAATGTATACATTTATTATTCACAGCAAACAATAATGCTACACTGAACACATTTTTTTACCTTGCTTTGTTTACCATCTGATCTGGTACAAGTACAAAGCACTCTTAATGTATCACCAACAAGTAGGTAAAAGAAATAAAGAGAACAAAACTGTACATTAATGTATTTTAGATTTCCAAAATACTAGATGACCAGGCCAGTTATAGATCATGGACATCATCTCTCCATTATCTTTTGCACTGAAGTACATTCCCCGTGGGCGTCTGAACAACACTGAATAGTTTTGGCAAACCAATCCTACTGTAGGAGTATAAATTATTGGAGCAAAATCTTCAATGTTATCAATAAGGACATGTAGAGAAAAACAACAGCAATGCCTCATTGCTTCAAATTATTTCTCTCTAGCTAAAGAGAAATTATAATCAATTCTTAAATCACTTGTTGTTTACAAGCTGATAATTGCCAACAAACTTACTCGGTACTAGAAAGTCTCATTCCTATCATGCAGTCAATTCAAGATCCTCCATTTTGCTAAGGACGCAAAACTATCATCTTGGCCTTGAGTATTTTTTTCAAGTGATCGATATGACACTAACAATACAAACAACAAAACATCAAGACCATTACTTTTAGAAACAAAAATATTAGAGAAAAAGAAAGAGTGAAAAAGAAGTAGAAGAAGAAGAAGAAGAAGAAGGGGGGCGTTGTACGAGAGATCTCATCAAAGGCTACTAGGGGTTGGGGCACACAGATAATATAAAAAAAATTTCACTATCTCACATGCAAATTTTATTTATTTATTTTTATGAGAGCTTTACCTAAGAGGCGTCCTTACTCTAATAATAAGCTTAAACTACAAACAGAAATTACATGGTCACAGACAACTTTATTTTTATCTGTGTATTTTTCTTTACTTCAGTAATCAATCTAACCATGGTGTGTTCTCAGCACACTTGGATTAAATTGTAAGAGCAACTACCTGATATAAATTAGAAAGAGCACACCTAAGAAAATTTTGAAACCATACAGCATGCCAAGTTTGAAAACAATCTACTCCTCACCAGCCAAGATTAAGTAGCTAGAACTATGTTTAAGAATTTGGACAGCCAGATATATTACTTGATTTGGCTTATCTTCACCTTCACTAAAGATTCAGGGTGTACATGTCAAGTGCTATGACTCAAACATAATGCACCAAACATCAACATAATGTATACTCTTCTTCCTACAAAATTGTGACCTTAAATTTCATTTCCAGGGTATTTTATTTTTTCATGTTCCATTAGTTAACAATTCATTGTTTACTAAAACCATAGAAAAGAAATCAATTAATATAGATAGAAGTAATACTGTATCTACATTTTAAAGATCTGTTTCAAGACTCTAGTTGAGATGGAAAAATCTCCTTGCTAGAACTAAAGGAATACAAGACCTTTTATTGGCACATTAGTCTTTTCAAGACTTCTCTGCTGTGCTTTTCACCTCTATTTTTTCAAATTAATCTGTGATCCTTCCTCCATTCAGTAATGTATAGATTAATCAATAGTCATTAATAAAAACATTAATTCAACTTATTTGTTTTGGAAGAGAGGAATTATAAGCGTTAAATGGTGTGTTTCAAGGCATACACCTAATACATTATGAGATCCCAAGGAGACAATGTAAATTCCATCATTGCAGCTATATTCTTGGTCCAGCGCAAAAAAAGGCCATCAAATTAAGTTTAAGAGCTGAAATCTAGCACTTCATAGAATGTTTGAATGAAGTACAAGATCATTTTTGTCGACCTAAAAGCAAGATAAACTATAAAAGCCAAAACACATGGAGCACGAAAAGTGACATGTTTGGACTCGGAAGCTTTTGCAAGCAGCATGATGTCCCCATAGGAATGAGATGTTTGTGCAATTATAGTAACCAATCAAGACTCAGCAACAATCCAAGACCAGACTAGAGATATGTAGTCCTGCGAACCAAACAAGTCGAGTGTTAGTTCAACTTCTTGTAACAGAGTGAGTTAGGTAGATATTTTCGTTAGATATTTTGTAAACATGTGAAGTGTATATAACGTACTGTATCTTTGGGTTTTCAATCTAATGAAAATCATTCAATTTCAATAACTTCTTCATGCGTAACATTAAGAGAGGTAGCTATAGCATGGCTAGTCTGCATATATCCATCAAGGATGAATTGATGGATTAAAAACTCAATATCCACAAATAACTTAGAGAGAATGATATATATACTCAAGGCAGCTCAACTGGCAAATCAAGACAAATCCAAAATGGAGTGTGCTGTTAGATAATCATCAAGTTCACAAAAATAGGATTCTTCTCCATATTAGTTCTAAGAATCAACCATTGCAAAGCCAGAAACGTCCATTAAACAATTCACCATTAATATCAACCTTCAATTATACATAATGTACACTAATAAACTTGTGTAATACACAAAACTGGATCATGTAATTTATGGTTACCAAATTACAAATACCATAATGAAAGCAAAAACCACAATAGTTAATTTTTACAAAAATCTAATAAATGACCGCTTGCATCACTAATACTAAAATTCCACAAATGCTAATAAATTTAAAAATTGATTCCATAAATCATAAATGTATAATATTTTCCTTCACTAAAATTTTGAACAAATTTAATTCAGATATATCCTTTGAACATAAGGTTTGTTTAGTTAATTAAGTTGAAGAAAACAACACCCACTGTGTTTGTTGACAATTCTTTTTAATGCCACAAGTTCTCCTCTCTCTTTTTCCCATTTTTTAAATATAGGCACAAATCCTCTCCTAAACTGTCACATAATGCCATAATCATCTCCTTGGATATTAGGATAATAGTGATGCATAAGGTAGGTAACACGTGAACATCTACAAAAGAATTCAAAGAAAGAAGAAAATGAAAAAGAATAACTAAAATATTAGAAGGAAAAAAGGGGTAACATGATTATATATTAATCTCTACGCTTTATGAAATTAGTTCATATTTTTTCGTGTAAAAGAATGACCTCATTTGAAATAAAATTTTCAAAAAGTCTGAATAATAATTTCAGATTTACAAATTTCCAAAGAGGTCACTTGACCCAACTTTGTTATGCATGGCTCTGCCCCTAAGAATCAAGGCAATACACCAATAGCTACTAAAAGAATACAAAACGGACAAATTTCCCAAACTAAAGACAAACAATAGGAAACTATTCCTTCAATTGTAATACGTTAACAGAGTGCACATAGAAGACACGAGGGTTGTTGTATGTGCAGTTACACCCAATTTTAATAGGTCCCATATGCCATTTGTTTGGAACCAAATAACATGAAAAATGTAGACAACACATGAATGAAAAACTTTTTGACATGGATTTATCTTTAATATATGAGGAACAAAATTTTCATTTGTTTCCATTGAAATGGCCGAAATGTTTCCATTTCCCAAGAGACTGAAATGAAACACTAATGGAATAATAAAATTCTAGTGTTTTCATTGAAACACATCAAAACATAGTAAAACACACCGAAACATAGTGTGATATACAAAAAGAGAAAATTGTATCTGTACAAATTTAGAAATTTTCATAAACATTTATTACTGCTGCTTAAGTAAACTTTAGTCCTTATTGGAAACTTTCGTTTAATAAAATTGAGTTATTTAACAATACTTAATAATTTTTAGTTCATAGTAACATTAGTTTTTTAATTCTTTTACGTGAATGACTATATGAACCTCAATTTGTTTAATTAATCAATAATTAGGCTTTTATACATTTAGATATATTTCAATTTATATTTTCAAACATTTCTATTTTATCTTCATTTCATAAAATATTTCCGAGATGTTTTTGTTTTTGTACTATTTGAAACAACACACCAAAACGACATTTTGATCTTTGTATATATATATTTTTATTTGAAATCCAAAGACCAGGAATCATCAATTTGCTGATTCTTTGAGCACAGACGTGGAAAAAAAGAAGAAAAAAGGACAGGCTTCCACACACAAATGCAGTAGACATAACATCACAAAAATTCAATTACAATATTTTTACGATGTGTTAAACATCCACTAGTTCTGAATTGATCAGGGAGATTAAGCATATGAAATACAAAACATGTTGACAATATACAAAAAATTAACAAATTGTATATAATGTGCCCATTAAAAACTTTGATGTATAAGAATATACTTAATATTAAAATATCAACTAAAGCCAACAAGGCAGCAAAGATTAATCAAATAATGTCGATTCACCCTCTGAGCAAAATGGGTAGCATTTTCCTACTAATTTTGAAGGGGTAAAACAACAGGAAGATACTCGACCTATATTATTTAATAAATGACTTCATTCAACTTTTTACAACATATAAGTTATCCAGTAACCAAAATTCAAATTATAGTATAGTCAAGGACACATCATATAAATGCATGTACATTTAAGCTGATGAATAATCAATATTGATGATTTGCAAGAGTGAGTTAGTTATCAAAAGAAAAATAGCAAATTGGGGCATCACTATAACAACCTATATATATGAATTGCCAGCTCATACAATACACTACCCAAAAATTTTACAAACAAAAATAGTGAGGGAAGCCAAACTTAATACATTTTCACTATATGCAACTATAGATAAATAAAAAATACTCAACATACCTCCATAAAATTGTGAAACTATGAACATTCAAAACATGAGCTTTCCCAAAGCTATATTTCCCCTAAACAAAATGAAAGGCCATATGATGCAAGTTAGGTAAAGATATTACAAAAGACAACACCAAAACGGTTTCAACTCAAGAAAATTCTTACCAGGATTGGTCAAAGTGTACATGGGGATAGCGAACAATCACTGGATGGACAGGATATCCAGGATATCTAGGGATAAATGCACCGAGTTGGAAAGAAATTGAACTCTTCCATTTGGTGTGGTTGCCTCAGAAATAAAAGCAGATGAGGAAATCTATTAGAAGAAGCCTTTCTTTGTATTCAGATCCTTGAAAGCACATTTCTGTATCAAATAATCCCTCATAGATTGATAAAACTTAATACTCTAAATTTTTTTCATACAAAAAATGTAACAACTCCAGATATACAATTAAAATTGCTTTTAGTTTCCATATTTATTAAACAACTCACAAAAATGAAATTTGAACACTTGATATGCGTATATTTGTTTGTGACTTTTTAAGTTAGTTCTTACAACAAAAAAAAAAAAAATTGTTTAATTTTCTAAGCATCTGCAAACTACTTACATCACAGCATTTCATTGTCTTTCATTTATTTATTTATTTATTTTTAACATTACCTTTATTTGACTAGCCAAAAAATTCTCCCTTCAACGAAATTTTGATCTTTGTATATATAAAATATTACCTGAAATCCGAAGACTAGGAATCATCAATTTGCTAATTCTTTAAGCACAGGTGCGAAAAAAAAAAAGAAAGAAAAAAAAAAGGTAGGCTTCTACACACAAATGCAGTAGACATAACATCACACAAATTCAATTACATTATTTACGGTGTGTTAAACATCCACTAGTGCTAAATTGCTCAGGAGATTAAGCATATGAAATACATAACATGTTAACAATATACAAAAAATTAACAAATTGTATGTAATGTGCCCATTAAAAACTTTGATGTATAAGAATATACTTAATATTAAAATATCAACTAAAGCCAACAAGGCAACAAAGATTAATAAAATAATGTTGACTCACCCTCTGAGCAAAATGGGCAGCATTTTTCTACTGAGTTTCAAGGGATAAAACAATAAGAAGATACTCTACCTGTACAATTTAATAAATGACGTCATTCAACTTTTTACAACATACAAGTTATTCAGTAACCAAAATTTAAATTATAATATAGTCAAGAACACATTATATAAATGCATGTACATTTAAGCTAATGAATAATCAGTATTGATGAACTGCAAGAGTGAGTTAGTTATCAAAAGAAAAATAGCAAATTGGGGGTTCACTATGACAACCCATATATATGAATTGCCACCTCATACACCATACTACCCAGAAATTTTACAAACAAAAATAGTGGGGGAAGCCAAGCTCATTACATTTTCACTATATGCAACTATAGATAAATTAAAAAATCACTCAACATACCTCCATGAAATTGTGAAACTATGAACATTCTAAACATGAGCTTTCTCAAAGCTATATTTCCCCTAAACAAAATGAAAGGCCATATGATGCAAGTTAGGTAAAGATATTACAAAAGAAAACACCAAAACGATTTCAACTCAAGAAAATTCTTACCAGGATTGGTCAAAGTGTACACGGGGATAGCGAACAATCATTGGATGGACAGGATATCCAAGGACAAATACACCAAGTTGGAAAGAAATGAGACCTCTTCCATTTGTTGTGGTTCCCTTGGAAATAAAAGCAAATGAGGAAATCGATCGGAAGAAGCCTTTCATTGTATTCAAATCCTTGAAAGCACATTTATGTATCAAAATAATCCCTTATACATTGATAAAGCTTAATACTCTGAATTCTTTTCATACAAAAAATGTAACAACTCCAGGTATACAATTAAAATTGCTTTCAGTTTCCATATTTATTAGAACAACTCACCAAAATGAAATTTGGACACCTGATATGCATATATTTGTTTGTAACTTTTTAAGTTAGCTCTTACAACAACAAAAAATTTGTTTAATTTTTCAAAGCATTTGCAAACTACTTACATCATAGCGTTTCATTCTCTCTCTTTTTTTTTTCTTTTTTTTTTTTTTTTTTTAACATTACCCCCATTTGACCGGCCAAAAAATTCTCCCTTCAACAAGAATTTTTACGAACTTAATCACTTTCAATCTAACTTTAGTATACAGGCAACAACTTAACAAATACAAAAATATTTTATTGATGACTAGCTCAAAAAACCCAAAAAACTAAGGTTTGGTTTTCATAATCAATTTTGAAAGATAATTTTCTGAAAATTTGTTTCGCTGTATATTCTAAAAATAGTTTTCAGAAATTTGAAAATCCAAAACTCATTTAGTTTTTAGAGTTTGAACTAATTTTTAAAACTTTGTTTGGTTTTGGAGTTTTTAAAAATAGTTTTTAAGTTTCAATTCGTATTTTATTATTTTTAGTGAACTATATAAGTATTTAATCAATGTTTTTCCAGTTTTTAGACCCACTCAATCTAAATACACCTAAAACGTATAAAATTTATGAAAAAAATTGTTTAAAAAATCACTAAATATTAATAAATATACTAATTTAATACAATTTTGTATGTATTTTGTATTTATTAAAATTTTTAAAGATTTTTTAATTTTTAAATTTTTTTTTAAGTATATGCAGATTAGATACATCTAAAAAAATAAAATAAAATAAAACAAATTAGCCAATATATTAAAAAAAAACGAATTAAAAATTTTAAAACTTTTTTTGAAAACTGCAAAACCAAACAAAATTTTAAAAATTATTTACTCATTCCATAATAGTCCTCCAAATTTAAATTTAACATATTTTTTTTCATTATTTTCAAAAATATTTTTTATTAATTGAAAATACAAATTCATTTTATTTTAAATTTTTATATGAATTTGCAAATAACTTGCTCATCCAAAAAAATTCGATTAACTTGAAAATATGATGTACTACATACTTCAGCGATCCCTCATTCAAAAAAAAAAAAAAAAAATTGAAAATCAATAACCAAAAAGACATTAAAATTAGCAATGCTGGAAATCTTTACTATCAATTAGATTGTTTGATTAAGTTTTTTAAAATCTGTAAAAGTAAAAAAATAAAAATGAAAAACACTTATTGTTTTTCGTATGATTTTTTGTTTTTAAAATCTGAAAATATTTTTTTAATATTCATATTTATAAAATTAGTTTATGTTTTGATACCTGGCAATTTGAGTGCTTGTAAAACTGCGGTGGGAATCTCCACAACAGAGCTTATCACTTCTCACCAACAACATCGACTCGAGGTATGTGAGCTAAGTGGGGCCAATATTTGCCTTTCCCCTTTTCACACTTCCTTGTTAGTTTCCGACTTCCACTGATCCGCAAGAACGTAAGTGAGGGAGGCAGCCTTTGCACTGGTAAAGATTTGAGCCTAGGGCAACCCCAGATTACAAGTTGTACAAGAGAGTCGAGGTTTTGAAACAACTTAGAAGATAGCTTCTCCAGATTTCGGAAATTGACAATGGTAAGATGGATCAGACAGGTGGGCAGCAACTTCCCATCTATCGGAAAGCTGGACCCTGCTACACCTTCTTCTTCTTCTTCATCCTCTGCCACCCTAATTGGGCCTTCAATCCACAGTGTTGTAAGAGAGGATAAACTGTGCAAACCAATCTTCTTGAAGAAGTTGTTCCATTCTGAAATATTCATCCCCAGTGATTGAAGAGAAGTGAGGTAGTTGATGCTCTGCAATCCGTGTGGTAGGGCCTTGAGTTTTTTGCATCCCTTGATACTCAAATGTGTCAGATTTGTTGCGAAGTGGAACCATCCTTCCGGAATGTACTCCAAATTCTTACACCCATTCAAGTACAATCCACTGAGATTCCTGAGATTATTATTATTATTAGGAAGGGCATCTGGCAAGTATTTGAACCTATCACAATCCCTGATACTAACAGACTTAAGAGATGGACAGGTAATTTCCATCCCCTCCTCTACTACTAGCAGTGCCTCCAACTTTTTACACCTCGAAATCAAAAGCCCTTTGAGTGTGGGTGGTAGGCCCCCACCTCTACACGATGTCAAGCACGTGAGGGATGGACAATCATGAACTTCTAACACTTGAAGATTACTGTCATTAATCTGTGTTAAACACCCGAATAAGGATTGCAGAGCCTCACAATCACGTACCACGAGTGTTTTCAGCGTGCACGGAAAACCTGTCTCCGGAAAAGAGCCAAGACTCGGACATTTATAGACGTACAACTCTCCAAGAAAAGTGAAGCTATGTAGAAGTCGTGGCAGTTTCTCCAGCTTTTCACAATTATCTATTCTTAGATGCTCAAGGCTCCTCATTATGTAAGGGAGTCCCTCTTGTTGCTGCTGCTGCTGCTGCTCATGTTGCCCTTTGTTGTCTTCATCCTCATCTTCTTCAAACAATGAAACAAGCTGGGGGCAGCCTTCAATTTTCAAACTTCGGAATGCAGGGAGACTGTGTTGCACTCTCTCCTCATTCTTCCACAGTGTCTTGAGTTCTTCACAGCTTGTGATCTCCAATGCTTCGAGTTCCATCAGCCCATGAGTAACCCATTTCGGCAAGAGCTCGAGTTTCTTAATCATCCCAATTCTCAAGGAAGTTATTGAACTGGGATGCTTAGACTTTGCATTTGCCGATATCAGTTTGTCATCAACCATGCTCCTCATCTCAAGGACCGCTTGAAGGCTTGTTAGAGGAACGTCATTCATAGCTATCGAGGTGAGTGACGGGAGGCTAATGCTGGAACCTTCAACTAGGAATTGCGGGCACTTTGAAATCCTTAGATTATTCAAACAAGGTAGATCCTTGGGCATCATTCCGCAGAGTTTGGGGCAGTCCCTAATCTCTAGATTATTCAAACAAGGTAGATCAGTGGGCAACATTTTAAGAAGTTTGGGACATTTTATTATGGAGAGAGACTTGACACGAGTGAATAGTTGAACTTCTTTGTGATCTCCAAAAGTATACCAATCCTCCCATTCTGGCATATTCTCAAAGCTTAGAGTCTCCAGTAACGGAAAAGGTTGAACACCACCTTGCCCGTAGAACTCACAACCAACCTGCTCTAGTACACTCATTCCTTTAATGCAAAGCTTTTTGAGGGAGGGTAATTGTCCGAGTGGTGGCAAGGATGCACAATTTCCACAATTATCTAAACTTAGGTCAGCCATATTGGAGAATTCTCCTATCCAATTCGGAAATCTTGTACCAAGGTAGCCTTTGATACAAAGCTCTTTTAAATCTTTGTGAGGTTGTAGCTTGTCAAGCACTTCTGTTTCAACTTTTCCATCTCGGAAATCATCTGAGTTAACACTCCATTCCATTGATAACACATCTAATCCCTTTTTATCATTTAAATTCGCCTCCCTTGCATGTAATGGAACCACCACGTTCTGTAACCCAGATAGGCAAAGCTTTCCCCGAAGATAAATTAAGTTCCCCAACTCTCTTAACTGATGTCCATTGTTTTTAGTAACAATGAAATTGGACAGTGTTTGAAGACTAGCCAACTTACCTATTCCCAGTGGCATTTCTTTTAAGGAATGTGCATTTGTAGTATCGAGATGACGTAGGTCAATTAGGCCTCCCAAGTCTGTTGGCAACTTTTTCAGTTTCGTACATTCTCTTAACATCAATGTTTGTAGATTGTAAAGAGAGCCTAGTGATTCAGGTAATTCTTCAATGGAGGTGTGGGATAGGTTAAGATACCGCAGATGTTTCAAATCTCCAACCGAATTTGGAACTTCTGTGATGTAATATCTACTCATATTGAGCACCCTCAAGCGTCTTACCTTTGGCAATAGATTAAGGGGAACATTGCTTGCCAAACAACAATTCGGACCATTTGGTGTGTTAAATGGTAAGAAAGTTCGTAAGTGCATGGCTTTGTCAAAGATCTCAAATTTTTTCATACCCTCATAGTACTTTTGCATGTAGGATGAATGTCGAACTTTCTTTAGATTTCGGTACTGCTCCTGATCTTTAAATTTATCATCCAATCTTAAACAAGTATCTCTTGCAACTACTTGAGCCAAATCATTGATGAGGTCATGCATCACAAATTTAGAGCTTTTGGTACTTGATGGTTGGAAAAAAGACCTTGACAACAATTCCTGGAAGTACTCACCTCCAACATCTTCCATTTGTTTCTTTCTTTGTTTTTGAATGAAGCCCTCTGCCATCCACAACAAGACCAACTCCTCTTCCTCAAATTCATAGTCGTTGGGTATTATGGAGCAATATGCAAAGCACTGCTTCAAATGTGAAGGTAGATGATGGTAACTTAACCTCAAAGCTGGAAGGATGTCACTTTCTTGTGGTAAATCCCATATTTTACTATGCAATACGTCTTCCCATTCCTTATCTTGTTCTTTGCAATGTAAAAGGCCACCGAGTGTCCTAGCAGCCAAAGGCAAACCTTTACATTTCTTGACAATTTTCTTACCAATCGATACCAAATTTGGATTTGCATCAATACTTCTATTCTCAAAGGCATGTCTGGAAAACAACGACCAACAATCATCATCCGAAAGGACCTCAACGTCATGAAGTTCAACAGCTCGCATCATTCTTGCAACGTCTCTGTTACGTGTTGTCACCACTACTTTACTCCCTTGGGCTCCTTCATTGAAAGGTTTCTTCAAAACATTCCAGTCACTGTATTTTTTGTTCCAGACGTCGTCTAAAACAATTAAGAACTTCTTTCTAGCCAAAGCTTGCTTTAGTTGAACTTGAACTTGGTCCAAGTTATTAAAAGTAAATGTCTGGGAAGTCACTGACTCAAGAATTGCTTTTGTTATTCTCATAATGTCGAACTCATCTGACACACAGACCCAGGCTTTCAGATGGAAATGCTTCTGCACAGTTTCATCGTTGTATACCATCTGAGCAAGGGTGGTCTTGCCAATCCCACCCATACCCACAATGGGAATTACACCAATGTTGTTATGACTTGATTCATCCCCCTTTACAAGCAACTCAATTATCTTTCTTTGATCATGTTCTCGGCCATAGATGCGAGGTTCATCAAATAAAGATGTAGAGTCTGGTCTTTGCCAAGTCTTAGTCGTAGGTGTAGGGGTGGTTCCAACAATCGTAACCAAATTAAGTTTCGAACATTGTTCAAAACTATTGTGCAATCTGGTATTGATCTCCTCAATCTTGGACTTCATTTTGAAATTAAACATAACATCTCTTGGCTTGAAATTAGGGATGAGGTTCCATACCTTGCTGGAACTAGCTTGGGGTGGCTTTGCCTTGAGACTCTGTCGCAAAGCTTCGGTGGCAAACTCATCCACGACATCATCCAAATCATATGCCAGATCCTGGAGATTGTCGAGCCATAGGTTCACGGCTCGATCTGTCAGTTGCTTCTCCTCCGCGTCAATCAAAAGAGCTTCAATTTGAGACAGCATATTGGTCCAATTGGTCAACTGGGTATCAATACCTTCAAAGGTGGGTAATTTGGAGGATGCAAAAGAGGACATCTTCTCAAACAACAATTTGACGAAGGCAGAGAGAAAGATCTCTGCTATAGGCATTGTTTCCGATTACAGAAGGAAAAAACCAACAGATCAGAAGCGAAGCAAAGCAAAGAGGTTGTTGAGTTTTTTTTCAGTGAAAAAAGTTTTAGCAGTCTCAAAGATGGCTATATTTTTGTTAGAAGAAGAAGAAATTATTGAGTCCTGAGAAGTCAAAAGTGGAGTCTCCTTTCATCGGCCCCCTGTCCCTTTGTGAAAACAACATATAAATTAAAAATAAAAATAAAATACTCAAAATAAAAGAACCCAAATATTATATTATTGTTTTTTGTTTTTTTTAATTTTTTTATTGTTAGTGGAAAGAACCCAAATATTATATTATTGAGTGCTGAGAATAAAGTCAAAAATGGCGTCTTCTTTTATTGGCTCCCGGTCCCTCTGCGAAAACAACATATAAATTGAAAAATAAAAAAACCAAAGTCCGTGGGTAGAACCCAATTATTTTTTAATATATTTTTTAATGAATTCACATCTTCTATCATGATTTTTCCCAGTTGGTAGAGAGTGGCCTTAGAAGTTTTCCGATCTTTATCCAATAATATGGGTTTTGGTTAATACATTTTCAATTTTGTTTGAATTTAAAATAGAAAAATACTATGAGTATAATAAAAGAGAGACTAAAGTAAAGTTTAAAATCAATTATAAGGACCATCAGTGTAATATATTTATTATATTATTAGTCCTTATAATTTGTTTTGATTTTTTTTTTTTTAATTTTGCACTTAATTTTTTTTGTTTCAATTGTTAACAACATTTGATGGAAGGACCATTTTGTAACAAAATTTAAAATGTAAAGACCAAAATATTCAAATTAAAATTACGATAACTAAAATGATACTTTCCTTAAATTACAGAGACCAATGATTTAATTTACAATTTAATCAAATTTTTTTTTCTCTCTTTTGTAAGAGATAATTGGACAAGTATTTTAACATGAATAATGTAGAGTAGTACTCTAAAAACACTAAATAATGAAAAATTTAAAATAAAAAATGGATGGTTTAGATTATTATAATGAAACTCGTAATGAACTCTATGCGTTCGAACAATACTCTCTAATATAGATCGAGGACTAAATTTTTTAGTTTTTATTATTTTTGTGAAGATTTGTTGTCTGACAATCATAAAAATAAATAAATAAACAAATTTCTTTTTTACAATAGAATTGGCTTAATTTTGTTGTTTTTGTTTTATTTTCTTGTTTTTGGTTGCAAGTTGATAGCTTGCCAACTTGTAGCCTTGGATCTTCCGTGGAATCAAGATAGAGAAAGTGGTAATGTTCAGTGGGTAAAATTAACTTAAATTGGTAGTTTTTGTATTTTGTCTCATATATCATTTTAATTCATATATTTTTAATAGATTTGATTTTAAATTTTATATTAATTTGATTGAATTAATAATGTCAATTAGTGTTTTTGAAGTAAAATTGTTAATCATATGATTGAGATTGACTCACTTAGTTAAGAAAATTTGTAATTTTATTTTTAAAAGCATAACTCATGCTACTCATGTGTGCACTTTTCATAATTTTTTTTTTTTTTTTAAAGTTAATGATTGCAGTCAATTAGGTTAAATTGATATAATAAAAAATTTAAGATTGAAATTAAATTAATTAAAATTATAAAGATCGAAATGACCCCAAAACTATAAAAATTAGTGGTTAAAATTTGCGCATGTTTATTTTCTTATTGTAATGAGTAATGAGACTTAAGACTTAATTTGATTTGATATGATTTGATTTGGTTTGGTTAGGCTTCGAATTAATCTCTATGAAAAAAAAGTGTCAAAATTCACAAATTTTTATCAAATGATTTTGTTTTTTCAAAATAAGAAAGTGCATTTTTTATTGGAAGGATCTTTTCATTTCACTATAAAAAAGGATTATTACCAAAAGTAATTATAATAAACAGTTTATTAAACAAAATTTTCATATCAACTTCCGATTTTCTTTTTCTTTTTTACCAAACGAAAATGTGAAATGGTCCAATTATTTAACAGGATTTTAATCAGGAACAGATTCAAAATTTAAACTTTAGAGGATAAAAATATATGTGACTTTTCATCAAAAAATAAGTATTGTAAATTTTAAATTTTAATTTATACCAACACAAAAAAGTGAATAATATTAGTCTTAATTAAATATTCTTTATCAACATAATGAAAATAAAAATATAATCAGATATATATATTTTTTATTTACATTAACTTAACAAAAATCTTAACTATTATTATGTCTACTCTCCCTTTATTAAAGTTAATTATCTGAAAATATAAATTTTTTTTTCAAACTTGAGAATTTGCTAGTGAAATGTAGACAAATGATTGAGAAACTGCAAAGAAAGGTTATAGCCCACATATAAAATGGACACCATTGTTATAATTTTTAGGGAAGAGACTTGCTCAATGCTTTTTTTTTTTTTTTTTTCAATATATATGTTTATTGGTAATTGCTTTGTCACTACTCTCCTTATATTAATGTTAATTATCTAAAAACGTAATTTTTTTTTCTAAACTTGATAATTTGCCAGTGAAATGTACAGAAATGACTGAGAAATTGCAAAAAAAAAAAAGGTTATGGGCCACATAAAAAATAGACATCATTGCTATAATTTCTAGGAGAGAGACTTGCTTAATGCTTTTTTTCACTATTTTAAAAAAAAAAATTTATTGGTAATTGCTTTGTCACTACTTTCTTCTTTCCGTGTGAGACCCACCATTATTATTCACTTCCACCTTATTTTCACACTCCATATTGATGTTATGTTTGTGAATATCAAATAGCATAAGAAAAAAAGGGTTAATTACAAAGATAACCTCAAGATTTCACTTGTTTTTAATTTTAAATCTCAATATTTGAATTTCAACAAATTAAATCTTGGAGTTCTATCTGTATTTCAATGTGCCCCTTCCGTCCATCTTCGTCTGTGTAAGGTAACGGATAATCGTTTTGGAGTTTAAAGTGAAAAATGCGTGAAACCTTCTCTTTTTTTTTTTTTTGTTGGTAATTAACCCTAATATTTATTTATTTGTGTGTGTGTATATATATAACTTAAATATCTTATTCTATATGTACACGTGTGCTTGTATATATGGTGAAATTTTTTATTTAAATTTTGATTGATACTCCCTCCATCTTATTTTATTGGTCTATTATTATATTTTTTGTTGTCCCAAAATGTATGTCCACTTTGAAAAGTCAAAAATTTTAAATTAAAAATTTTGAAAATCATTCCTTATTAATAATTATAAATAGATTTAAAAATGAAAGCTCTTGGTGGTAGTGATTTTGATTTGAACTCGTCAAAGGGGTTGCTGGTTTGGACATTGGTGCTCATGGATTGGTGTTGGTCACTGGTGAAGGCAGGGAACATGGAAGAGGCTTTGGATAGGAGTTTGTTGAGAGAGATTGATGAAGGAGATGAAGCAAGTGCAAATGTGAAGGTCGTGGTGGAGAGGTTTTTAGCAGTTGGGGTTTTGTGCACTCGTGCAATGGTTTCTGTGAGGCCTACCATTTTGGATGCGATTAAGATGTTGGAAGAAGATGTTAAGGTTCCTACTATTCCGGAGAGGCCAACACCTCTTATGAAAAATTAAAAATCCTAGTGTATATGGTCTACATAACAAATATCATGCAGATATGTAAGATTCGGTGACATTTGTTGTTTTCATCTAGTGACAAATATTTTTAAGACATTTGTAACTTGTATGAAATAGTTAGAGTTGGGTAAATTACACTTGACATCCTGCACTCGATCTCATTTTGATCTCTTATTTTTCAATTACAACAGTTAACCCATTCCAGTTATTATCAAGTTCCAATGTCACTCTTCCGTTAATTGGGTGTTGAGGCATTTTTTAGGGTACCTATGCAATTTTACTACATTTCTTCTTCATTTCTAAAATGATTTTCTCTGCCAATCCTTCCATCCCTTTCCCTACCACCACCCAGTCACCCCTACCCCTTCACCCATCCATTACCACCCCATGTCAGCAAAGCTGAATGTGGCGAGGTTAGTGGCATCACAGACATGTACAAATGATGCACCGTCTATGCTGAAAGCTATGCATATGTTGGGCATCAACCCAACTAAGCCACCTGATGCTTGAGAAGATTGAGGCCCCAAACAAGGAATAAAAAGTTTACGATGAAAAAAAAAAAAAAAACATAACACAATGAATAACTGTGACCTGACCAAGAACAAACAGGTGGTATACAAACCCATTAAAGTTCACCATCAAGTCTCCAAACGATAAATTATGGAATGTCTATATTGTACTTTGACTAAAAGTGTAACGGATTTACTATTGCAATTAGAAAAATGAGAAATTAAAGTGAAATTTGGTGTATAATACATGGATGCTAAGGCCTCGTTTGGGAACAGGCTAATTTAGTAACTTTTTGGCTATTTGGCTAAAATGTGATGTAAAAAAAACTAGTATGTTTGGAATGACTTTTTGGCTTTTTACGAAAAGATGTGCAAAAAGTAGAGAGAAAATGGAATCTTTGACTTTTTGATATGGGTTGTTGACTTTTTGACTTTTTTAGTAACTTTTTGACTTTTTGGCTAAAATAGTCTCTTGCCAAACGAGGCCTAAGTATAATTTATCCTAAAGGGCCTAGACCACGAGTTGGCTTAGTAGAAAAGGTGCTCCCTGACCAGGTGTGAGTGATATCTGGGCTCAAATCTTGTTATTTAATGCAGTTTATCATTTTCATATTCTAGTCCTACACATTCAATTAAAAAATAATAATAATAATTTACCCTTGAAAGTTACCAGAAAAAGAAAACAGAAGAAAATATTTTCCATAAAAAAAATTGGAAATCTAATTGATAGAAGAAAACTTAGGATCTATCTGAAGGGACAAACTTTACATTTTCCATGGTGCACTTGTATTATTACTAAGAAACCCGTACATGGAATCATGCTTTAATGCTATATCCTCAACATGAAGAGCTGTTAGTAAAAATTATGCTAAGTCTTGATTGACAGATACTTAGCAACAATTTTAGCCAAACAACCAAACAGAAAATCAGACGACTATGTAAAGGTTCCAAAATGCCTTGAAAGTACAAGGACTTCTTTGGAACAATTAACAATCAAAAGAGTGAAGTATCCAAATAAACAAAGACAACTCCAGATAAATTATCTAAGTTTACAAGAACTACAAGTCACAAATTATGGAGAAAACTGTTAGTGTAATATTAGTGGGCAATATCTAGTTGTCCAGCTATCCCAATAATGATAATGTTTCTGCTTTTGGTGTTAGTTAGTTAGTATCCTATGTATCACATTTCCTTTCTATAAATGAGAGTGTTGTAAATCACTGAAGACATATATCAATCATATACATACAAATTATTCTCTCTCTATTTCTCTATACATTTATTCCAACATGGTATCAGAGCTAGGTTAAGAACCTAGTAATTTCGCTTCACCGGCGGGTGGCAACCTCGCCTTGGCCGCCCGCCGGGCAAACCCAAATTTCCCTAATTTCTTCTTTCATGGTAGATTCTTCAACACCACCTCACAAAACCCAACTATAGCGACCCCGGTCTTTTTCCATTTGGTTGTTGTATCCGGACTTACGTTCCGTAGATCCTGTTGTTATATATTTGTTGTTGTCATCCTTTAATTCCTTATTTTTGAGTTATAGGATGTTTTGGGACAGTTGTTCTGAGTTGGGAGTGTTTGGAAGCAAAGGGTTGCTGCCCAGAATTTTGGTCCTTCGCTCGAGCGAGAAGTTTGTCGCTCGAGTGAGCTCTTTGTTTTTGGTCCTTCGCTCGAGCCAGGGTTTCTTCGCTCGGCGGCAGCATCGTCTAGTATAGACGAAACGTATTTCTTGGCTCGAGCGAGCTTTTCTTCGCTCGAGTGAGTGAGGTGTATGTTTTCGAGTTCTTCGCTCGAGCGAGCATTCTGTCGCTCGAGCGTGCTTCTGGGTTGCAGACCTGAAGCATTGTGTTGTTGGCTCGAGCGAGCCTTTCTATGCTCGAGTGAGTATTCTTTGTGTCTGGTCGCTCGAGCGACCAAGTCTTCGCTCGAGCGAGCCTATTTTATTTAAATACGCAGCAGCGGTTTTAAATACACTTTTTCATCCTCTTTTTGATTTCAGAACCCTAGGTCCGTGTTTTCTATCCCTCCACTCAACTTCTCTCTTAGGTTTCATCTATTATTAAGGTGGTCCTACCCTAGGTTCTTTATTAAAAAGATAGAGGGTCACGAGGGCTTTACTTTAATCTGAGAGTTTGGCGGTTTGGAGCACTTTGGATTTTGGGTCATCATCTCCATCATCTCCATTTGAGTTCTTCACTTCGAGGTAGGGATTTCCTACTCCATATTATAGGTTTTGTCCTAAGTTTTGGTATTTTTGATATGTTGGTGTCGTTTAGTAATTTTGGGAAAACCAGGGTTTGTATTATAATTTGAGAAATAGAGAATTTGTTTATATATTAAATTCCATGTGATTGTGAATCATGAAAAATGGCATTGGTAGTGTCGAGTTGATAAAATTAAACCTTAGGGTTAATTTTGAGGAAAGGGGGAAAAGCCCTAATTGTTGTAATAAATTAATTTGTATAATTAATTTTGGGAAAATCGTGGAATTAAGTTTAATTCATGAAATTGGGGAGCTATGAGATTAAATGGTATAGTTGGATAGTTTAATCACTCACCTATGAAAATGTTGAGTTTACATTTGTTGATATATTTATTTCCTGTTTAGAAATAACTGTTTTGGGCTATCGGTGGAGGATAGTCGTGATTGTTGTAGACATTGCATGTTGATTAGGGAAAACTGAAACTAATCACATTAAATGAGTCATTAGATATGACAGTTGAATTAATACAGCGAATCTGTGTATTGATTGAATATTGTGTATGACAAGTGTTTAATACATTGTATATGTATATTGTTTGGGAGGAGATAGGAGATGTACTCCATGGTTTGAGGGAAGATAGGGGATGGACTCTCAAACCTGTTTAGGAGGAGAAAGGGGATGGACTCCATTAGTACAGCAAATATGTGTACTTATTGATTTATTGAAGTGTTTTAGTATGAGCCTTAGTCTCATTTGATTTGTTGATATTGGAAGTAATGTTAATGTGAAATGTAATCTCATTATTATTGTTTGGCCAGGTTCTGAGCCATGTCTGTATAATTGGAAAGTTGAATAATAACGTAAAGAGAAACGTGACATGGACATTATTGTCATGAAACTGTAAAGAGATATAATGGATTTAACAGTGTTAACCATCTATCGAATGCTACTGCTTTAGTCAATTCTTATATTTGGTTTAGTATATTTCTTCTGGGCTGTGGCTCACCCTATACGGGAACATCATTTTCAGGTTTAGGTGATATGCTACCTCCAAGGAATTAGCTTGGAAGGATTTGGAGTTGAAGACTCTGTTTAGATTAGTTGTTATTTTGTTTTGTTTTGATATTACATGTAAACTCAAGCCAAGGGCTTAATGTGTAATTGAGTTAGTACTCAGACTTTTGTGTCCAAGTGTTGGCTTGGAAAGATGTAAGCCCGTAGGGCATTTACTTTCGTTATTACATGTAATGTCTTTTAATAAGATTACTCTGATGAATGGAATAAGGTTTTGTTTTTCTTAATCAATGCATGTAAATATTTTATATATTATAGGTTTATTTTGAGGGCGTGACATGAACCCAACACAAACCCAAATTTTCCTAATCCCTTCCTCTCTAAACATCTTCACCACACAATCTCTCTTCCCCTAAATGGACTCCTCCGCCGACTCCACTACTGCCACCGGCGGCGACACGTCACCCTCTCTTGACAGCCTCAGCTTTTGGACGTACATGGCGGCCGGATCTGTCGCCGGCATGGTTGAGTACATGGCGATGTTCCCCGTCGACACTCTCAAGACTCGAATGCAAATGGCCGGAGCCACCTCTGCGTCGCCTCTCCCCGGCAACTATGCCGCCCACTTCAGCCACTTCTTCGCCTCAATCGTCCACACCGAAGGTCTCCTCGGCCTCTACCGCGGCATCGCAGCCATAGCCTTGGCGCCGATCCCGCCCACGTCGTCTACTTTTCCGTGTCTGAGACACGTCAGAAACTTCGGCGGCAGACACAGCCACCACTGCTGGTCCACGCCGCCTCTGGCGTCGTCGCGACCACCGCCAGTGACGCCGTGTTGACTCCGATGGATGTGGTGAAGCAGATGAGAAAAACTGTGCAAACTATGCATCAACTTTCTCAACCCTCATTGAAATACACTAATAGAAACATCTACATAGAGCGCCCCAGCTACCCCAATCAAAACATTTAAATAATATATATCATGTGTCCACCCAGACAACAACCTATCATCTTATCATTTACTTTATTATTGGTAGGACTACCATTCTTCTTTTCTTTTATTTTTTATCTCTTCTTTTTGAAAACATAATCATCTCTCCCACCAAAACAAGATCTTTCACATGCCCACCACACTTTTTTTTAATATTTCCACCTTACAGGTGCTTCTTTCTTTTTCTGTTCTTTTTATATCTTTATTTCTTTATTTTTTTTATCCCTTCTTTTTGAAACCATAATCATCTCTCCTACCAAAACAACCATCTTTCACATTTTTTTTTTAAATCAATTCCATGGCTTTTAGTTCAGCCTCATGTCACAAAAACAAAAACAAAAACAAAAACAAAAAAAACAACCATAAACAAAAACAACAGCCGCATTCACCATTCCCAAACAAACTTGCTTTATTCCTATCAAAATCCACCCCGATCCACAATAACCAACAAAAAAAAAAAAAAAAACCAACACCACAAAAAACCACCCCGGCAGCGAAGATTACACCCCAACTTCATTTGCCACTAGCTTCGTCCCTCGCTTTCGCCGGTCTTGACGATTCTGCTTCCGCCTTGGCCACACTTCCAAATGTAATTACTCCCTGCTGGCCGTCAAATGCCGAGTATGAGGACACTCCAAATCGGGCCTTGGAGGTGACTTGCCATTTCAGCTCTTTATTCTCCTTCTTCAGTGAGCTAATCTCTCCTCGAACATCTTTATACATTCGTTGCAACAGGGAGAGTTGTGCTGCCAGTTGATTCACTTCAAACGTCCTGTTCTGCAATCGACGGGACAAGTTCGAGACCCCAGTCATGGTCTCCACACATGACTTCAGCATATACGAGTTCGCCTCAATGTCCAATTGTGTTGCCATTATCTGCTCCACTGTCATTTCTGGAGAGCTGAGCACAAGGGACGGCGGAAGATCACTTGGTTGCGGTTCAAGGACAACCGACCCGGTTATCTCTCTTATGGACTCATTCAAGTCTGGAAACAGGGTGAGAGGACCACGGGAAGAAGAGGCCATATCAGAGGCAAGACTGGTGGTTGTAGAGTGTTTCAGAAGCAGATTTCGGGTAATGTCAGAAAGGGTTGGCTGTAGAGTGTTTCAGAACGAAGATGTTCAGAGGTTTCAGACTAGTTTGGTTTGAACAGCCTCCGCCTCAGCCTTGGTTTAAATAGCCAAGGCAGACACGCGCATCGCGTGCCACTCGACGCCAGACGACAAAACGGGAGCGCAAGCCAAGGCAGACACGCGCATCGCGCGCCGCTCAATGCCACAGTATCGGGCATGCCTTTTAAGGTATTAGGCGCGCCTTTTGAGGGCGCGATATATATATATATATATCTTTGGGCAGCCTACAGTGTCTCTACATCGGTCCGGCATGACCCCGTAAACTGTCCCGACATTGATTCTGGTTAGCTTCTACAACGGTCTGACACGACCACAGTGTCTGCTACATCGGTCCGACATGACCCCGTAAACTGTCCCGACATTGATTCTTGTTAGCTTTTACAACGGTCTGACACGACCACACAGTGTCTGCTACAATGGTCCGGCATGACCCCGTAAACTGTCCTGACATTGATTCCGGTTAGCTTCTACAACGATCTAACACGACCATATAGTGTCTGCTACTACGGTCCGGCATGACCCCGTAAACTGTCTCGACATTGCTTCCGGTTAGCTTCTACACCGGTTCGATACGACCATACAGTGTCTTCTCCAACGGTCTGACACGACCACACAGTGTCCTCTACAGCGGTCCGACACGACCATACAGTGTCTCCTATCCACTTTTATTTTATTTGTCAGTTTATTTTCCTGTTTTGTTACTCTCTCCAAACTCAAGTTGGTTAGTACCTATCCTCCTTGAGTTTGAGGGGGACTGTTAGTGTAATATTAGTGGGCAATATCTAGCTGTCCAGCTATTCCACTAATGATAATGTTTCTGCTTTCGGTGTTAGTTAGTTAGTATCCTATGTATCACATTTCCTCTCTATAAATGAGAGTGTTGTAAATCACTGAAGACATATATCAATCATATATGAAAATCCTAAGTGATTCATGACTAGATCAAGATTAAAATATTCCAAATCCCAATTATTCAAAACACGCAATCTAAATCATCAAGCACTTACGAAAGTGATTTAGATTGTTGTTTTTCTGAATAAACAATAAATCGACACAAACGATTTTTATGTGGAAAAAATCACAATTGAAGAACCTTCAATTGTAATAAAAAATCACGAGCGAAACGCCACTAATCAATCCACTACTAAAGAAAGAAAGATTACAAAGATAATACACAAATTACCCAACACAGTCAATTTGTCTTCACACCTTCTGTAACTCTTTCACCACGCCTTCGTCTCGGAACTGATTGATCTGAAGTTGAATCCACAACTTCGTTTGGCGAATAAACGACTACGTACAGAATCAAACTCCTTTGAAACTCCATGTTTGAATCTTCGGAATCCACCGAAGAGAACTCTCTTGAATTTTAAAGTAACAAACTCCTTGATGTATGTATCTTAGATCATGAGTGAAGAACTCTCTCAAAACATCAAGGAAAACTCACAAAAATCTCTCTAGAAGAAAACCTTAGAAAACCTCAAAGTAGATCTAAAAGAGTGATCCTAGTTTTTGGAGAAAACCAACTACTTATAGAAATCCGGATTTTGAAGCTCGCTCAAGCGAAGCTTCTCTCGCTCGAGCGAGAACCTTAACTCGCGTGATTTCCATAAGTGCCTTCGCTCAAGCCATGAAACCTTCGCTTGAGCGAGCAATCAACTTTTTCAGGTCTTGATGCAGACGCAGTTTTTCGCTCGAGCGAGGACTTCGTCGCTTGAGCGAGCAACACAAAACAGCACAGAAACTTACAACTCAAACACACAAGTTTGTTCGCGGGTTTGACAAGACTTAAGGACCTAACAATCTCCCCCTTTGTCAATACCCGGACAAAACTTTCTAATACAATTTCCTAAACAACTGCACTAGTTAAAACAATTACAACTCGAAGATCTAGCTAAAACACATGAAATAGCTAAACCAACTATGAAACCAATCTTTGATGACAAACCAATCTGCACAAATTAAACCTGGAGAGAAAAACCATCAAGACATCATCATATAGTCCAAAAAAAAACAAATCGAATGCAATCTGCAAAGAAACTTGCAAAGGCAAAAACATCTATCCCAAAAACACATGTAAACAGCATGAGTATGAGTATCCCATATACATCATATACATCACCAAAAAAAAAAATGAAACCCCTGCCTGCAAAAACATATAAGTACCACAAGAAGATATAGCCTGCAAAGCATAATACTCCTCCTTTTTGTCCAAGATATACACCATAAGCAAAACTATGCAAATAAAGAAACCAAAAAATTGTGCCAGAAAAGAGAAAAAACCAAAAAACTGTTCAAGAGAATAAACCAAAAACTGTCACGAACTAAGACTCTGGTGGAGGTAGCTATTGTATCTCAAGAAATGAGAGAATCTGCGCAAGCATAGAACTCTGTGCATCAAGGCGGCGGTCAAGGGAATCCATCCTAGCATCCAACTGATCAAGGCGTCGAGTGACAGACTGCTCAAACAGCTGCAGCTGGCCACGAAATGAACGAGGTCGCATCTCAGGTAGATCAGGGACATCGACAGTGGCTACCTCAAACTTCTACTCCTCTGCAAGGGGATCATCATCACCTGCACCGGAACTCCCAACCCCCGACACACTCCCCCTCACATGGGCTTGACTCTGAGAAACGGTGAGCTTTGTGATGGGTTTAACTGGATGGGCAAACTCATCATCCTCAAGAGATGAAACACCACGGAAAGAGAGAAAATGAGTAAGGAAACACCCATATGGAAGACCCAAAGATTTATGACCCTCAAAAACGGCAATCATCTTGGAAACGATCATGGCCGGAAGATCTTTGGGTAGCCGGTGATCAATACAGTATAACACATACCCCTGATCTTGGGTAATGTGTGAAGAGTGGGAAGTGACATGAATATTAGCACACACTATGAGATTAAGGAGGCGAAACCGAGGAATAAACTCATTCTATTGAATGAGTGCCCCGGTGATCCAAGTCCAGTCACACCCACACAATTCAGATGCAACGTGATCAAAATCAATCCCAACACGAGTAAGGAGAGGATACCTAAAATCTGAAACTTCGGGAAGGTCAAGAAATAACCTAAAAACCTCACATGTGATGTCTATAGGTTGCCTCCTAACCCAAGTGCGAAAATAAGGAAGTTCTTTGCGAATTGAATGGATATTGCAATAAAATTCTCGGATGAGACTCAAATTTTGTGGCCCTGAAAAATGTAACAATTGATCACCACCTAGAGAATCGAATAAAGACCGAATGGTAAGAACCTCAAAAGCACTAGGAAGTACATTTCTTTCTAAATGGACTTTCCGAGTAGCAAACGACTCCCGAAACAGTTTTGATTTCTCTTTGGACTCAAACTTTTCGGTATTGAAACTTGGGCGAGACATGGTAGATTTACGACGCTTGGAAGGAACTGAAGGCTCAGCCATGACTAAAGCAACCCATAACAGAAGAAGCCAACAACCCAAAACCAAAACAAGAGTCCCCCAAAAAAAAACAAACAAAAGAGTCAACAAATCACATTAGTTCAACAGAGTTAGAAAAATAAGCATAAACCTGTACCAGTATATAAATGGTTAGAATAACAAACTAATGAGGAAATCACTGACACAGACCAAGCACCAAGAGATTAAGCAGAAACCTATAGCAATATATACTAAGACCACATGGTAAACACTAAAATGTTAAAACAATAAGTAAATAAAAAAAATGAAACACATTAAACCCCCCACAAAGAGTTAGAAGAATAGAACCCCCAAATCCAAACAACAGAGTAGAGCAACAATATTAGTAAGACAGCAGGGAGACAAAATCAAACTCATAAACATAGCAGATAAATGACTAAATCAGAAATTAAATAGAAAACCTATGGACTAAGACTACAAATTAAACACTAAAGGATTAATAAATTAAACCATCCACAGAGATGAGAATAGGAAAACAGAGGACAAAATATAAAAAAAAAAATAAAGAAAAACCCCAATGTGAAGTCCTAAATCAAAAACCCGAATTTTAAACCCTAACAAAAAACAAAGGGAAATGTGCGAAATCAGGAACTCTAGATGCATGTGAGAGACACGAAGCATAATGAAACAAAGCAAAATCATCAACGAAGTACCCTAGATGATACAGAGCAAACTCACAGACATTACTCAACCCAAGTACCACACAAACCCAAAACAAAACAAACAAAAAAAAACTTACCAAATACTGAGAGAGCAGATGAAAACAAAGACAATGCTCCAAAATCACGAGAGAAATAGCAGTAGAGCGCAACAATGACAACCACGAAGAACCCTAGGGGAGAGAGAGAGAAAGAGAGAGGAAATACGAAGAGGGGGAAAAAATATGAACTGAAAAGACACAATTTGAGAATTTGAACCTCAACAGGTCGCTCGAGCGAATACTTTCTCACTCGAGTGAGGTCAATACGGCGCAAGGGTTCGCTCGAGCCAAGAACTTGTCGCTCGAGCCAAAAACACATGCTCTCAGGTCTAAAGTAGTAGTAAAAGCACGCTCGAGCGAGGAACCCGTCGCTCGAGCCAAGAAGAAAAAAAAAACAAAACCCAACATTTTTTTTTTTAAACAAAAACCAAGATGCTCAATATCATGAAGTGAGACTTGGAACACAAGTGAATGATCACATTGGGCCAAAATTGACACGAAGATAAAATAATTTGCATATCATGAATCCTGTAATACTTGCAAAATGTTTTTTTTTTTTTTTTAAATGACACTTGAAATCACGAGCAAGGCAGATAAAATATAATCAGTGATCATAAGCTACATGAGAATGTACAACTCAAAATCCAACATGCGATCTCACAAAATAAAAAGTGTGTGTGCAATCCATGAGAGTCCACTGAACTAGAGTTAATCCTCGTAGTGATCGGATGGTTGGACCTCCACCAAGAGTAACTTACAAACACAGAGAAAAGTCAAACCACTAGGAATCACGGGGTATTTGTTGAGTAAATGCGGAGGCTCCCCCTCAATCAATTAGTCCCCTTTTTTTTTTTTCTTGTGGGCACTCACTGGTGGCATTCACGCTCAAGAGTATGGAAACCAAACCAGAGAAGAATGAAATCAATAATGATGGCCTGGTTGGTGCCTCTGAGGTAGCCTTTTCCTAATGCCTGGACTTCAAGGAACTGAGGGAGAAACCATGGAAGTGAAAACAGATGGTAGATGGTTAAGAGACTCAACATCACCCATGATATACTAGTATCGGTCAATTCCACTGTAAAAGTACAAGAAACACTGTTAGTGGTCCATAGAGAACTTTGATCACTTGTGCGGAAACCCCTGCAACAATTTACCTCAAGGATGTGTACAGAATGAGATCATGAGGTTAATGAGCATGGGCATTCAAAATGAGCTATGAACAGAGAACAATGTGATCTTGTGAGCATCATGAGTAGTGTGCATATAAAGATATATGCAAGTAAAACAAGAATCAATGACAATCAGATTATAGCATCCAAGCACACATACTGCCAAACACTCACACCTACTCAAGGAACAAGTAACACTCTAGTGATCGAGCATGACACCCAAGGTCTTTCTAAGGAACTCAAACCGAAGAAGATCAAGGGGTTTTGTAAAAATATCAGCTTTTTGATGCTTAGTGGGAATATGCTCAAGAACAACAAGACCGTCTTCCACTAACTCTCGAATAAAATGATGACGAATGTCAATGTGTTTGGTGCGAGAGTGTTGGACAGGATTTTTTGAAATGTTTATGGCACTTGTGTTATCACAAAAGAGTGTGAGAGTGTTCTGTTCTATCCCATAATCATGAAGCATTTGCTTCATCCATAGCATTTGTGCACAACAACTCCCTGCAGCTATGTACTCAGCCTCAGCAGTCGAAAGAGAGATGGCATTTTACTTTTTACTATGCTAGGAAACCAGATTATTCCTAAGGTAAAAACACCCCCCGGATGTACTTTTCCTATCATCGACACCTACTTGATCAACATCGAGAAAAACCGATAATTTCAAATTTGTAGTATCAATAGAAAACCAAACCCTATACCCCAATATCCCGTTAACATATTTGATGATGCGTTTGGCCGCAAGAAGGTGAGACTCTTTAGGACTGGCTTGGTAACGGGCACAAACACCAACACTAAAGAAAATATCAGGACGACTGGCCGTGAGATACAGAAGACTCCCTATCATACTCCTATAAAGAGTAGGATCTACATCAATACCAGAGGAGTCTTTGGAAAGGTGAAGACTGGTGCTCATGGGAGTACGGGCATGTTTGGCAAACTTAAGACCAAACTTAGACACAAGACTTTTTGCATACTTAGTCTGAGAAACAAACATTCCAGAAGGAGACTGTTTAATTTGAAGACCCAAGAAATAGGACAACTCTCCCATCATGCTCATCTCAAACTCATGTGTCATGCAATCCGAAAAATATTTCACAAGATGATCAGCAGTGGATCCAAACACAATATCATCAACATAAATCTGAGCAACAAGTATATGAGACTTAGTATGTTTCACAAATAGAGTCTTATCCACACTACCCCTTTGAAAGTCATTATCAAGAAGAAAGGTAGTAAGTCTATCATACCAAGCCCAAGGAGCTTGTTTCAACCCATACAAAGCCTTGTCTAACTTATAGACATGATTTGGACATTTAGGGTCCTCAAACCCTTTTGGTTGCTCAACATATGCCTCTTCTTTTAAGTACCCATTCAGAAAGGCACTTTTACATCCATTTGAAACAATTTGAAACCAAGATAACAAGCAACCCCGAGTAAAATACGAATAGATTTGAGACGTGCAACTGGGGCAAACGTCTCATCATAGTCAACACCTTCTACTTGAGTGTAACCTTGAGCAACCAACCTGGGTTTATTCCTAACCACAGTACCATTCTCATCAGATTTGTTTTTAAAGATCCACTTGGTACCTATCACATTTATGTCTCGAGGTCTGGGAACTAGAGTCCAAACATTGTTGCGTTCAAACTGACCTAATTCATCATGCATAGCATTGACCCAACTATCATCTAGCAAGCCTCTTTAAAATTCTTAGGTTCAATTAATGAAACATAACACATATGTGATACCTCATCCCGAATTTGTCTTTGGGTTTTCATTCGATCCGATACACTTCCAATCACCTGTTGTGCTAGATGATTCAGTTTCACCCTTGCTGATGGTTTGAACTCAGGACTTGTGGTGACAGAAGCAATAGGAGTGATATCCCTTTGAGCACTCTTAGGACTTGAACTTACCTATAAGGATGGTGCTGTAACAATTTCTTGTGATTGGACCTCAGCTTCTCTTTGACTTTGTGGTTCAGTATCCAAGATTGGAGACTCACCATTGTCATCCTCATTTGTTGTTGGAGTAGGTGAACATGTGTCATGTATAACCACATTGATAGATTCCATTAAAGAAGAAGTTCGTAGGTTATAGACTCGAAAGGCCCTACTGGTGGTTGAATACCCTAGAAAAATACCTTCATCACTTCGGGAGTCAAATTTGCCCAAAGTCTCTCTATCTTTGAAGATGTAACACTTACTCCCAAAGGTTTTGAAGTATTTTACATTAGGTTTCAATCCTTTCCACAATTCATATGGAGTTTGTAAAGTGTCGGGCCTTAAATACACGCGATTTATGACATAAACAGCAGTATTTAGGGCTTCAGCCCAAAACTTTGGAAGAAGACTCTTACTAAGGAGCATGACCCTAGCCATTTCTTGAACAACTCTATTCTTCCTCTCAACCACTCCATTTTGTTGTGGCGTAATGGGTGCAGAAAATTCATGCTTAATTCCATGCATATCACAAAAATCCGAAAACGAACTATTTTCAAATTCACGACCATGATCAGTTCAGATTCTTATGATACGCCCAATGGAAACACCCTGTTCATTTTGGATTTTAAGGACTAAATCCTAGAAAGCATCAAACGTATCAGATTTTTTCCTTAAAAAATTTACCCATGAAAACCGAGTAAAATTATCAATAGTTAAAAAAATATATCTTTTACCTCCAATGCTTTCAGTGCGAGTAGGACCCATTAAATCCATGTGAACTAATTCAAGAGGACGTTTGGTTGTAAAGCTGTTCACCTTTTTATGAGGGGCACGAGTTTGCTTTCCAAGTTGACATGGTCCACACACATGGCTCAAATTCTTATCCAGTTTAGGTATTCCTCTCACAAGCTCTTTGTTGGCTATCTTAGTTAGGTCTTTGAGATTCATGTGACCTAATCTTTGATTCCACAAATCAATGTTACTTACGATGGTAGAGTGACAAGTGAGATCATTAGTAGTAACAATCCCATAGCAGTTATTAGATGTGCGAATCCCATGTAAGACAGTATTTCCCTTTTTATTCAAAATTTCACATTTATTTTTTGAAAACAATACTTCATGATGGGAATCACACATTTGACTAATGCTCACAAGATTGCTTTAAGACCATCAACAAGTAGAGCATTATCCAGCTTGGGAAGACCAACAACACTTATCGAGCCCTTACCAATGACTCTAGAAGTGCCGCCATCTCCAAAGGTAACAATTCCTCCTTCATATTTTTCAAGGGAGGTGAAGTAGGATTTGTTACCGGACATATGACGAGAGCACCCACTATCAAGATACCACATGTGTGAGTCACGTGCTTTTAGAGTAGTGTGAACAACTAAACAAGTCAAATCATCTTTTCTCACCCAAATCTTTTTAGTCTTGGTAAATGTCTTGGCATTGTGAACACCCTCATGAATCTTGGTATTCCGCCTAGACATGTAAGGTTGTCTCCTAACCCAAAAAGTTTTCGAATTTCTACCCTTTTGAGACACCTTACCAAACAATTCAAAGCAATAAGGACAAATGTGGCCATACCTACCACAGTGATGACAAATAAAAACAGGTTTTACCTCCCTTTTGTTGATCTTACCCACTTTCGGTAGATGAAGAGAGGAATCATCTTGGTCTACCTTCAACTTTCCCTTTGCTTGAGTCTTCAGGTTATGTGAGGTAGAGGCCTGTCCCTTGTGAGCTGTCGCACCATAGCTTAGCCCACTTTTGTCACAACCTATTTGTTGAGACTCGAGGATGTCTTCTAGAGATTTGGAACCTTTGTTCTACATGGCAATTGTTGCTCTAGCAATACGGAGTTCTTCATCTTTCTGACTATCTCTTCCAATGCAGCTTGTGACATTTCAAAGCTTTCAAGTTTTTCTTCATATGTGGAATACACTTTCAGAAGTTCATTCCTTTCAGTTTCACAGGATAGAAGTTTTCTGCATAAGTCTTGCCTGTCACTTAAGATCTTGATGACATTCTGTTTTGTTGCTACAAGTTCTCCTTTTAGCTTGACATTCTCACTCTCACATGTTTTGAGCTTGAGAGAGAGTTTGTCGTTGATTTTGGACAAATTCAGAGATTCCTCGTTTAACTTTTCATAAGTTTGTTGTAGTTCATCGCCATTGATCTCATCATTGTCTTCAGATGTTTCATCATCCTCTTTTTGCTCTTTATTCTCCTTGACCTCATCCAATCTAGCCACTAAGACAGGGAAGTTGCTGGATGGTGGGGAAGGTGAATCTCCTCTTTCATGGAATTGGCTTAGAATTTCCCATACATCTTTAGCCTTTGGGCAGTGAACAACTCGTTGCTGTTCTTCATCAGAAATTGCTCCACGAATAGTAATCAGGGCTCTCTGATTGTCTAGATTGTCTGCACTTTTTGTATCTTCTTCAATTGCTTGCCAACCTTCTTGGTTAAAAGCTCTCATTCTGATCTTCCAATACAGGTAGTTACTCCCATCAAAGGTGGGGGCATGATGCAGGTTCTGGCCATGAACTAATTCCGATGGCTTTGGAAGAGGTTGAGCGAAAGAGGACCAAAATGCCATGAAAGCACTATCCCCGTCTTCACCGGATTCAGGTTCTTCGGGTTCTTATTCTGACCCGCTTTCATTATCCCAAGTCACAGTGTAGACTTTTTTTCGGTTCTTTTCGAAGGGCATTCAAGGGCAATATGACCAAACCCTTGACATTCATAGCACTTGACCCGTTGCCTCTTTACAATCTTCTTTTCAGTTTTTTGAGCAAGTTTTGGTGGAAAAGTTTTGGGTTTTTCATTATTCTTGTCTTTTGAAATAGGGTCTCTGAAATTAGGCTTCTTTTTCTTCAAATTTTTTTAAAACTGTTTAGTAAACATAGCCATCATTTCAGACTCTAAATCAAATTCAGTCTCCGGAGTTTTTGCAGTCTCATGAGCACTAGTGAAAGCCACACAATCTTTTTATTTTTTCTTTGAAATCTGGTGGGCTTCATAAGTCTGCAAATTTCCAACCAACTGATCAAGCTTGAGGGTATCAACATTCTAAGCCTCCTCAATGGCTGTCACCTTTGATTGGAACCTCTCGGGTAAAGACCTTAAGATTTTTCCAATAACTTTAGCTTCAGGGATTTTTTCACCAAGTGTGAAACAAGAATTCACGATATCACTTAGTTTTGCATAGAAATCATTAAACATCTCATCATCGCGCATAAAAAGGGTTTCAAAAGCGGATGTGAGACGTTGAAGTTTTGACCTTTTGACAGAAATAGTACCTTCGTGAATCGTTTCAAGAATGTCCCAAGCCTCTTTTGCTACCTCACACGTGCAGATACGACGAAACTCTTCAGGTGTGACGAAGCAAAACAGGGAATTGAGAGCCTTACTATTCCAACTCGAGTTTTGGTAATCAGTTGTGTCCCATTTATCAAGGGGTTTAGGAATATCAACACCATTAATGGTGACAATAGGTTCACTCCACCCATAGATCACGCAGTGCCAAACTTTCTCATCGATGGATTTTAAAAACGCTCTCATACGAGCTTTCCAATAAGAATAGTTTGTACCATCGAGTAAAGGAGGTCTATGGGTCGAGTTACCTTCACGAATAGAATCCATATCACTAGTTACACAAAATCACACTCCTATAGTTTTGATAAAAACAAAGAGTGACCTACTCTGATACCAATTGAAAATCCTAAGTGATTCATGACTAGATCAAGATTAAAATATTCCAAATCCCAATTATTCAAAACACGCAATCTAAATCATCAAGCACTTATGAAAGTGATTTAGATTGCTGTTTTTCTAAATAAACAATAAATCGACACAAACGATTTTTATGTGGAAAAAATCACAATTGAAGAACCTTCAATTGTAATAAAAAACCACGGGCGAAACGCCACTAATCAATCCACTACTGAAGAAAGAAAGATTACAAAGATAATACACAAATTACCCAACACAGTCAATTTGTCTTCACACCTTCTGTAACTCTTTCACCATGCCTTCGTCTCAGAACTGATTAATCTGAAGTTGAATCCACAACTTCGTTTGTCGAATAAACGACTACGTATAGAATCAAACTCCTTTGAAACTCCACGTTTGAATCTTCGGAATCCACCGAAGAAAACTCTCTTGAATTTTAAAGTAACAAACTCCTTGATGTATGTATCTTAGATCATGAGTGAAGAACTCTCTCAAAACATCAAGGAAAACTCACAAAAATCTCTCTAGAAGAAAACCTTAGAAAACCTCAAAGTAGATCTAAAAGAGTAATCCTAGTTTTTGGAGAAAACCAACTACTTATAGAAATCCGGATTTTGAAGCTCGCTCGAGCGAGAACCATAACTCACGTGATTTCCATAAGTGCCTTCGCTCGAGCAATGAAACCTTCGCTCGAGTGAGCAATCAACTCTTTCAAGTCTTGATGCAGACGCAGTTCTTCGCTCGAGCGAGGACTTCGTCGCTCGAGCGAGCAACACAAAACATCACAGAATCTTACAACTCAAACACACAAGTTTGTTCGCGGGTTTGACAAGACTTAGGGACCTAACAATATACATACAAATTATTCTCTCTCTATTTCTCTATACATTTATTCCAACAAAAACTACTCCTAAAAATTAGGATAATCTATCCTAAAAATAAAGAAAAGACTCTGATGAGTTCGATGATTTCTTGATCCCCTTGCTTATTCCTTCTTCAACCTATTTATAGGCTTGACATTGCCACAAATTGTTGTTAACCATGTTGTCACAAACTGCTCCAGCATGATGATGATGATCATAATAATAATAACAATAATAATGTGGTCATAATAGGTCTTTAAAAATGATTTATGGTCTAAATCGACAGACCAAAATCAATAAGCCATAATCAGTGAGATTAGATTTGGCCATGATCGACAGGTCACAATTGACAGGCCACAAGCAATAAAATTACATTTGGCCACAATCGATAAGCCACAATCAATAAAATTAGATTTGACCATAATCAATAGGCTATAATTGACAAAAAAAATATTTACGGTGCAAACAATGCCCCCCCCAACTTTTTAAGAATGAGATGACTCGAATTCTTGAAGAGTTGTAAAATTTAAACCTGGCTTGTGAAAATACCTTTTTTTTGTGTGTGTGTGTGTGTGGGCGCGCGTTGGGTTGGGGGGGTTGTTTTGAACCAATTATGCACCAATCAACAATAATTTCTTTTCACATCATTGACAGTATCATATGGCCAATAAACTTTTCAACTGTCGATATGAGATCTAGACTCATAAGGTCAACTGGGAAAACAATATAAGCCCATAATTGGCCATCTGGATTGATCGACAATGACATGATTTTGCATATTTGAAACCCACAAAAAGAAAACATTCCAACAGTATGAGTCTTTCTTTGTATAATATCTCTAACCATATTTTTCCAAACAATATTGGCTCATTAACGATTTTATTGAAACCAAGTTTTGGTATGATCCACATATCCAACAAAGATTTTGAATAACAAAAGGCATAAATGGCCTTAAAAACTCATACACGTTACATCTTGAACAATGTCAAAAATTTTATTGTTTGAAATTTTTGTCAAAATCAATTTTTTCTTGTAAATATAAAATTTCATTCTCACGCCAACGCATTTTATCTTCACAAAACCAAATCATTTCATCTTGTACTTCATCTTGCCTTTGAATTCTTGTCATCATTCGAAATTAGGAAGATGTCCCACTGGGCGTATAATAATAATAATAATAATAATAATAATAATAATAATAATAATAATAATGTGGTCATAATAGGTCTTTAAAAATGATTTATGGTCTGAATCGACAAACCAAAATCAATAAGCCATAATCAATGAGATTAGATTTGGCCATGATCGACAGGTTACAATCGACAAGCCACAATCAATAAAATTATATTTGGCCACAATCGATAAGTCACAATCAATAAAATTAGATTTGACCACAATTAATAGGCCATAATTGACAGAAAAAATATTTATGATGCAAACAAGAACAGAACACAAAATGTGTTAGTCTACTAGAAAAAAGACAGCTTGTAGAGAATTTTTGACTACTTAACAAAAATGAAGTCATGAATTGTAGTGTTTACCTCTTTGGTAGTGTTTTTATTTTCTACATTTTGGTTTTTTGCATAGTAGTCAAATCGGGATCGAATCGAGAATCGAAATGGGACTATACTGCATTGCGAATTGAATCAAATCGTGAATCATAAAAATTCAGTCACCTTTTTAAAATTACATAGAAAAATATATCTACACTTAAATGTTAAATATATCTACTATTTATGAAATATTTAGACTTAAATCAATGAAAATATTGTTTTAAATGATGATCATGTGGTCTAAGTAAAAAGTTAATACGGGTTCCCATATTTACTAATTCACATTTTCCCTTTTAGATACTATTTCTTATCAACCATTCTTAATAAACAAAGCAAACAAAGACAAATTTTCAATTTCCAAGTAATAATAACTCAACAACAATGTTTTTTTAACTTTTTACAAAGTTAAAAAATCAACTTCATTTTTTTTTTAAAAAAAATCTCACTTGATGAGTTTAGAAGATTTATTTTGTAAATGTAAGTACTTAGATAAAATTAAATATGTAAGCCTAGAATATTGTAGAGAGAGAAAATCTTTTTTTGGGCTAAGGTTTGAGTATTTGAGAGTAAATTGGGAGGGAGAAATTTAAAAGATGGCATATAGTAATCCAAAAGACCTTAAAAAGGTTGTGTGAACCCTTTTCCAACAATAAAAAAAAAGAAAGAAAGCCAAACATCGATTTTAACAGTTCACAATTCAACGATTTGGTTCACCGATTCACCTACAATTCATAACTATTTGCGATTCACACAACCTGTTCATATCGATTACTCACTGAATCAAATCGAATCATACGATTCTAATAATAGAGGTTTTTTTGTCTTTTTAGAAGCAAAAACAACAAAAAGTTTAAAAATACCCATCATTTTTATTCATTTTCATTTTGGTCAAAAAAAATAATTTTCGAACATTCAAAAACAATTTTTTTGGTGTTTCCTAGAATGTGGGTTGTTTTGAGAAAGTTTTTTTGAAAACAGTTTCCCAAACAAGTTTCTATATTTTCTAGAAGGTAAAGTAGACAACAGAAAAGGTTAACACAACCAAACATGTGACAATATTCTATTGTAGGAAAAGGTGGTGTTAAGGGTCCGAAATGACAACAAAAGATAATGCAACAAAACCACAAGAAGATAGTAGGTGTACCAGGTAATCTTGCCATTGATGCAGTAACATGCCCAACTTACGCTGAGGAAAAATATTGGGTTGCTGAACTAGTAAACATCAACCTGATTATAGGAAGGAAGAGGAAACAAGAAGGAAATGTTAGATTATTGCAAAGTGAATCTAATTGTTACTTGAGGATTAGAGTTTGTGGTATTTTCATTTGGAAATTTAAATACACAAAACAATCTGTTTGTTAGAAGATTTATTCTTTTATATGTTGCATCAATTTCAGTAATGATCATCATTACTGTACGGGAAAGGAATAAACCTCCTCGTATAATCCTGTTGATCAAGTCTGCGCTCCTCCGTACGACGTCGCTTTACTCTCTGAAAACACAAATGTGATCTAGCCGGCGGGTTTGTACCGGATACCTCTCCGATGCCTAAGTCAGCAAAATAGACAAATAGACAAAAAGCTCTGTGTATTCAGGAATCAAAGTTGTGTTACCTCTCCATAGGTGATGTTATGAGCTTTTATAGGTTTCGTGTGGCACAATCCTAGTAGGACTCTTATTCCTCCATGTATAGTCCTCCTAGGAATCACATTCCTGAAAGATAATGCTTATCCTTCAACACCCCCCTCACTGCTTAAACCAAGTGAGATGGTTTTACCATGGTCGGATGTCAATACGACCGAGATAACATGGCCACGCTAAAGCCACAGAATAGACCGAGCTTCAACTAGTTCGGTTCTTCCTTTCACTGCGTGTACTTTGGTGCTGGGTTGTCTGAAACTGTGCTAACCATAATGAGTTTGGACCGAGCTAATTAATAGCAAGGTCTTGTGGTAGGCTTCAACATACCTCGGTTCAAAAGGTGTGACTGAGCTAACTGTTGTCACTCTAGCCGTGGTGACCGAGTTAACTGCAAAGCCCCTTTGGACCGGGCGAACTACAATGCTCTCTGGGACCGGGCTAACTACAATGTTTTCTGTGTCCGGGCTAACTCCTGGGCCCTTTTTACTATGCCCTTCTTACTATGGCCCACAGAACGGCCCACTACCCAGCTCGGCCCAATTTACATATAAATTACCCTCTCAATTGCCCCTTAATTCTATCTGCGTAGCATGATAGGGATTATCTTTTACCAGCCGAACTAAAAAAATTTAACCTTTCAACCGAGCTAAAAACTTTTAGCATTCCAACCGAGCTAAATTCTTTAGTATTTCAACCGAGTTAAGTTAACACCGGGCTACTCAAATATGCCCGGCCAAAACGTCTCTTCAGGCACAGTAACTGAATCGATTTCCATTCCAGGGACACGTGGCAGACGTTAATTGGCTAAATGCATCTGCCACGCCGCCCTCGTACCTCGCGAATTTTGAACAGTCCCGCCTTTTTGTCCTTTCTTCTACACAAAACAAAACCCTTCGTTTTGAATCTTTCATTGCACTATTCATCTCCCTCTTTCTCTTTCTCTGAGTTTCCATTTTTCCTCGACCCTGCACTTGCTGAGTTCGTGTTCATCTTCATTGCCTTCATCTTGGACTGGTAAGTGGTCCAAATCTACCTCCTTTTTGTTGATTTTGCTTTTGTCTTGCAACACATAGCATGCATACTTATATGTTTTTCAAAACATATGTTCCATTTTTGCTGAACTTTGTTTTTTCTGGAAAAAACTTTTGCAATATAAGTACTATAGATATGCACAATCTGAACAATTTTTCCATTTGATCCAAAATCACACTCCAACCGTACTAGGAAGTTGTTTGTTTTAAGTATTACCATCACTAGACTAAGCAACCGACCTAAAACTCTTCACCACACTTGTAGTTTCAATAGGTCTTAAATACCTTTTGATTTATTCAACCGAGCTATCGAACCGTACTAAGTTTGTGCAATACCACGCTAGAAAGCCTCAACCACCAACCAAGCTAAAACTTGGGGCTAAACCAGCTCCCTTAGTTCAAACCGAACTAAGAATACTGCCATAAAGGCTCAACCGGGCTAAAGCCCCTTACTAAAACCGAGCTAAGACTGGATAGCATCCTGCGTAGCCGAGCTACGACTTAATTTTTTTTTTTCTATGTTTCTTGTAGCACGGTCCCACGATCTGTGCTTAACACCTTTCTTTTTCACTTTGCAAACTTAGGTTGGCCAGGCACTCCTCTGATTGCTCAACCGAGCTACTAGGCGCCTTTTCTTGACCAAGCTAATCCTTCAGCTAATTTTTTGATAATTTAATAACCAATGGGTAAATATAGGTTTTTAGTAAACTCACCAGGGGCCATAGCCGAATTCCGTAAAGACTACCAAATTCCGGATGATGTCCACCTTTCATTGGCCGAACTAGACACTGTCCCCTGGGGAAAACAAGGTTTTGTCCCTTTTAACGTTATTTCCATCGTAGAGTGCGGTCTGCGATTCCTTGTGCAACCCCTTCTTTGTGAATTCCTTAAACAAACCAAGCTCTGCCCTACCCAAATTTCCACCAATTCTTATCGCATAATAAACGGCATTGCCGAGCTAAACCGCCGGGCTGGACATAATCTCGGTCTAGCCGAGCTCTTCCATCAATACTCCATAGGATCAGCCGAAGATGGCTGGGTTTACTATTTAAGAATAAGGCGCCGGCGTGAAAAAATAATAAAGGATACCCTGGATAAAGACGTGAATGATGATGATTTCTTCTGGGTATCTGGGAATTTTGAGGACCAACAAGCCCAGATCCCTGGCCACAGAATAAATTGGAACAAGGGTGTAGCAGGTAGAGTTACCTCGGCTTCATTGCATGCCTTTCTGTACTTCGGTTTTCACTTCCTGAACCGAACTAACTGTAGTCCTCCTTTATGCAGATTTGAACTTTCTCAAGTCCCAATACAGCTACCCCAACTTGAGTGTTCTTCGCGCCGTGCTACGATATCCAAACCGAAGTTGGACCGAGCTATTGAATTTTGAGCCGACCTACCGATATAGCGGTAAGCGAAAGACCAAGGTAACTGACTTTTTATTAGAAGCCTCTCCAGAACCAGATCCAACCTTGCCCCAAAACAATTTGATCCCTCTAACCACTGAGTAAGAGATGGCCAAGAAACGAGCTGTAAGGGCCCTCTTGATCGAAACAAACCAGCCTGAGGTACCACCAACCGGTCAGACTCAGGAGACCGTGGTGGCCGTTCCTTCCCATCAACCCTCATCGTCTCATCCAAACAAGCGTGCTCGGACTTCCTCAACCGAGCCACGCCTTGTTGATGAAGAAGATACCATCATTTCGCCAAGCCCTCCACCGAGCCCACAACCGGAGTACTCTGATCGAGCTAGCTCTTCCAAGTGGGTGCCAAAGATCACCTTTAAGAACAGTGCTATTACTGACTCTGATTCAGTGGTCGTGGAAAAGGATCATTTGTTGGCCTTCAATCTGGCCAAGGGCGTCTACCTTCCAGCCGACATAAATCATCATGATCACCTTACCGAGCTGAAGGCCATTCGCTCGGCTTCAAAGTCAATGGTGCTGGTAAGTTCTCTTTGTCTTTCTCCAAATTTGAACATCTTTTAGCTCGGTTCCTACTCATTACTGACTCTCTCCCCTCGCAGGCCTTACAGAAGAACCATATTGCCCACAAACGCGTGCTAGAACTTCAAAAAACTATAAGGTAGGCCATGGCAGAGGCCAATGAAAAAATGGCCGAACTAAAAGAGTCTCAGCAAAAAGTGGCCGAGCTACAGGCTGAAGTAGCCCGGCTTACTGGTTTAGTCAATTCAGCTGAAGCCGATAAGAAGAAGGCTGCGGCCGTGGTGAAAGACAAATACTTGCGCGAGCTGGCCAAGCTTGAGGGAAAAAAGGACGCCGAGATAAAAGAGTTGGAGAAGAAGCTGGAAGACGCGGAAGACCGCGGTTATAAAAAAGGTGAAGCCACGTACATCTTGCAGTGTGAAGCTACTAAGGACCTATTTTTCAAGTGCAGGTGGAAAGCGGCGGTGGAACAACTCGGTCACGGTCCAAAGACCCAGGTTTTCCTGAACCCTCCATTGTACTTCATACCGAGCTGTATAGCGGAGTATGCAGCCGCCATTCAACAAAAATTCCTTGAGGCTAAGGATGATGAAGAAGAAACTGTGCCTAACCATGCCCCGGTCATCGATGATCCTGTCATCCAGCCAGTTCAAGTGGAGCCACCGGTGGAAGACTTGACAACCGAGCTACCAACTGAAACCGGGCTCTGGGTTGAACTGGATGCTGATCTTGACGACTTGTTTGCTTGACTTTGTATTTTCTTCTTTTTACTTTTGGGCAAGAAACTGTAACCGGGCTGAAGTGCCATCCCTTTGTAACTCTTTGCATGTTCAATGAAATCTTTTTGTTTCAACTGTTATTTCGGTTAACTGCCATGCATGTAACTTTCTAACTGTAATCTGAATGAAGTATAATATTCTCAGGCCAAGATACCTTATCCTGGTCATAACTTTATAATCTGACTGGCCATACCTACCAACCTCTTTAGCCTTGATCCTTATCTCGGCTAAAGAACAATAAGCGTTGGTTTTTCCAGCCAACCACTCTTCAGCCTGGATCCTTACTTCGGCTGAAGAGCAATAAGTGTTGGTTTTTCTAGCCAACCACTCTTCAGCCTAGGTCCTTACTTCGACTGAAGAGCAATAAGTGTTGGTTTTTCCAGCCAACCACTCTTCAGCCTAGGTCCTTACTTCGGCTGATGAGCAATAAGTGTTGATTTTTTCTGCCAACCAAAGTTGGTTATTTCTGCCAACCTAGAGTGAAGTGTTTGGTTATTCCTGCCAAACGTCTTGCAGCCTGGATCCTTATCCTGGGCTTAGGAGAGGTGTTGGTTATTCCAGCCAACCTCTACGTTGGTTATTCCTGGCAACCTAGAGTAAAGTGTTTGGTTATTTCGCCCAAACGTCCTGTAGCCTGGATCTTTATCCTGGGCTTAGGAGGGGTGTTGGTTTTTCCATCCAACCTCTAAGTTGGTTTTTCCTGCCAACCTGGAGTAAAGTGTTTGGTTATTCTGGCCAAACGTCCTGCAGCCTGGATCCTTATCCTGGGCTTAGGAGGGGTGTTGGTTTTTCTAGCCAACCTCTAAGTTGGTTTTTCCTGCCAACTTGGAGTAAAGTGTTTTGTTATTCCGGCCAAACGTCCTGCAGCCTGGATCCTTATCTTGGGCTTGGGAGGGGTGTTGGTTTTTCCAGCCAACCTCTAAGTTGGTTTTTCCTGCCAACCTGGAGTAAAGTGTTTGGTTATTCCAGCCAAACGTCCTGCAGCCTGGATCCTTATCCTGGGCTTAGGAGGGGTGTTGGTTTTTCCAGCCAACCTCTAAGTTGGTTTTTCTTGCCAACCAAGAGTAAAGTGTTTGGTTATTCTGGCCAAACGTCTTGCAGCCTAGATCCTTATCCTGGGCTTAGGAGGGTGCACAGTTGGTTATTCTGGCTAACCGTGCTTGCAATGCCCCTAACTCACTAAAACAATCTTTTACAGAAGGAAACAAACATACTGAAAAGAGAACTACTTGTTTTATTGAGGAAAAGAAAATTACAAGTATTCTAAAGAAAAGCTAAAAATAAAATAGTTTGAGATTGGCAATGTTCCATGGCCTGGGAATGGCTTGCTGTCTTTATCTTCCAAGTGGTATGCCCCTTTGCCTGCTAATCCAACCACCCTGTAAGGTCCTTCCCAATTAGGTCCTAACTTGCCATCTCCGGGTACCAAGGTGTTTCCCATCACTTTGCGCAGTACCCAATCTTCGATTTTGAATTGTCTTGGATGTACTGTTTTGTTATACTTTCTGGACAACTCTTGCTGGTACAAGGCAATGTGAACCAGTGCTCTTTCTCTTCTTTCTTCCGCAAGATCGAGCTCCAATGCTATGGCTTCTCCATTTAAGTATGGATCGAAATTTTCACTTCTAATTGTGGGGAGGCTAACTTCTAGTGGGATTACTGCTTCCATGCCATAGGCCAAGGAAAAAGGTGTTTTGCCAGTAGACCACCGAGGTGTGGTACGGTAAGCCCATAAAATGTGGGGAAGCTCCTCAGCCCACTTGCCCTTTGCTTTCTCTAATCTTTTCTTCAATCCATCCAAGACCACTTTGTTTGATACTTCTGCTTGGCTATTTGCTTGGGGGTATGCCGGTGTAGAGTTGTAGAATTCTATCTTGTATTCTGCACAAAAGCCTCTAAAGATTCTGCCATCAAACTGAGTGCCGTTGTCTGATATTAGAGCTTTTGGTATGCCGAACCGAGTGATGATATTCTGCCAGACGAACTTTTTCACATCCTTCTCTTTGATTGATGCCAATGCCTCTGCCTCCACCCACTTTGTGAAGTAGTCTGTTGCTGTAAGGAAGAACTTTCTGTTGCTGGGTGCCGTTGGAAGTGGTCCTACTATGTCCAAGCCCCACATTGCAAAGGGCCATGACCTTGTCAATGGTAGGAGTTCTCTGGCTGGCTGATATATTTGGTGTGCGAACTTCTGACATTTCTCGCACTTCTTGACATACTTCTTTGAATCTGCTTGCATGTATGGCCACCAATATCCTTACGAAATTGCTCTGTAGGCCAATGATCTTCCTCCAACGAACAGTTTCCAGCAGGTGGATGGATCAGATGATGCCTTGGGATCAAGAGTGTTGCTGGTGTTTTCTTCAAGGTCTATGCTTGCTGTTTGCCCCTCGCTATCTGATTGTACCAAGTCTTTATTTGTTGGTGAGTCTTGGCTTGGTGTAGTATGGTTTGCTTCTTCCTCCCTTACTTTACTCAGTGATTCTTAGGTCTCGACTGTGTCTGCACTGAGGGTTGCGTTATTCCGGCTTCAACTTCCAACCCTAGTTCGGTTGTATCAGTCAGGTCGACTGGGCAGATACAATGACTTCCTGGGGTGAATTCTATGACAAAGTCTGCCACGGCTTGGGCTTTTACCGCTTTTCTGGGTTGGAACTTGATGTCAAACTGTCCCAAATCTACTACCCACTTTAGGATTCACCCAGAAAAGTTTGCCCTCTCAAACAAGGCTTTTAATGGAAAAGCTGTGAGGACGACTATGGTGTGGGTGTGAAAGTAATACGACAACTTCCTTGAGGCCATCATCAAGGCTAAGGCTAGTTTTTCCAGTGGTAAGTACCTTGTTTCTGCACCTAGTAATGCCTTGTTGACATAAAAGATGGGCAGATGTTGGATTCCTTCCGCTCGAACCAACACTGCGCTAATTGTGTGCTGTGAAACTACCAGGTCAGAAAGAGTTATTCTCCAGGTATTGAGGGTACAAGTAGTGGTGGAGAAGACATATATTCTTTCAAGCTTTCTAGAGCTCAGTCGCATTCTTCGTCCCACTCGAATTTGGCTTTTAATGCTTGAAAAAATGGTCGACATCTGTCTAACGACCAACTTATGAATCGGTTGAGCGTAGCTGCCATGCCGGTAAGATGCTGTGTAATAACCCTCACCACTGATTACTGATAACCCAACTGATTACTGCTAAACTGAGACTGAACATGATTAGTAATCGAATCGTTTGAAATACTGAACTGACTGACTGAAATCTGAAACTGATTAATTGAGTATATTGTTAAATTGCATGTCTATCTGTTCATTTGGTAAATTATCTTTTCAGGTTTTATGTTTAAATTGCGAATTGAAGGCCTCATTGGCGGCCAAACCTGAAATTGGTTAGTGTTTTATAATCATTAGAATTAATGTGATTTTATAGTATATTCAGTTAAAATGTGATTTGGTATGATTAAATTAGATTGAATAATGCTAATTTACAAGACTTGGGTCTATTTACCTTATTGCCATCCTTAGTGGCCCACTACCTAAATATGTTGAGCTTCATTACACCTAAACACAACATTTGCTCTGTCCATTTAAGAGACGAACCGACTGAGAGAGAGAGAGAGAGAGAGAGTTAGGAGATTGAATTGTTCTTGAGGGTTTTGCTTAGAAACTTGAGGAAATTGTAGAAGACTTGAAACATTGAGCCTCCATACCTCTAATTCAAGACTTAGGTAAGGAAATTCAACCTCTCATTGCTGTATTTAAGATTGTTCATGCTTGGTTCTTGTGTCCTTAGTGATCTAAGCCTAGATTGAGCCTTATGATGTTGAATTGAAGCTCATTCCATGCATGCATGCCAATATTGATGAGTTTAAAGTTGTGTCCATGGAAATTGTTACATGCATGTCCATATTATGGTTATAGTCCATGATTTCATCTTGTTTTTGGAACAATTGGCTCATTAGAGCAATTATTTGAAGCTTGAAAGTTTGTTTAAAGTCTTGCATGTCCAATTGAAGTTATGTTCTTGAGTCTTGGTTTGGAATTGAGTTGAATTGATCTTCCTTTGGGCCTTTGGTTTTACAATTAAGCTTTGAATCATGTTAAACTATGAGTTTTGAAGTATTTTCTGGAAAATTAGCCCAAGAATATCGAAAGTGGTACTTTAAAACTTGATTTTGTGCCTGAGGTTCAAATCTGGGAATTCCAGATTGTGAACTCACGCTTCAGCCAGAGGTGGTGGCGCCGGCGTGGAATTCGTGCTCCCAAAGACTTTGCCTTTTTGCGATCCTTTCGGCGGGACCTTGTGTCTCACGCTCGAGCGGCTATCGAGCGCCCATCGAGCGTGATTTTCACACATCCAGTACTTTTAGCATGTTTTACAGTCCGCTTGAGCGGAGTAAATCGCGCTCGAGCGGAGTATTTTGTTTGCCTTTACGCTCGAGCGGGTAACTTGAGCTCGAGCGGATCCCCTGTTTTCTGAAAATTCTGAAAAATGTTGTAAAGTGCATCATTGCATCCTCATTCCATCCTAGGCATTCTTAGGCCTAGTTTAAGGCATCTTAATGAGGATATAGATGTAGAACCACACCGAGTCTAAGTAGGGACTAAGTCTTTGATTCCCGAATGTGTAACTTAGTGTGTGTTCGTTTTGTCACTGTATAGGGTTGGCTTTCGAAGACGCGCTCTAGCTGCTTATAGCCTAGAACTCTGTGAGTAACAACTGTGTAAAGATATGTTCAAATATGAATATCTTCTGAACGGTTAAACTGTATGGTTTCTGAATTGATACTGTTAACTAAATGAATGTATGTCCTCTATTTTGACTCAGACAGTGGCATCCATAGCAACCATCTATCAAGTATCGCCATCACATTACAGAGATCTCTATTAGTTCCTATCTTGGAACTTCTGTTTACTGTTATAATGGCCATCATTGACTGCTCGGTCTTTTAAGACCCTCTTTCTTATCTTTGATTACGCTAATGGATGTACCACATATGACTGTTATGACTGATATATTGAATCAATTGACTATTTTCAACACTGAAAGGACATTCATTCTTAACCTCTTTACGCATTATGTTATTCACTAGGCTTTAGCTCACTGCTCATATATATATGTAGGTGTACAGGCACCGGACCGTTGCTAGAAGCGTCGGGGTAAACTCTAGTTTTGTCAAGCCAACCTATGTGCCTCGCTGTGAGGTTCCGAGTCCGTTCAAGCTATGGCTTTGGGGTGTTTTAATTTTCCCCTATCTGTCTCTATATCCGTTTTGTAATACTGTATAAGCTATAGCACTGTACTGTACTGTTATAATAGGGATTAGGTCCCTGTTCTGAATAATTGTACATATGTATAGACTGTTTCGTTTTCAATCTGCATATGAATGAAAAGTCTTTTTGCATACAGACTGTCACAGCTCATTGGACATTGTTTAAATTACTGTTTTGGCTTGACCCATTACTGTTTTCTTGTTCTCTTGTTAGCGGGGCCTTGATAATCACGGATTCTTGGTGATTCTGATGCTAAACCCATAGGGGCGGGTTTGGGTCGTGACATGCTGCACTTCTTTTACTGAGTTGGGCCTCTCTAGCTCCTGAATTGCTTTGATCTGAGAGGGGTCTGCTTCTATACCTCGGTTGGTCACCAGGAAGCCTAGGAATTTGCCTGATCCAACGCCGAATGCACACTTGGACGCGTTAAGGCGCAACTTGTGCTTCTTCAAGATCTGGAACATTTCACCTAGGTCCTTGAGATGATCCTTCTCATCTTTGCTCTTGACCACCATGTCGTCGATGTAAGCTTCCATTGTTCTGCCTAACAATGGCTCAAACATCTTGGTGATTATCCGCTGAAATGTTGCCCCTGTGTTCTTTAGGCCAAAGGGAATGACCTTGTAGTAGTATAGTCCTTTTGGCGTTGTAAAAGAGGTGACCTCCTGGTCTGGCTCATACATAGCGATCTGATGGTAACCTCTGTATGCATCAAGAAAGCTAAGACGGTTGTGTCCTGCCATCAGATCTACCAGTTGGTCTATCCGTGGTAGAGGAAAGCTGTCCTTTGGGCATGCCTTGTTGATTGTTTTGTAGTCCACGCAGACACGCCATTTTCCATTATTTTTTGGCACCACTACTATATTGGAGATCCATCTGGGGTAGTGCACCTCTCTGATAGCTCCTGCTTCTAGCAAGTTTTCTACTTCTTTTGCCACCATCTCGGCATGGTGGAGTGCTGATCTGCGAGTGCGTTGAATAACTGGTCTGGCAGCTGGGTGGACGTTCAATTGGTGACAGATGAAGCTTAGGTCAATGCCTGGCATGTCATACGGCGTCCAGGCAAACACTTCGATGTTAAAGGTCAAGAATTCCATAACCTCTATTCTCTCAGTGCTGGACATAGATGAGCCAAGCAAAAAGAACTTATCCGGGTTCTTTTCATCTATTCTTTCCTGTACCAAGTCTTCCACTGCCTTCTGTTCAGCGGCTTTGCCAACATCCGCGAACAATTCATTACTCTCTGGTTCTTCTACCATCTGTACAAACCCCTTGGCAGCTCGGCTGCCATTTACTGTGACGAAGCATTGCTTGGACATAATTTGGTCTCCAAAGACCTCTTCAATTACTCCGGCTTCGTTGGGGAACCGCATTACTTGATGGTAGGATGATGCTATTGATCTCACGGCATACAGCCATGTTCTTTCCAAGATTATGTTGTAAGTGGAAAGGACTTTCAATACCCAGAATTCCACTTGTTTCGTCATGCTTCCTGCTCTGACTGGGAGGATTATCTTGCCAACTGGCCATTCTGGCATTGAGTTGAATCCGATCAGGGGAGATACAGCAAGTGCCAAGTCTTTATCTTCTAGTTTCAATTGTTTGAATGTTTCGTAATACATTATCTCACATGTGCTCCCTTGGTCAATCAAAATCCGCTTGACGTCAAAATCCTTGACTCGAAGAGTGACGACCAGTGCATCATTGTGAGGGCAGTATATCCTTGCCAAGTCTCTATCTGAAAAAGATATGACTTTTGTGGCTTCTGTTCTCCCCTTTTTGATGGTAGGTTGGGCGCTCAGTACCTCCCTTACGTGCTCAGCCTTCTTGATCATACCCCTAAGCTTGCATACGCGCTCAGGTTCGAATACCCCATGGATTACGTTGATCACGCCTTGAGGTGGGGCGTCGATTGGCATTCTGTTTAGGTTATCGTGGTTCTGGGAGGCTGGCTACGTCTCTCCCTCAACGTACTTGTCCAGATGACCGGCTGCCACCAACTCCTCCAGATGCTACCTCAATGGTGTGCAATTTTTAGTGTGGTGCCCCTTTTCCTTATGGAAGGTGCACCGAGATCTCTCGTCGTAGTCCTTTTGTGCTTCTCCCAGCTTAGCTGGCCATCTGACGAAAGGTTCATCACGTATCTCGCTTAGAATTCGATAGATCGGTTTTTTTAATACCGTGATAATGGTAGTGTGGACTCTTAACCATATTTTATCCTGGTCCTCTCTGTTGTCTCGCCTGCCTCGCCCGTTTCTGCTTGGACGTTCTACCACATTGACTTTCGCCGTGGTCTTTTTGTCTGGTACTTCAATTGTACCAGACTTTGGTTTAGCACGGGCGCCATCCTCCTCCATCCGAATGTGCTGGTGTACCCTCTTCATTAAGGCCTCCATTGTGAAGGGTGGCATCATGGTGATTGAGCCCCTCAACCTGTTCCCGACTGGAAGAACTTTTTTGTACTGCGCGATGGCGAGATTGGTAGGGCAATCCCCAATCTGGTTGAAGGTCTCCCAGTAGCGACTATTGTAGGATCTTAATGTCTCCTTGTCGCCTATGTCAATAGAGAGAAGCTGGTCGATCTCCACTGGCGTTTTGGTGTTTGTCCTGAACCTTGTCACGAACGCCTCTGCTGATTGTGCCCAGGAGGCGATGCTGCCTTCTAGTAGCCTTTCGAACCAGGTTAATCCTAGGTCACCAAGGCTGGATGGGAATAGGATGCACATCAAAGCCTCGTTTCGTCGATATATAGCCATAACCTGGCGAAAGTGGCAAAAGTGCGAGTAGGGGTCCATCTTTCCCTCATACGTGGTAAATTTGGGCTGCAGGAAGTCGGAAGGTAAGGGCGCGTTCTCAATTGCCAGAACGAACGACGAGGTCTGCAGCCTCGCTAATGCTTTGTCCGTAAGTTCGTAGATAGGGTGCGGTATTGGCATTCCTACCTCGACGCTTCCATGCGTCCGAGGAGCCAACCGCTGAAGGGCAGAAACTCTGTGTGGGTCGTGTGCCCTAGTATCCTCCTTCCATCGTGCCCTTTCTTCTAGCACAGTTCGTAAGTCGGACGATCTAGGTAACTCCGTCTGCCTGGATGATGTCTGGTGCGTGCGCGAAGGCCGATAGGTGCTTCCCTCTGTGTATGACCTCTCAGATCTCGTCCTCTCAGACCTGGAGTGACGAGTTCTAGAAGTCCTGGATTGAGTGTCGCCCGTTCTGAGGCTCCTACTCTCTGTTTGTGATGGTGTGGTATGCCTACCACGATCCTCCGAGTGGCGAGGGGGCGTGTTGCCTTTGCGCCCCTCTCCTGTCGCCACCCCTTTTCCTTTAATCTGGTGTTTCATAGCCTCCATGTCCGCCGCCATCTTCCTTATTAGTTCATCCTGCTCTTTTACGCGATCCTCCAGAGCTTGAGGGTCGACTCTTCGCTTCTGCCTTTCAGGACTTTGTGAGTGAGAGCGACGGGGGCTGTTGTTCCGCCTCCCCCTTGCATCCCTCTGGGGGTTCTGTCGCTGTGGCTCCAAATCCGCCATAGGAGGGATAGAAGGCAAACCTTCGCGCCTTCCACCTCCCACTAGGGTTTGCTCGTCGATGGCGGACTGTGGCAAATCTTCGTTGTGCGCCATTGCTTCTAACCAGTGAGGATAACTTGATCAAGAGGTTTTGTTCTTTCTGTTATTCCCACAGACGGTATCAATTGTACGGGAAAGGAATAAACCTCCTCGTATAATTCTGTTGATCAAGTCTGCGCTCCTCCGTACGACGTCGCTTTACTCCCTGCAAACACAAACATGAGCTAGCCGGCGGGTATGTGCCAAATACCTCTCCGATGCCTAAGTCAGCGAAATAGACAAACAGACAAAAAGCTCTGTGTATTCGGGAATCAAAGTTGTGTTACCTCTCCATAGGTGATGTTATGAGCTTTTATAGGTTCCGTGTGGCACAATCCTAGTAGGACTCTTATTTCTCCATGTATAGTCCTCCTAGGAATCACATTCCTGAAAGATAATGCTTATCATTCAACACCCCCCTCACTGCTTAAACCAAGTGAGATGGTTTTACCATGGTTGGATGTCAATACGACCGAGATAACATGGCCATGCTAAAGCCGTAGAATGGACCGAGCTTCAACTAGCTTGGTTCTTCCTTTCACTGCGTGTACCTCGGTGCTGGGTTGTCTGAAACCGTGCTAACCATGATGAGTTTGGACCGAGCTAACTAATAACAAGGTCTTGTGGTAGGCTTCAACATACCTCGGCTCAAAAGGTGTGACCGAGCTAACTGTTGTCACTCTAGCCGTGGTGACCGAGTTAACTGCAAAGCCCTTTTGGACTGGGCTGACTACAGTGTTCTCTAGGACCGGGCTAACTACAAGGCTTTCTATGACCGGGCTAACTCCTAGGCCCTTTTTACCATGCCCTTCTTACCGTGGCCCACAGAATGGCCCACTACCTAGCTCGGCCCAATTTACATATAAATTACCCTCTCAATTACTTAGAAAAAAACCTGCATAATTTCCAAAATTTTATTCCACTGCCAGAATAAATTGCTTTACTAAGATATCCAAGACAAACACAGGAAAATAGAAAAGAAAAGGTAGAGAGACAGTAGTGCGTATGAAAGAAATCTCAAGTGACATTTGGGCTTTAATAAGATGAATACAAATAATTGGATTCTTATTTCATACAAAAAATATTGGCTATGTCTATCGATCTCTGTGATCTCATTCTAATAACAGATTGAACCTCTAATGAACACCGGCAACATGAAAATAGCCGTCACTTGAATACAGAAATGAAGCCTGTGAAGGGAATTATAGATTCAAACAGATATTTTTGCTACCCATCATTCTTATATCTATAAATTACAAATGGCAAATAATTGAAGGCAACAAAGTAGAAATAACCACAGGGACCATTAAACCTGCTTGCTTAGGAAGAGAGCTATACACTACTTTACAGTATCCTCAGGGCTGGTAACTGGGAATAGAACATGAAAAAAGTTCACATTACCATGATTATAAAATTAAAATGGCAATAGAGAAACATTGATATTGATATCCATTTAAAAAGCATTTAGGTACTCAATGAAAATAAAACTGTTCCATCTCAACTAGCAATATTTAATCCATTTTGTTTTCCATAGCATTTAAAACAAGTACAGCTTGTTTTATGTACAAAATCATTCGGAACATTATAAGAAAATATCATCAATTTTATTTCTTTCGTTGATGGATCCATTTTCTTTGGTAATTGTTAGGTTTTTATTCTTGGCAATTTTGTTTGACAAAACTCCTTTTAGTTGTATTTGTTTTCGCACTTTTTATTTCAGTGAGGCTATGAGTTTATTAGATGCGGATCCAATCCGAATCGAGCCTTGTAGGGAAGTTTGTGATGTTAATGCTTTCAAGATTACCACTTCGCTGATTATGACGGGGGTCGAGTTGCTGAGTCATTTCATGGGTCGAGCGGCATGGCCAAGCAAAATGCAAAAATGCATTCAAAGTTGCCTCCCCGCTCGAGCGTCCATTTCCCCGCTCGAGCGGAGGATGCTGAGTTTCAGAAGTTTGGTGAGTCTGCAAATATACTGTGATCCGTGTTTTCATGCTCGAGCGTCTATTTCGCCGCTCGAGCGTTCACCCTAGTGCGGAACACGTCATATAGAGTCCCCGCTCGAGCATCAATTCCCACGCTCAAGCGGACCTCGCGATTTCAAATTCTATAAATTGACAAGTTGCTCCAAATCTAGGATTACTGCTCCAAATCTTCTTCTTGGGTTCTAGGGTTTATATCTGGGGATATTTTGCTAGTTTTCTTTGATGTTTTGATTGAGTACTCAACTCATGGTTTAAAGAGTATACATCAAAGGATTATTTGTTTGTTCTACAAAAACGAGAGAGTTGTTCTTCGGTGGATTCTGAAGAATTCGAGCCTGAAGCTTTGGTGGATTCTGGAGTGGCTCATCGTCAAGACAATTCCGAGGTGAATACGGGGTTGGAAGAGGCACATAGGGGTTGGTTCAATTCGGGCGTGGATTCGCTAGGTAATTGAGAGAATACCTGTGTAATTCCTTTATGTCTTTTTAGTGGATTGTTTTGTGGCTTTTGCCCGTGGTTTTTTATCACAATTAGAGGTGTCCAATTGTGGTTTTTCCACGTAAAATCGTTGTGTTGTGTTGGTTTGTCTTGATTGTTTGATTGGGATTGTTATATACTGCTTAAAATTGATACATAATCACAAATCAATATCTAGGGGATTTCTAGATTTTTCAATTGGTATCAAAGCAGGTCGCTCTATTTTTTTTGTTTTACAAATCTATTAGAGTGAGATCTTGTTTGATTTGTGATAATGGATACAATTCGTAAGGGAAATTCTATGGTTCGACCACCCCTACTTGACGGATCCAATTATTCTTTTTGGAAAACTCGGATGAGATCATTTTTAAAAGCTATTGATGAAAAAGTTTGGCAATCTATCATGTATGGGTGGACTGAACCAACGATTACTGTTGATGGAGTAACTTTCCCCAAACCAATTGATAAGTGGGACACAATTGATTACCAAAATAGTAGCTGGAATAGTAAAGCTATCAATTCTCTTTTTTGCGCTGTCACACCTGAAGAGGTTAGTCGTATTTGCAATTGTGAAGTCGCAAAAGAGGATTGGAATATCTTACAAACTATTCACGAGGGCACTCCTTCTGTTAAACGCTCAAAACTTCAAAGGCTCATGTCTAGTTTCGAAAACCTTTCAATGAAAGATGGTGAGACCTTTGATGAATTTTATGCAAAGTTGAGTGACATTGTTAATTCCAACTTCAATTTAGGTGAAAAAATACCAGAATCCAAAGTTGTGGGAAAAATTTTGAGATCCTTGCCCGATCGGTTCCAACCAAAAGTTACAGCTATTGAGGAGGCTCAAGATGTTGACAACCTCAAGCTGGATCACTTTGTTGGAAATCTCCAAACTTATGAGGCACATCAGAATTTCAAAAAGAAACAAAAAGATGCTATTGCTTTTAGTAGTGCTCATAGAGTTGGAGAGGATTCTGATGAGGATTGTGAGATAGATTCCAAGATTACGGCTGCTTTTGTTAAACAATTTTTTTAAAAAAAAAATTTGAAAAAGAATCCTAATCTTTTGGAATCTACTCATACTCATAAATCTAAAGGCAAAGATAAACTCAAAATTAATTCTATAGCCAAGAAGGAGAGAGGAAAGATACAAGGGAACTCTGAAAGAGTCCAATGCTATGAATGCCAAGGATTTGGCCACTTTGCTCAAGAATGCCCTACTCGTTTGAGGAAGAAGAAAGCCCTCGCTATCACTTGGGATGATGAATCAGAATCTGATCAAGATGAAAGTGACAACGAAGATCAAGGTGAAGAGGGACACAAACAATTCCTTGCCTTCATGGCAGCTTCTGAAACTGATGGACGAATAGAGTATCCGAAGAGCCCGGTTGAGAATGCCACTGATGATGAATCTTCAAGAAGTAATGATGAAGAGCTTGAGCAAACTTATGAAAAGTTGTATAAGGAGTCTCTTAACTTATCCAAATTGAATGACAAACTCACTACGAAACTCAAAGTATGTGAAAGTGAGAATGTCAAATTAAAGAAAGAGATTTCCGAGGCTAGGAATGATGCCCTTAAGATTTCTAATGATCGACAAGCTCTTTGTGCAAAACTCTTGACTTGTGAGACAGAGAGGAATGAGCTACAACAAATCTATGCAACATATGAAGAAAAGATTGAAACTCTCGAGATGTCTCAAGTTGCTTTGGAAGAACTAATGATCAAGAAAGAGGAAGAACTCAAGTGTGCTATGGCTACCATTGGTCTTTGGAATAGAGGATCAAAGACTTTGGACAATATCATTGGGTCTCAACAAATTTGTTCTGACAAGAGTGGCGTTGGCTTTGGTGGTAAGAAAGAGCAGAAACAGAGTGCTTCCACATCTCATGATACAAGAACTCAAGGAAAGACAGAACAAAAAATTCAACATAAGGATGGTCTTCTCAAACTTCCTAGAGTTGGTAAGGCCAAAGAAAAGAAGGTACACTCTGTTTTTATTTGTCATCATTGTGGTATGTATGGTCATATTCGGCCTTATTGTTATAAGTTGTATGGTAGAGTGTCTCATAGAGATGGAAGAAATTTCAACATCTCATGGAGGAGGAGACACTTCATTGGTGGTAGTGAGGTTAAGAGTCATATTAGACCTCGTTATTTTGATGTGCTTGAGACCAAACATGGAGCGAGTTTGCATTTGCCTAGTCCTAGGAATAGGAAGTTGGAAACCATGTCAAGACAGGTTCTCATTGAAGGGGAAGGGAACCACAACGTCAAGACACCACCCAAGAACCGCAATTCTCACAACTTTGTTCATACTAAAGCGGTTTGGGTAAGAAAACTTGACTTGTGTTAATTTATTTATTCATTTTAGTTTTTAGGTTTATGTGTGTGTGTGTTTTTTTTTTCCTTTTTGAGTCTCTTAATGTATGCATGTTCGTTTTCTGTCTTGCTTTGTTCAAAAAAAAAAAAAAAACCAAAAAGATTTTCTTAGTATGGTTTTGCAAGCTTAAAATTTTTGAGTAGTCCTTGGTGCATATTAGAATTGATAAGACTATCCATTACATGTTAATATGTGTGTGCTTTTTGTGGTCATTACTCATTTTGGAGTGTGTCTTTTTTGATTAGTATGTCTCATTCTGTACACACTCTTGGATTAGCAAATATCGAAGTCTTCCGCCTTAGTGATTTTTTTTTTTTTTTTTATGGACTTCTGGCATTGTATCTTTTGCTTTTCTAGAGGACTTGACCTATACTAGCATATCATGGGTGATGTTGAGTCTCTTAACCAGCTTCCATCTTTTTGCATTTCCATGGCTTTCCTCTCTGTTCTTTGTAGTCCAGCCATAAGGAAAAGGGTACCTCAGAGTCACCAACCAGGCTATCCTTATTATATCCATGCTTCTCTGGTTCGGTTTCCATACTCTTGAGCGTGTCAGCCGCCAATGAGTGTGCAAAAGAAAAAGAAAAAGAAGAAGAAAAAATGTGCAAAAGAAATAAAAGAAAAAATGTGAAAATAAAAAAAAAGGGAGTCATTGATTGAGGGGGAGCCTCCGCTATTACTCAACAAATACCCCTTGATTCCTAGTGGTTTGACTTTCCTTAGTCGTGCTTAGATTCTCTTGTCAGAGGTCCAGCTATCAGGTCACTACTAGGATTTGAATCTTGTGTTTGTCGAACTCCAAGAGACACGCACACTTTTATCATGGGATCTATGCTTTTCACATATTGCATCACTTTCTTTTATGAGGAATCTTCTACTGGCTGTGCACATTGTGTTTTCTTGTAATTGTGCTTATTGGATAATCTTGTGTGTTTTAAGGTACAACTCTGAAATTCCTTGCTTGCTCCACCATATTATTTTTGTCATTTTCTTCTTGTTCACTATTTTCAGTGTTTGTGGTTGCTTTTAGTGAGGGGGAGTTCGGTTAATCGTTATCATGTCATTGCTTGTGTGGTTTATGATCCTGCTTTTGTTGTTTGTGCTTCCTTTGTAAATTCATGACAAAAAAGGGGAGAAAGTTTTTTTTCATATGTCTTACGATTTCATGGATTCATGTCATGTGTCGGGTGCATATGTCTTAGTTTTCAGGTTTTCATGCTACATGTTCTTAAAATCTCCAAGTCGCATCTATTCATGTTTTCCATCGCATACTTCAAGATAATCTTGTCATATGTTTATTGCTTTTTCATATACTCTTGTGGGACTAATAGTTGTTTTGGAGATTGTGGCACTAATAACTGTTTTGCAGATCATGACCTTGAGAAAGAAGTTTGTAAAGAAGTTTGTTTTTGTTGACTGTAATGGGTTGGGGTGATTAGGATTTTATTTGTTAGGTGTGTTTTGTCACGGCATTGCCAAAGGGGGAGATTGTTAGGTTTTTATTCTTGGCAATTCTATTTGACAAAACTCCTTTCAGTTGTATTTGTTTTCGCACTTTTATTTTAGTGAGGCTATGAGTTTATTAGAAGCGAATCCAACCCAAATCGAGCCTTGCAGAGACGTTTGTGATGTTAATGCTTTCAAGATTGCCATTTCGCTGATTAGGACGGGGTCGAGCTGCCCGGTCAGTGCGCGGGGTCGAGGGGCAGCACCCTCGAAGCAAAATGCAAAAATGCATTCAAAGTTGCCTCCCCACTCGAGTGTCCATTTCCCCGCTCGAGCGGAGAATGCTGAGTTTCAGAAGTTTGGTGAGTCTGCAAATATACTGTGATCCGTGTTTTCATGCTCGAGCGTCCATTTCCCCGCTCGAGCGTACACCCTAGTGCGGAACACATCATATAGAGTCCCCGCTCAAGTGTGAATTCCCACGCTTGAGCGGACCTTGCGATTTCAGATTCTATAAATTGACAAGTTGCTCCAAATCTAGGATTACTGCTCTAGATCTTCTTCTTGGGTTCTAGGGTTTATATCTGACGATATTTTGCTAGTTTTCTTTGATGTTTTGATTGAGTACTCAACTCATGGTTTAAAGAGTATACATCAAAGGATTATTTGTTTGTTCTACAAAAAAGAGAGAGTTGTTCTTCGGTGGATTCTGAAGAATTCGAGCCTGAAGCTTTGGTGGATTCTGGAGTGGCTTATCGTCAAGACAATTCCGAGGTGAAGACGGGGTTAGAAGAGGCACATAGGGGTTGGTTCAATTCGGGCGTGGATTCGCTAGGTAATTGAGAGAATACCTATGTAATTCCTTTATGTCTTTTTAGTGGATTGTTTTGTGGCTTTTGCCCGTGGTTTTTTATCACAATTGGAGGTGTCCAATTGTGGTTTTTTCACGTAAAATCGTTGTGTTGTGTTGGTTTGTCTTGATTGTTTGATTGGGATTGTTATATACTGCTTAAAATTGATACATAATCACAAATCAACATCTAGGGGATTTCTAGATTTTTCAGTAATTATACAACTTTAACAAATGAAATAGATGCATGTGGATGCTGTTGAAAACAAAATGAATTGACTTGATTGAAGATTTTAGATTTTTTTGCAAATGGGACCATATTAACAATGCATTTAGTTCTCTAGATGCTATGGCAATGGAGAACTGCATGGTGTATTGAACTACAAAAATAAGCTGAAATATAGAGCAGACTTGTGTGCCCCATGGTTCGCTCTGATTCATATATCTCATGGTCATTTCTTCTATATTCAAGCAACATCCAAGCCCTTCATTTAGTCCCAACAGTGTACCAAAAACTAGTCAGCAAAATAAAAAATGAACTAATAAAACACAAGACAAGACAAGACATCACTACAGGGAATTGAACTTTCAATAACAAGTTAGTGTCACATGGCAAATACCAAAAAAGGAAGGGAATAACCAAACTGAAGAGAGAAGATAAAATTGTTACCATGTATGTTCTGTCTCCAAAGAAGTGGATTTCATGAAAATCATCGACATATCTCAAGCAATAAGTCTTGTCCCAACCTTGAGGGAAAACATGTTAAAACATGCAAGCATTACGCCTAAACATAAATTTAACTGCAACGACTTATTATCATTTATTTTATCAGCGTAAGAATCATCAAAGCATAAACTAGGAATAACATTTACTCACATCAAAACTTATTTGTCCCCCAAAGGAAAAGGTGAGGTTAAGGTGAGCAAATTTTCGCAGAGCACAACAACATCTTTAGGGTGTATGTTCAGAACCTGAATATAATTTCAGTAGAGTAATTTTCAAGAGGTCCAACATCAACTATGTTTCTTATAGAGACCCAAGTTTTGAACTTAATCTTAATCACAATTTAAGATATTGTACCTTGTCATACTATTCAAACTTGTCCCGTTCTTCCTGGCTGCAGTTTCGGCCTATTGGTGATACATTGAGCATTCCGCTTCGGAAGTCTCTATAAATGTTCCTCTAAAGAAGAAGTTGAAAAGAAACGGACTCAGAAGCTTAACATATATGGATAATTGCAACTCGTGCTTGCACTTCACAAACCTCTTTATTGGAATATCCAAGTCGACAATGTAATGCAATGTAAAATTAATAAATTCTTGCAAATCATTTAAAAATGTCATATCCATAAACTAATAATGTACTATAAATGTTTTGTACATATATAAACGAAGCCTACCATCTAATGGCCACAACATAACTTTTTATACATAAACTGACTTTGACAACAACAACAACCAAAAAAAAAAAAATCAAAAAATTTATAAACAACTTGGAAAACAAAGGATGTTTCCGACAAGCATGTTGATCTGTAATCTTATTGAAGGATGGAGATAGGGGCATATTTTATTGTTTCTACCCTTGATAGTGTAATAAATATATGATCCTAACTTTTCTAATTTTATGGTCCCTTTGGCTTCTTGCAAATTACTTTTTTTTTTCTTTTTTTTCTTTTTCTTTTTTGTGACAGGTAAGTTATAAAGAAATTCGAACTTGGGTCATCCCTAAGCTGCTAGAGTGTCCCCTTGGGGACTTGGCTTTTTGCAAATTACTAATTAATAACAATGCAGTTGCTTAGTGAGTTACTGTGCCTACTCCGGGATTTAGCAAAGAGCAGGAGAAGGGTCTGACCTTAAGTTTTTCTTCTCCAAGATATGATCTCAAGCTCTGCAGAATTACAAATCCAGGAAGAAATTAAAAAATAAATAAATAACTAAAATAAAAGTAAGCAAAAGAACAAAAAATGGAAAAGATAACAAAGTGGACCCAAAGTGTATAAACATGGCTAAAGGCAACTACAACCTTCTACAAAACATATTAAAATTACAGACCACTGCTCAGGAACTTTAAGTTGTTCAAGAAGATGAATTGGTAGACTTAATTTAAACAATATTGGAAATGTTAGCAATTATTTATTGTTTCTCTACCTTTTTCAGACCTAAAATCGCTCAGAAGAGAACCTAAAGAATCTGTTGTATCAAGGCATAGCATTTTCCATTGAAAAGGCCAAATTACAAACCCAATTTTCCTACGTTTTGTATAATTATGTCTAAAATATTCAAGACCTTAGTTGTTCATAAGAACAGTGTGAATCATTGTCAACATATTTATGAAAGTATCATTGGAATCTTGGACTTGAGATAAATAATTTTGGGTATAAATTTAGACAATACCTGGGTCCCAATGAGCTTCCCATCCTTATAGGCCACAAGACCATTTTCTGCAACTACATAGTCATAGTCATTTATAACTACACATATAACGAACATGGAGTAAAATGTCAAGCAATCAGCCACAATATTACTTCTAAAGAACTTTTGAAAGATAGAATGTGGGAAAACAAAGAAGACTAAGATGGAAAGCTTGAAGAAAATGGAGCAGTAAAGTTTATACTGCATCAAATCATATAAACAATGTGATCACCCACAAGGCAAGAACATACAGTCCACAAGAAACATTACCTCGTTTGGTTTCAGTCTTTTTTATTTTCGGTGTTTTTTTGTTTTTAGTCAAAAATTTTAATATTTTAATATTTTTTATTTTTTATTTTTTAGATGCACATAACTTAAAATATTTAAATTTTTGACCAAAAAAAAAAATAAAAAAAAAAACTCAATTTTTAGAAAATCAATCAAAGCCAAACTAGGTAATTGAATTTTCCATAATTTCACTTGAAATTTTCGGAGTAAAAGTTTTTTTACCTAATCTGAGACAGATTTATAAACTGATTAGAATACACACTAGCATTCTCCATTAATGTTTCTATGAAGTAAAATGTTTCCCAAGTGGTGTTTCCTACTAGTATGGGGTAATAAATATCAACTAATTTTTCAACTTTGAGATTTCTCTTAAACAATTGACGTGCACATCAAAGAATAATTAGCAAACAATATTCACACTCATCACCTTATTATACCCCAAATTTTTGGACAATAGGTCATGGATAAAAAATGCAAATCCTAGAAAACCAAATCACTTAGAAAGTAAGCAAGATCCAAGAAACAAATCACCAGCACAATCTCTTCTATTACTTCCTAAATCTACCAAAGCCTAATAAATAAAAAATTAAAACACATTAACACTTATAAATTCTATCTATAACATGTAATTGCTGATGAAGAAATGAAACCTTTAAAAACTAATTAATTCACAATGAAGAAAAAACTGCATCTTATTACCACATGAACGAAGTTGAAACATGAGGTTTGGTTTTGGACAAACTACAACGATCTAGTCGCACATAAACAGAAATAAAGACACCAAAACTTTCCAAATTCTACAAGCTATTGCAGCAAACCAGAGTTCCCAAGCTGTAACAAGGTCAGACCCTCTAACAACACCAACTGTAACAACTTGCAGTTAGACCAAGCTGTAAAGCTGTTATCATTGTACAAAACAACCAACATAAGCAATATTTTGCCACTTAAAAGAGAAAGAATGAACCAAAAAGGCCTTATGAAAACCACTCCACGTTGCATTCAGGGGTTATCACATTAATCAATGCAGTACCTTCCGAAGTTCTTGCATGAACTTCAGCATCCGAAGTAACAACCTGAAATTGGAATAGCAAATGCAAATGTTAAATAAAAGGGAATTCCACCAAAACAACTAAAATCTCTGTATCGATCGAAGACAGCCTAAACAAATCAGATAAATATGGCAGGTTCCATATGATCATAACCACTTGGGTCTTGCTAGATTGGAAATTTAACCATCTTTAGAAGATACAAAAAGACAGGGATACGAGCACTTTTTGTAATTTTTTTGCATAAAATTAGGCATCAAAACCATGAACTTTATATCATCTTATGATGATTGACAAGCTTAATCACTATTAATAGGTCGTCAGCTACATGGATCCATGTTTCCAATAAATAAGCTTCCACATTGAAGCAAGTCAAAAAGAAACCAATATGTACTTTCTTGTCTTTTCTTTTCTTTTTTCTCAAACAGGGAATAGGGGTAGGGGTAACTGCATCACACGGTGGTAAGACTTGAATTCAGACATTGGATAGAGAGCACCTCATTCACTAAGACAGCCCTTGATCTCCAAGAAACCAACAGGTAAAAAAGTCGCTTTTATGTATTTTAGACTGTGTTCGGATCATAAATTTAGGTAGAGATTTGGAAATGCAAAGGAACAAGCGAGAGAAATGAAGAAAAAAAAAGATTATATTTCATTTGCATTTCCCTCTCCTTTTCCTTTCCTGCTTTTATTTCATTCACATTTTCCTCACATTTTCCTTATCCTTTTCAAATCCATGATCCAAAGACAGCCTTACAGATTATAAGAAATATCACTGTATAACCAAAAATAAAAAAATAAAATAAAATTTTGGGTACAAAATTAATAATGTGCTAAAATGAAACAAGAAGAATAGGAGAAGGAAATTGGCACCTTTGGGTAAGCGGTAAGAGTGCCATCAACATCAAACAAAGCAATTAATCCAGGCTTCCTTGCTGCCATTTCTGTATACAAAATTTTCTACCATCAAAACAACAAGCTCGAAAAGCGTCAATTCAAATATTTATAATTAAAAAATAAAAAGAAAAATTGGGCAAATTATGCTTCCAAGAGAAATATAGACAGTGAGAGAGCATGCATTACTCTCATCTCATGAAGTTCCACAAATTCTGTGAGTCAACTCAGTTAAAGTCGAAACACCCGTTCGTTTCTGAGGAAAATCATACAAACAAAAATCTTTCTCGAGAAAAAAATTACTTCAATAGATTTCAAGCTGAGAACTCTAGGATTGAATTGCAATTCCAAATTGACATAAGGAAATACAACTAGATAAAATACAAACAATGAAGAACCAATGAAAAAGTGCGATTTCCCTGGGAAAAATTGGGTGAAGAGTCAAATTAAGATGACTTATGATAGAGGATGCGGATTATAGACTTCGTTTGGGGATGGGTGGGCTTTTTTTTATTTTATTTCAGTTGGGTTAAAAGTTCATTTGGATTTGGTTTTTTGGTTTTATTTTAATTTTTGAAAGAGAAAATATGAAATAACTATAATTTAAATTTGATATTTTATTTTATTAATTTTTTAATTTATTTTATCTTTTCACAATTAAATTAGCTCGCTATTTAAAAAAAAAAAGGGGGGGGGTTAGAATTCTCCATGTAAAGTATATGCAGATCTATTGACCTAGGTCTAATACAAAATTAGTGATTTTGGTAACTATTTTTTAAAAAATAAATAAATAACACATCAATATATGAATCAAGCAAAAGAAATTTGGGAAAATTGTAATTTTTTTATTAAAAAAAATAAATTAGTCGTAAATTTTATTTATTTTAAATAATTAAATTTATAATTTTTTTTATGAATTTGTAAATATTTGTGAAGACAATACTAGTATCACATTTTTTTTCCATTTTTTTTTTATCTTTAGTAATTTTTTTTTTTTTATAAAATTTGTGTCAAAATTTTTTACTTTTTCAATTGCTAGTGTAGAATAATTTTAAAAATTGAAAAAATCCAAAAAAAATAAAAGAAGAAGTCAACTATTTTTTACTTTTTTCCTTTTAGTTTTTTGTAATGCTCTATCCCTCAAATTTTCCCCCCACCCTCCCCCAATGCCATGGCGAATAATACTAACTAATCAACTCTCTTCAAACTCTTATCTCTCCTTTCAAAAATGTTTAACACATCATTAGGAAGAGTTTGCGGGAGAAAAATTAGGGAGATGTAGCATGCTCATTTTTTGGGAGGCTCCTCTAGTAAAAATTTAATTTTTTTCGGAAAAAAAAATCACTAAATATAATATTAAAAAAAGCCACAAAAAAAAATTCAATTATAAATGGTAGAAGACGGAAGATGCAAAGAGTGTCATAGCAAAATTAGACAATCCCAACTTGGTTGGCACTATCTAACTAACACAATCATATGTTAGCACCAAACCAAGTTTGTTAGGTCCCTTTATTGTCAAATCCGGGTACAAAACTTTGAGTTGTTAAAATTGTAAATTTTCCTGTAATTTTGTCTTTTCCGCTCGAGCGGGGTCTTTGCGCTCGAGCGGAGTTTGTGGTATCTCAGTTGTTTGACAGGTTTGTAAAAGTACTGGGTTGTGAGATTTCGCGCTCGAGTGGGCTCTCAAGCGCTCGAGCGGTACACTGTGTTGTCACGTGCATATTTTGCTGAAGCCGCTCGAGCGGGCTGTGGGGCGCTCGAGCGGAGATCGCGGACTCAGATTGTCTATTTATACCTGTTTAGGTTATTTTTAGGATTACTTTTCCTAGATCCTATTCAAGAGTCCTAGGGTTTTGTTTAAAGTTTTCTTCTGAGTTTTTTGTGAATTTTCCTTGATGTTCTTGAGAGAGTTCTAAACTTATGAATTGAGATTCATACATCAAGGAGTTTGATACTTTATATTCAAGAGAGTTATCTTCGGTGGAATCCGAAGGTTAAAACGTAGAGTTTCAAAAGGCGTTTGATTCTATACGTAGTCGTGAATTCGACAAGCGAAGTTGTGGTATCAACTTCAGGATTGATCAGTTCCGTGACGAAGGCGTGGTGAAAGAGTTACAGAAGATTCGAGGACAAATTGACTAGGTTGGGTAATTTGTGTATTATCTTTGTAATCTTTTGTTCTTCAGTAGTGGATTGATTTGTGGCGGTTCGCCCGTGGTTTTTTATTACAATTGAAGGTTCTTCAATTGTGGTTTTTCCACGTAAAAATCGTTTGTGTCGATTTATTGTTTGTTCCTAAAAACAAACAAACTAAAATCACTCTCGTAAGTACTTGTTGATTTTAGATTGAGTGTTTGGAATAATTGGGATTTGGAATATTTTAATCTTGATCTAATCACGAATCACTTAGGATTTTCAATTGGTATCAGAGCAGGTCACTCTTTGTTTTATCAAAACTATAGGAGTGTGATTTTGTGTGACTAGTATTATGGATTCTATTCGTGAAGGTAACTCGACTCATAGACCTCCTTTACTCGACGGTACAAACTATTCTTATTGGAAAGCTCGTATGAGAGCATTTTTAAAATCCATCGATGAGAAAGTTTGGCACTGCGTGGTCTATGGGTGGAGTGAGCCTATGGTTACCGTTGATGGTGTAGATATTCCTAAACCCCTTGATAAATGGGACACAACTGATTACCAAAACTCGAGTTGGAACAGTAAGGCTCTCAATTCCCTGTTTTGCTTCACACACCAAGAATTTAAGTCAGATTGCACTTGTGAGGTAGCAAAAGAGGCTTGGGATATTCTTGAAACAATTCACGAAGGTACTACCTCTGTCAAAAGGTCAAAACTTCAACGTCTCACCTCCGCCTTTGAAACCCTTTTTATGCGCGACGATGAGACATTTGATGATTTCTATACAAAACTCAGTGATATCGTGAATTCCTGTTTCACACTCGGTGAAAAAATCCCGGAAGCTAAAGTTGTTGGAAAAATTTTGAGGTCCCTTCCCGAGAGGTTCCAATCAAAGGTGACAGCCATTGAGGAGGCTCAGAATGTTGATACCCTCAAGCTTGATCAATTGGTTGGAAATTTGCAGACTTATGAAGCCCACCAAATTTCAAAGGAAAAACAAAAAGAAAGTGTGGCTTTCACTAGTGCTCATGAGACTGCAAAACCTCCGTAGACTGAATTTGATTTAGAGTCTGAGATGACGGCTATGCTCACTAAACAGTTTAAAATTTTTTTGAAAAAGAAACCTAATTTCAAAGACTCTATTTTAAAAGATAAGAGTAATGATAAACCCAAAACGTTTCCACCAAAATTTGCTCAAAAACCTGAAAAGAAGATTGTAAGGGGGCAAGGGGTCAAGTGCTATGAATGTCAAGGGTTTGGTCATATGTCCCTTGAATGCCCTTCGAAAAAGAATCGAAAAAAAGTCTACACTGTGACTTGGGATGATGAAAGCAGGTCGGAGCAAGAACCCGAAGAACCTGAATCCGGTGAAGATGGGGATAGTACTTTCATGGCATTTTGGACCACTCTTACTCAACCTCTTCCAAAGCCATCGGAAGTAGCTCGTGGTCAGAACTTGCATCATGCTCCCACCTTTGATGGGACTAACTACCTGTATTGGAAAATCAAAATGAGGGCTTTTCTGAGAGCTTTTGAACCAGAAGGTTGGCAAGCCATTGAAGAAGATACAGAAAGTGCAGATAATCCGGGCAATCAGAGAGCCCTGATTACTATTCGTGGAGCAATTTCCTATGAAGAACCGCAACGAGTTGCTCATTGCACAAAGGCTAAAGACGCATGGGAAATTCTGAGCCAATTCCATGAAAGAGGAGATTCACCTTCCCCATCATCCAGCAACTTCCCTGTCTTAGTTGCTAGATTGCATGAAGTCAAGCAGAATGAAGAGCAAAAAGAGAATAATGAAACATCTGAAGACAATGATGAGATCAATGGCGATGAACTACAACAAGCTTACGAAAAGCTATACGAGGAATCTCTGAATTTGTCCAAAACCAACGACAAACTCTCTCTCAAACTCAAAACATGTGAGAGCGAGAATGTCCGGCTAAAAGGAGAACTTGTAATAGCAAAACAGAATGTCATCAAGATCTCAAGTGACAGGCAAGACTTATGTGGAAAACTTCTATCCTGTGAAACTGAAAGGAATAAACTTCTGAAGGTGTATTCCACATATGAAGAAAAGCTTGAAAGTCTTGAGGTGTCACAAGCTGCATTGAAAGAGATAGTCAGTCAGAAAGATGAAGAACTCCATATTGCTAGAGCAACAATGGCCATGTGGAACAAAGGTTCCAAATCTCTAGAAGACATCCTCGGGTCTCAACAAATGGGTTGTGACAAAAGTGGGCTAGGCTATGGTGCAACAGCTCACAAGGGACAAGCCTTTACCTCACATAACCTGAAGACTCAAGCAAAAGGAAAGTTGAAGGTAGACCAGAATGATTCCTCTCTTCATCTACCGAAAGTGGGTAAGATCAACAAAAAAGAGGTAAAACCCGTTTTTATCTGTCATCATTGTGGTAGGTATGGCCACATTCGTCCCTATTGCTATGAACTGTTTGGTAAGGTGTCTCAAAAGGGTAGAAATTCGAATACTTTTTGGGTTAGGAGACAATCTTACATGTCTAGGCGGAATACCAAGTTTCATGAGGGTGTTCACAACACCAAGACATTGACCAAGACCAAAAGGATTTGGGTAAGGAAAGATGATTTGACTTGTTTAGTTGTTCACACTGCTTTAAAAGCACGTGACTCACACATGTGGTATCTTGATAGTGGCTGCTCTCGTCACATCTCCGGTAACAAATCCTACTTCACCTCTCTTGAAAAATATAAAGGAGGAATTGTTACCTTTGGAGATGGCGGCACTTCTAGAGTCATTGGAAAGGGCTCTATAAGTGTTACTGGTCTTCCCAAACTAGATAATGCTCTACTTGTTGATGGTCTTAAAGCAAATCTATTAAGCATTAGTCAAATGTGTGATTCTCATCATGAAGTATTGTTTTCAAAAAATAAATGTGAAATTTTGGATAAAAAAGGAAATACTGTCTTACATGGGGTTCGCACATCTGATAATTGCTATGGGATTGTTACTACTAATGATCTCACTTGTCACTGTGCCATCATAAGTAACATTGATTTGTGGCATCAAAGATTAGATCACATGAATTTCAAAGACCTAACTAAGATAGCCAACAAAGAGCTTGTGAGAGGAGTACCTAAATTGGGTAAGAATTTGAGCCATGTATGTGGACCATGTCAACTTGGAAAGCAAACCCGTGCCCCTCATAAAAAGGTGAACAGCTTTACAACCAAACGTCCCCTTGAATTGGTTCACATGGATTTAATGGGTCCTACTCGCACTGAAAGCATTGGAGGTAAAAGATACATTTTTCGAACTGTTGATGATTTTACTAGGTTCTCTTGGGTAAATTTTTTAAGAGAAAAATCTGATACGTTTGATGCTTTCCAGGCTTTAGTCCTTAAAATCCAAAATGAACAGGGTGTTTCCATTGGGCGTGTCATAAGAATCCGAACTGATCATGGTCGTGAATTTGAAAATAGTTCGTTTTCAGATTTTTGTGATATGCATGGAATTAAGCATGAATTTTCTGCACCTATTACTCTACAACAAAATGGAGTGGTTGAGAGGAAGAACAGAATTGTTCAAGAAATGGCTAGGGTCATGCTCCTTAGTAAGAAACTTCCTCCTAAATTTTGGGCTGAAGCCCTAAATACTGCGGTTTATGTTATAAATCGCGTGTATTTAAGGCCCGACACTTTACAAACTCCATATGAATTGTGGAAAGGATTGAAACCTAACGTAAAATACTTCAAAACCTTTGGGTGTAAATGTTACATCTTCAAAGATAGGGAGCCCTTGGGCAAATTTGACTCCCGAAGTGATAAAGGTATTTTTCTAGGGTATTCAACCAGCAGTAGGGCTTTTCGTGTCTATAACCTGCGAACTTTATCTTTAATGGAATCTATCAATGTGGTTATAGATGACACAGGTGCACCTACTCCAGCAACAAATGAGGATGACAATTGTGAGTCTCCAATCTTGGATACTGAACCACAAAATCAAGGAGAAGCTGTGGTTCAATCACAAGAAATTGTTACAGCACCATCCTCACAGGTAAGCTCAAGTCCAAAGAGTGTTCAAAGGGACATCACTCCTGTTGTTTCTATCACCGCAAGTCCAGAACTTAAACCATCAACAAGGGTGAAACTGAATCATCCAGCTCAACAGGTGATTGGAAGTGTTTTGGATCGAATGAAAACCCGAAAACAGATTCGGGATGAGGTATCACATATGTGTTATGTTTCTTTAATTGAACCTAAGAATTTTAAATAGGCCTTGCTAGATGATAGTTGGGTCAATGCTATGCATGAAGAATTAGGTCAATTTAAGCGTAACAAAGTTTGGACTCTTGTTCCCAGACCTAGAGACATGAATGTGATAGGTACCAAGTGGATCTTTAAAAATAAATCTGATAAGAATGGTACTGTTGTAAGAAGTAAAGCTAGGTTGGTTGCTCAAGGCTACACACAAGTAGAGGGTATTGACTATGATGAGACGTTTGCCCCAGTTGCACGTCTCGAATCTATTCGTATTTTGCTTGGTGTTGCATGTTTTCTTGGCTTTAAGTTGTTTCAAATGGATGTGAAAAGTGCCTTTCTGAATGGGTACTTAAAAGAAGAGGCATTTGTTGAGCAACCAAAAAGGTTTGAGGACCCTAAATGTCCTAGTCATGTCTACAAGTTAGACAAGGCTTTGTATGGGTTGAAACAAGCTCCTCGGGCTTGGTATGATAGACTTACTACCTTTCTTCTTGATAATGATTTTCAAAGGGGTAGTGTGGATAAGACTTTATTTGTGAAACATACTAAGTCTCATATTCTTGTTGCTCAGATATAGGTTAATGATATTATGTTTGGTTCCACTGCTGATCATCTTGTAAAATATTTTTCGGATTGCATGACACATGAGTTTGAGATGAGCATGATGGGAAAGTTGTCTTATTTTTTGGGTCTTCAAATTAAACAGTCTCCTTCGGGTATGTTTGTTTCTCAGTCTAAGTATGCTAAAAATCTTGTCTCAAAGTTTGGTCTTGAGTCTGCCAAACATGCACGCACTCCCATGAGCACCAGTCTTCACCTCTCTAAAGATTCCTCTGGTATTGATGTTGATCCTACCCTTTATAGGAGTATGATAGGGAGTCTTTTGTATCTCATAGCCAGTCGTCCGAATATTTCTTTCAGTGCCGGTGTTTGTGCCCGTTACCAAGCTAATCCTAAAGAGTCTCACCTTCTTGTGGTAAAACGCATCATCAAATATGTTAATGGGACCTTGGGGTATGGGGTTTGGTTTTCCACTGATACTACAGCTGAAATTACTAGTTTTTATGATGCTGACTGGGCAGGGTGTGCTGATGATAGGAAAAGTACATCCAAGGGGTGTTTTTACCTTGGGAATAATCTGGTTTTTTGGCATAGTAAAAAGCAAAATGCCATCTCTCTTTCAACTGTTGAGGCTGAGTACATTGCTGCAGGGAGTTGTTGTGCTCAAATGCTGTGGATGAAGCAAATGCTTCATGATTATGGAATAGAACAGAACACTCTCACTCTTTTTTGTGATAACAGAAGTGCCATAAACATTTCAAAAAATCCTGTCCAACACTCTCGCACCAAACATATTGACATCCATCATCATTTTATTCGAGAGTTAGTGGATGAAGGCCTTGTTGTTTTGGAACATGTTCCTACTGAGCATCAAAAAGCTGATGTTTTTACAAAACCCCTTGATCTTCTTCGATTTGAGTTTCTTAGAAAGACCTTGGGTGTAATGCTCAGTAACTAGGTTGCTTCCTGTTTTTTTTTTTTTATGTGAGGTGAGTGTGAGTGGTTGGCTTACTGTTCTTGGATGATTTAATCTCATTGTGATTGAGTCCTGATATTTTTGCATCAAAATTTCTTATGAACACTGCTCATGTTTCTTACAAGATCTCATTCTTCTTTGTTCATAGCTCATTCTGAATGCCCATACTCATTTACTTCATGATCTCATTCTGTACACATCCTTGAGATAAAAGCTCATGAGGGTTTCCGCACAAGTGATCAAAGTTCTCTATGGACCACTGACAGTGTTTCTTGTACTATTTCAGAGGAATTGACCTATACTAGTACATCATGGGTGATGTTGAGTTTCTTAACCATCTACCATCTTTTTTTCACTTCCATGGTTTCTCCCTCAGTACATGATATCTGGGCATCAGGAAAAAGGTTACCTCAGAGGCACCAACCAGGCCATCCTTTTGATTTCATTCTTATTGGTTTGGTCTCCATACTCTTGAGCGTGTATGCCACCAGGGAGTGCCCACAAGAAAGAAAAGTTAAAAAAAAAAATCATTGCTTGAGGGGGAGGCTCCGCTTTTACTCAACAAATACTCCGTGATTCCTAGTGGTTTCACTTTCCTCTGTGATGGTCAGTTACCCTTGTCGAAGGTCCAGCCATCAGATCACTACGAGGATTAACTCTAGCTTTGTGGCTCGCAAGGATTGCACACACACACTTTGTTTATGTGAGCTCTCATGTGTGTTTTTGAGTTATGCATTCTTATGATGCTTATGGCTTTGATTTAATACTATCTGGTTTATTCATGATCTGGTGCTTCAACTCTTTTCTCAAATTTTCAGGACTCATGATTGATGGATTCTTTTGTTCTTATGGTATAGTCTTTCACTTGGTCACTTTTCTTATTACGGGACTTCCTAGGTGTTTTTATTTTATATTTAAAAAAAAATAATATTCCGCTCGAGCGGCCTGTTTAACACTCGAGCGTATTTTTCACCCTTGCAGCACTTTGTTCTTGGTTTTACTGATTACGAGAGGGTTTTTCTTTCGAGCTTCCGTAGTCGCGCTCGAGCTGGATTCAGCTTGCATTGCCTTACGCTCGAGCGGTCCTAAGTACGCTCGAGCGGACAAAATTTGTATTTAAGTCCCTCCCTCGACTCTTCAGGTCATTTTTTCCCTCTTTTCATATCTCTCAGACCTAGGGTTTGCATTAGTGCGGTGTTGGGCTCGATTCCACCCTCCTCTTTGGTCTTCCTTGCCGATTTACTCTCTGGTAAAGTTTTCCATCTATTCTTCTCTATTTTTTTTTTGTAATTTCGGCACTTTTAAAGGTTGTATTTCGGGGTTTTGGGTGTCTTGGGTTTCATTTTTTTTCCTTTTCTCTCACACACTTTAACTGAGTAGTACTATCTTTCTCTTGGTGCATTTCATTGTTGTGTCTTAGACCTAGGGTTTCTGCTTGTTTTTTTTGTGATCTCATGTCTCCATGATTGTTTTTTGGATTTGGGTTCGAAGTGCTCTCTTGGGTATAACATAGTGTGGCTTTGGGGGTATTGGTTTTGTCTCATGCTTGATGTTTAGCATTGCACATTGGGGATTTCATTCTTTATACATCTATTGCATTATGTGTTTAGAATGTTTTGTTAGAGTTTAACAATTAGGGATTTCATTTTCATATCCATATCTTGCCATAGTGATATTGTCTTTTGTTTTCTCTATATTGTTCCATACCTTGATGTTTTTATGTACATATCCTGTTGTCTTTGTGCCCTGTTTTTATTCATGAACTGTTTAATGGACTAATGGTTTGATTTGGTCTTTGTTTGGTTTGGTTTTTGGAATTTGTGGGTTGTTGGGTTGTAGTTGTGTCATCCCTAGTCATGTCTACCCCTAAGCGCCGAAAGTCTGCAGTGTCTCGCCCTGCCTATAATTCTGTTAGGTTTCAGTCAGCTAAACAATCCAAGTCCTTCCATAAATCTTTTGAGGCTCGTACAGTTCACTTGGAACGGAATGTTCAACCTGATACTTTTGAGTCCTTACACATTCGTCCTTTATTTGACCCACTAGGTGGTGATTTAGTGTTGTCTTTTTCGGCTCGCCAAAATCTCGATTGGGTTTAAGAATTTTACTGTAATATTGAGCAAGTTAGTGATATTGAACCTTCATTCACTACGTGGGTTCGATCTCATTCCATTTCGGTTACACCTGATCTTATTCGTGGCCTTCTTAAGATTACACAAGGGTTTCCTAAGCACTATCCTTTTCCCACCGAACAACCTACCTGTAATTTTGATACTGTGGCTAAGGAGTTATGTGGTGTTTCTTGCCATTGGCCTAAAGGCGATTTGATTAAACAGTTTGAACTTCTTTTGAGTTCGATCGCTTAATCTTATTATGCATGCCACCATCATTGTGACCACTCACTCATCCGAGATTAAACAAGACCAAGGGTTCATTTTATACTGTATTGCCCGTCACATGTCTTTTGACCTAGCCACTCTTATTATCAAAAAGATGATTGGTGTTCATGGGAATAAACAGCTAGGCCTTCCTTATGGTTGCATGATCAACCGACTTTTGTCTGAACGTGGGGTTCAAGTCCTAGAGAATGATGAGTTTGCCTTTCCTACCCGACCGTTCACAAAAAAAATTGTTTCTCAAAGTCGGGCTCATGTTAAGGGGGAGTCCTCTCGAGCAGGTACTTCTACAGGTGTCGCCACTGGCCTAGCTGAGGAGGCCGAGTTTGATGCTGCTGCAGATGGTGAGGAGGTTATTGTTCCACCTCGCGCACTTCATGATCAGCTACAGCATTTCGAGGAGGCTGTGACCCGGCGCTTAGACTTTCTAGATGCACGCTTTGATGCATTTGATGGCCGTCTTGGTCAATTAGAGCAGACTGCCTTCTAGACCACCACTCAGCTCGCCCACATCATTTCCTTCCTTCAGCTTCAGCAGCCACCCTCTCCTCCTGATGCATGATCTTTCTGTTGTCTTGCTGCTTCCCGGCCAAAAAAGGGGAGAGTTTGTGTGGTTGTTTTTGTGGTTGTGGTTCTTTATGGTTGTACATGACATTGGACATACTTTTGCTATTTGGATATTTTGATATAGATTCCATATTTTGGTTATTTGGATAGCATGATATACATTCCAGTTTGTTTTGCTATTATTGTGGATATCATTGTATCTTTTTATCACTTCTTATGCTATTCCACAGTTTTGTTTTGTTTTGTTTTGGTGTGTTGGTTCTTTTTACACAGGTGAATGTTGGATGAAGTGGGATGGATGGATTGTTCATGAGACAAGATTGTTTTCAGTTGTTTAGAGTTTTTTTTCTTTGTTTTTAATCTTGTCTAGTGCGTGTGTTTAAGGAAAAATGTTTAGAAAGGTTTTGTCCGGGAATTGACAAAGGGGGAGATTGTTAGGTCCCTTTATTGTCAAATCCAGGTACAAAACTTTGAGTTGTTAAAATTGTAAATTTTTCTGTATTTTTGTCTTTCCCGCTCGAGCGGAGTTTGTGGCATCTCAGTTGTTTGACAGGTCTGTAAAAGTACTGGGGTGTGAGATTTCGCCGAGCCTTTCGAAGCGGATATTTTCTTGCCACGCCAAGGTCATTTGCCGAGCGGAGATCGCGAACTCAAATTGTCTATTTATACCTGTTTAGGTTATTTTTAGGATTACTTTTCCTAGATCCTATTCAAGAGTCCTAGGGTTTTGTTTGAAGTTTTCTTTTGAGTTTTTTGTGAGTTTTCCTTGATGTTCTTAAGAGAGTTCTAAACTTATGAATTGAGATTCATACATCAAGGAGTTTGATACTTTATATTCAAGAGAGTTATCTTCGGTGGAATCCGAAGGTTAAAACGTAGAGTTTCAAAAGGCGTTTGATTCTATACGTAGTCGTTAATTCGGCAAGCGAAGTTGTGGGATCAACTTCAGGATTGATCAGTTCCGTGACGAAGGCGTGGTGAAAGAGTTACAGAAGATTCGAGGACAAATTGACTGGGTTGGGTAATTTGTGTATTATATTTGTAATCTTTCGTTCTTCAGTAGTGGATTGATTAGTGGCGGTTCGCCCGTGGTTTTTTATTACAATTGAAGGTTCTTCAATTGTGGTTTTTCCATGTAAAAATCGTTTGTGTCGATTTATTATTTATTCCTAAAAACAAACAAACTAAAATCACTCTCGTAAGTGCTTGTTGATTTTAGATTGAGTGTTTGGAATAATTAGGATTTGGAATATTTTAATCTTGATCTAATTACGAATCACTTAGGATTTTCAAAGTTGATAAGACAATAACCCGCCAAAACAAAAACATAGAATGTAACGCCCCTAAAATAATTTACATAAGAAAGGTTCATATTTATTTATTGTTGGCTATACCTCCTTATTGGAGTGTGGGACACAATTGGTTTATTAAAAGAGTTTAATTTGGTTTGGTATTAGTTATAATATATTTTTATATATTATATCTAATCTGTGAAAATCCAATCCAATTTGGAAACAACTAAGGTTTGATAATAAACCCTAGATTCATAATATTTTTTAGGGTTTGTTTTTGCTCATCCCGAGATGAAGAGAACGGTTGCTACACATACTCCACTTTGATGAAATCAATTATTTGGGTGTGTGAACAGTGGAATTAATTTGGGTGGTTCTTTGCTTCGTTTTTGGTTCTGTTTTGGGTGCATTATTTTGGATCTTCTACAACTCTAGTTCTGAAGATTTTTGTTCATCTATTTGGTGAGGTCTTTCCTCTTGTTTATTTGTGATTATTTAGAATTCACCTAAGGGTGGTTTTGTGAGATAATTAGTGTCTCGTTTGTAATCGTTTGGAACTTATTTAGTTGATAGTGGAATCGGATTTCGATCCCGTGGACGTACCTCACATTGAGGGAACCACGTAAAATTCTTGTGTTGCTTCTGATTTAATTTTTCCGCATTAGTTTTTATTTCCATTGATTGATTTACTTGTGGAGAATCACATTGTTTTCCTAACAACTGGTATCAGAGCATACAGTTTATTTGGGTTTATTTATTTTTGTAAATCCATATAGAGGAATGTGGGTCGTATGCCTAGCTTCAATGGAAGCAATTGGGTAACTTGGAAAACTAAAATGGAGGACCTATTATTTTGTAAAGATTTGTATGGGCCTATTGAGGGTGATAATGGCAAACCCGAAGGTATGAAAGGCCGGAGCAAAACAAGGGGGAGGAGTAAGACTCCTCACGGTCGTGATCAAAGCCGTGACAAATCAAAAGATGATTTTTTTTCAAAGAAAAACATTGAGTGTTATTATTGCCATGAGAAAGGGCACATGAAGCGAGAATGCCGAAAGCTCAAGAACAGAGAGAAAATGCGTGACAAAAGTGTGGATAAGAAGCAAGAAGACACAACGGCAGTTACTACCGATGATCTCATGGTTGTTTGTGAAGATGACTGTATCAATTTTGTGGGCCAAGAGAGCAATTAGGTGATTGATTTCGGTGCTTCTTTTCATATGACTTCTCGAGTTGATTTCTTCACTACCTACACCAAAGGAGATTGTGGTTTTGTTCGAATGGGTAATGAAGGTTTGTCCAAGATTATTGGCATGGGTGATGTTTGCTTGGAAACAAATTTGGGTTGCAAGTTGTTACTTAAAGATGTGAGGTATGTTCCCGACATTCGCCTCAATTTGATCTATACTGGGAAGTTAGATGATGAAGGCTTCAACAACAAATTTGGTGATGGAATCTGGAAGCTCACAAAGGGTTCTTTGGTGGTGGCTAAGTGCAAGAAGACTCATACACTTTATTCAATACAAGGAAAAATTTGTAAAGGTGTTGTCAATGCACTTCAAGATGATACTTCTACCGAATTGGGGCACAAGCGGCTTGGCCATATGAGTGAAAAGGGGCTACAAGTTTTATTCAAGAAAGAGCTTCTACCCGGTTTGAAAGGTACACATCTTAAAACTTGTGTTCATTGTTTGGCGAGTAAACAACATAGAGTTTCTTTTCATAAAAATGTTGCCTCTAGAAAAGAAAATGTTTTGGAGTTGATTCATTCGGATGTTTGTGGTCCTTTAAAAGTTAGAACACATAGTGGTGCACTTTATTTTGTTACTTTCATTGATGATTATTCAAGGAAAGTTTGGGCTTTTCTACTAAAAACTAAACCAGTTCCGATTCGTAGCTCGAAATTCGGAGGCTCGAATTTGGCTCGACACCAAAACGACGTCGTTTTGGTGTCTTTTTTTTCCGTGTTTTTTCTGAAGATGAAATAAATTATTTCTAGATGTTGATCTGCATAATTTGGTCTAGAGAAGAAGATGAACATCCAGATCAACATCAATGAAGATCAACATCCAGATCAACATCAATGAAGAAATAAATAAAAAAGAAGAAGAAGATGAACAATTTGGTCTTTGATCTGAAGATCAACATCCAGATCAACATCCACATCCACATCTGAAGATCAACATCTCTAGACGTGGATGTCTGGTTCAGCTCCTCCGTCTAGAGTTGTGTTTATCAACATCCAGATCAACATCATTAAAAAAAAAAAAAAATCTGGTTCTGCAGATCAACAACAAAAATTTGGTTCTGCAAATAAATAAAATTTTTTCTTCTTGTTGGTTCAACAAAAAAAATATACAGAACATAACAACTTTTTTTAAGATTCATCATCATCAACAACTTTTTTTATTTATTTTTTTTCAGATCTAGAACAAGTAAAAATTAAATAAATATGCAGAACAGAATTTTTTGCACCACCATCATCCAGATCAAAATTTTTTTTTTTTTGGAACATCATCATCATCTTCATCATCTTCAACAGCTTCAGATCACCGTCCGCCATCACCGACCGCCATCACCGATCTTCCTTCTCTTCTCTCTTTCTCTTCTCTTCTCTCTCTCTCTCTCTCCCTCTCCCTCCTCTCCTCTTCCCTCTCTGTCTCTGTGTTCAAAAGAATGAAGGGGAAAGAATGAAAAGGAAAGAAATAAAGAAGAAAAAGAGAAAAAAAAAAAAAAAAAAAGACAGCCTAAAACGACATCGTTTTTGGGCTATCAAGCCATTCGGGCCGCAGTGATTTCGAGCTATCACTCATTTTTCAAACTAAAGATCAAGTTCTAGAAGTATTTAAGCATTTTCAGGCTATGGTTGAAAGAGAAACAGGGCAGAAATTGAAGTGCATCCGAACAGACAATGGTGGTGAATACATTGGGCCATTTGATGAGTATTGTCGCAGCCAAGGTATTCGGCACCAAAAGACAGTTAAGAAGAGTCCTCAACAAAATGGTGTTGCCGAGAGGATGAACTACACCATTGTGGAAAGAACAAGCTGTTTGCTCTCACAAGCTAAATTGCCAAGATCCTTTTGGGGTGAGGCAATGAGTACAGCGGTTGACGTGATCAATTTGTCTCCTTGCTATCCTTTGAATGGTGATGTTCCAGAAAGAGTTTGGACCGGTAAAGATGTGTCTTATGAGCACTTGAGAATGTTTGGTTGCCGAGCTTTTCTTCACATTCCAAAAGATGAGAGGTCCAAGCTTGATAGCAAGTCAAGACAATGTATTTTTCTTGGCTATGGGCATGATGAATTCGGGTATAGATTGTGGGATCCGGTCGACAAGAAAATCATTCGAAGCCGTGATGTTGTGTTTCTTGAAGACCAAACAATTGAAGACTTTGGCAAAAGTGATCAACCGGAGCCAAAAACTAGTGATCTCATTGACATGGATCCATCTCCTTCATCTTCGGTGGATGATGAAAATGGGGGAGATGTGCAGCCACCTATTGAAGATGTAGAGGATGATGCTAATCGTAATGAAGTTGAGCCTGAAATTGAGGAAGATCATCCAACTCAAGAACTGCCACCACAACTTGAGTTGAGGAAATCTACAAGGGACCGACAACCTTAAAGAAAGTATCCTCCCAATGAATTTGTGTTGATTTCCGATCAAGGGGAGCCCGAGAGTTACTAAGAAGCAATTGAGCATGCAAAGAAAGGTGATTGGAAAAAAGCCATGGAAGAGGAGATGAACTTCTTACTTGAAAATCACACCTATGATTTAGTGAAGTTACCTAAGAGGAGGAAAATTCTGAAAAATAAGTGGGTCTTCAAATTGAAGAATGATGGCAAGAATTTGAGGTACAAGGCGCGTCTTGTTGTGAAAGGCTTTGGTCAAAAGAAAGGCATTGACTTTGATGAGATTTTCTCGCCGGTTGTGAAGATGTCTTCTATTCGGGTTGTACTTGGCATGGCTGCAAGTATGAACCTTGAAGTTGAGCAACTTCATGTGAAGACCGCATTTCTTCACGGTGATCTTGAAGAAGAAATTTACATGGAGCAACCGGAAGGTTTTGTGGAAAAAGGGAAAGAGAAATTTGTTTGCAAATTGAAGAAAAGTTTGTATGGCCTCAAGCAAGCCCCGCGGCAATGGTACAAAAAATTTAACTCTTTCATGATGAATAATAGTTTTTCTAAAACCACTTCGGACCATTGTGTGTTTGTGAAAAATTTTCCGGATGGCAAATTTATTATTCTTTTGCCTTATGTTGATGACATGTTAATTGTGGGTCAAGATTCTACCATGATAAACATGTTGAAATTAGAGTTGAGCAAGTCTTTTGCTATGAAAGATTTGGGACCGGCAAAGCAAATACTTGGTATGAAAATTGTTCGTGATCGCAAAGAGGGGCTGATTTGGTTGTCTCAAGAAAGCTACATTGAGAAAGTTCTTGAGAGGTTCAACATGAATAAAGCAAAGCTGGTTGGTTGTCCACTTGCGGGTCACTTCAAACTTAGTTCGAATCAATGTCCTACAAGTGAGAAAGACAAAGAAGAGATGTTGAAAGTTCCTTATGCTTCAGCAGTTGGTTCTTTGATATACGCCATGGTTTGTACAAGGCTGGATATTGCTCATGCCGTTGGTGTGGTGAGTCGGTTTCTCTCTAATCCGGGTAAAGAACATTGGGCAGCGGTAAAATGGATTCTAAGGTATCTTCGAGGGACTTCGAAGGTATGTTTGTGTTTTGGAGATGGTAAGCCAATGCTTGATGGGTTCACAGATTCTAACATGGCTGGTGATATTAATTCTAAGAAATCTACTTCGGGGTATTTGATGACTTTTGCAGGGAGAGCTATGGCATGGCAATTTAAATTACAAAAATGTGTTGCTCTCTCAACTACCGAAGCTGAATTTATTGCTATTATGGAAGCTTGCAAGGAAGAGTTATGGTTGAAGAAATTTTTGCAATAGTTGGGTTTGAAGCAAGAAAAGTATGTGCTTTATTGTGATAGTCAAAGTGCTATTCACTTGAGTAAAAATTCTACTTTTCATTCGAGATTGAAACACATTGATGTGAGATACCACTGGATTCGTGATGTGTTAGATTCGAAGTTGTTGCAACTCGAAAAGGTTCACACGAATGATGATATTTCAGATATGTTGACTAAGGCTTTGTCGAGGGACAAACATTTGAAGTGTCGAACTCTGGCGGGTATGGTTGATCTCTCCACCTAAGTCGGTAGGGGGAGAATTGTTGGGTATACCTCCTTATTGGAGTGTGGGACCCAATTGGTTTATTAAAAGAGTTTAATTTGGTTTGGTATTAGTTATAATATATTTTTATATATTACATCTAATCTGTGGAAACCCAATCCAATTTGGAAACAACTAAGGTTTGATAATAAACCCTAGATTCACAATATTTTTTAGGGTTTGTTTTTGCTCATCCCGGGGTGAAGAGAACGGCTGCTATACATACTCCACTTTGTTGAAATCAATTATTTAGGTGTGTGAACAGTGGAATTAATTTGGGTGGTTCGTTGCTTCGTTTTCGGTTTTGTTTTGGGTGCATTATTTTGGATCTTCTACAACTCTGGTTCTAAAGATTTTTGTTCATCTATATGGTGAGGTCTTTCCTCTTGTTTATTTGTGATTATTTGGAATTCACCTAAGGGTGGTTTTGTGAGACCATTAGTGTCTCGTTTGTAATCGTTTGGAACTTATTTAGTTGATAGTGGAATCGGATTTCGATCCCGTGGATGTACCTCACATTGAGGGAACCATGTAAAATTCTTGTGTTGCTTCTGATTTAATTTTTCCGCATTAGTTTTTATTCCCATTGATTGATTTACTTGTGGGGAATCACATATTTTTCCTAACATTTATCAACAAGATCTTAATCCAAAAGTAGTAACTCCCATAACATATTTATATATATATAAAACATAATGTTTCACCCATTACATCCTCATTAAATCTTTAAGATGTGTACTCAATTCATTCCGGAGATTTATCAAAAGTGTTCCACATGCAACTATACATTCAACATTACATACATATGAATTTATAGCATATGGCACCACAAGTCAACTACAAATAAATGCTCCCAAGGCTACAAATTTCAAAGCTTATGCCCGGTTACACAAAAATGGTTATCAAAACCCATATATTTTAAGCCCTTGGCTTGTCCAAAACAAGAGCCATATGCCCTCAACACTTCACGCCTTCAATTTGGTGGAATCGCTACATCTTTCCCTGCACAAAATCCACTAGTGTGAGCACAAAACTCAGTAAGAAATTTTTACAGAGTATATACATTTTTACATAGTCTCATGAGATAAATGCAAATGCCATGTCATGCTCAAAATACATATTTTTGCCTTTTGGAAAATCTTGTGCATAGTGCCAATTTGATAACACAATGGTCCAACAAATTCAATGTAATTTTCAAAGGGGTGATAAAATATGACTTAGGTAATCCCTAGGTTGGTATCTGCAAGTAGGCATAACAAGCACTACCAATCTCCACTTTACCGGTCTCTCATTGGAAGGCACATGGTATCTCCTCCGCGCATGTTTTCGGTCTTTCACCATGGACACTTAGGCTAACTTAGCCAATACCAAACTACACCCCCTATCCGGACTTATCAACATATTTACCTCAAAACAATTCAATATGTTCTTGTTTCACAAAACAATTTACTAATTTCACAAATAAATCTAGCGAGAGATAAATAATAATACCACATTACATGCTTTCTCCACATGTTAATCTCTATTTTTCCATTTGGTCATTTCAAGACCAACAAAAAATAAGCTATACAACTAGCTTCAATATTAACCATTTCTCATTCTTTTGTGGAATTTCCTCTTCATACACAATTATAGAAATTTCTCAATCATATATTCATCATAATACTTGACAAGCATAGATTTCACTTACCATTTTCCCAAAAAAATCCCCAATCTCTAGGGTTTTCAAAAAACAAGGTTTTTTCCTCATTTTTTAAAGGACTTTTCTGAGACAACATTCCTTCTTTACAATATAGTTCATACCCTCAAGAGTTTTTTTTTAAAACATTGAGAAAACCCATTTTTAAAATCATCAAGAACTCATGAGCCAAAAATCAAGTTTCATTACTACAAGAAGAAGTTCCAAAATCAACATAAATTTGCAAAAATGTATATAATTTTAAGAGAATCCCTACCTCAAGCTTTGGAGAAGAAGAGAGAAGAAAACCCCCAAATTTGATGGTGTTGAAATTCGATCTCCACCACACAAAATGTAGCCCTCGAAGAGTTCTCCAACTTTAATGAAGGAACTAGGGTCAAAGCTCTAATGGATTTGGAGAAATCAAAAGATTAATTTGATTTGGTGAGAGTAATGTAGAGAGAATGATGAGAAATGTGTTTTAGAGAGAGAGAGAGAGAGAGAGAGAGACAAGAGAAAAGTGAGGTGGGTGCTCAGCCCAAGAAAAGAAAAAGAGAAAATTTTTGGACACAGCACATTCCTGCACGTGCGGCACCATTTCCACACGTGCGGCACGTACCTTCCACACGTGCGTCACTCTCCCTCGTACGTGCGGCTCACTTTCAGCACCTGCCCTTCGCTCGTGCATTTAAAGCAGTGTTGTACCAGCAGCAACCTCACCTCACCGCACATGCGACCTTGCCTCCCGCACCTGCGGCCTCATTTTCATACGTGTGGTCTTACTTCCACCCATAAATTGCACTAGCTGAACCAAAGACACCCTTAATCCAATTTCATACTTTCCGAAGCAAGCATAACTTAACTCCGTAATGAAATAAAGATGAGGATCCGAGGGAAGTTTTAAGAACGGTGAACTCAAACGATCGACAAGACCTTAGATTAAATCCTGACACTCCCAACACGAGCAAGATAATCACAATTAAAGGAAAACAAGATGGGTTATATGCCCAGGCATCACATAGGATAGCAGACAACACCCAATAGTGGGCTACCAAACAACAACACTAGCAAAGACTTGTTACCTCAAACCACAAGCCTCCTACCCTTACTCAAACAATTTCTGATTTGCCTCACGTGGAAAAGAAAATATGAATTGTGAAGTAAGTTCCGTAAACACTACTTAGAACCAAAGTGCAATCTTAACTTTTATCAGATCACATAAACCTGCCACATTTGGGTTAATAGCCTTGAAAATGCACTCATTTTGATGTTCTCATAGAGACCACAACATAGTAATAGGTAATGATTTTCACATCATTCTCTCATTATTGCTGAGACTTTCCCTTGCCCACCAGTTAAAGAGTTCCTCCACTAAGTTTGGTAATGCACCTTGCACATCCCATCACTTTAACATCTCTAACCAAAACCTTCGGAAAAAAAAAATAAATAAAATAAAATAATCTCTGACTAAACTCTTTAAGCAATTGGGCAATACAATAACACTACAACAAAATTAACTATTTACGGCATCATGTTTACGACATGCATTAAATGCATGTCGTAGTTAGTACATTTTACGACATTTTTTTTTGCAAGCCGTTAATTCTTTGTCAATAACAATATACATACAATGTAAGTCGTTAATTCATATATTTATGGCATGCAAAAGTATGCCATAAAAAATGTATGTTTTTACGACTTACAAAAATATGTCATAAAATATTTACACTTAAGACGACATACATTTCATGTTGTAAAATATTATAACTTTATACGACATGCTAATGAATGTCGTGAAAACTTCTACAAAAAAAAAAAAAAAAAAAAAAAACAACTCCGATTCGTTGCTCGAATTCAGAGGCTCGAATTTGGCTCGAATTCGGAGAAGAAGAAGAAGAGAAGAAGAAGGAGGAGGAAGGAGGAGGAAGAAGGAGAACTGGAGGGGAGGGGGCCATCAAAATCGGGCTGGAGGAGGCGGGGCTGCGCGGGGCTGCGACGAGCTGCGGTGGGGCTGTGACGATCGGAGCTACTGCAACGATCGGAGATGCTGCGACGATCGGCGGCGGCGGAGGCACAGGAGGGGCCCTTCTCTCCTCTCCTCTCTCTTTCTCCCTCTCTCCTCCTCTTCCCCTCTGTTCTTCTCCTGTGTTCAACGAAGAAGAAGAAGAAAAGAAAGGAAGAAAAGGAAAAAAAAAAAAAAAAAGAATCGCAAAACGACGTCGTTTTGCGATTCAAGCCAAAATCGAGCCACTTTTTTAGAGCTACCAGTCATTTTTCAAAAAAAAAAAAAAAAATCAGTCCGATTTTTTTATAACATGCAAACGTATGCCATAAAAAATGTATATTTTCATAGCATACAAAAATATGTTATAAAATATTTGCACTTAAGACAACATATGTTTCATGTTGTAAAATATTAAATTTTATATTTTTTTGAATTTAGTGATTTTTTAAGAAAATTAAAAAATATTTTCCTTCTAAGTATATGTAAATTATTTGAATTTAAAAAGTAAAAAAAAAATTTATTTAAAAACTTACGCCACACTCCCTCTCATTCTAGATCCATACCTGTTTTTGTCCCAAACCCTCTTATTCTCTACAGGAATTATATTTTAATTATAAATAATAATAAAAAAAATTCTAGATGTTCTTAAATATTTATAAATTTCTAGTAGATATGAAATTTTTTTATTTTTTTCCCCAATAAACTAGATATTCTAGTTACGATCTAGATTTTTTTTTAATACAAAAATAATTTATATACTTTTATAACTTATAAAAATATGCCGTGAAATATTTATACCTAAGATGACATGCATTTTAGGTTATAATATATCATAATTTTACATGGCATGCATTAGTATGTAGTAAAAATTCTTACTAGAAAAATTAATTAATTTTTTTTTTCCACTCTCAAAAAGTCATAATCTTATAAAACAATAAGTGTTTTTTTTAATTTTTTTTACCAAATTATATTTTAATTATAAATAATAATAAAAAAACAATTCTAGATGTTGTTAGATATTTATAAATTTCTAGTAGATATGACAATTATTATATGATTTCAATTTGTGTTACTGTTAGCTACAAATTACTTTGAATCAGTTTTTCCAAACTTTCGTTGGGAACTCATGTCGGCAGAACTCAACAGGGCCAAGCAAAATTCAGTTTCGAGGCTTCATGACGTGGTTGAAGAGGTTAAGGGAGCTTAAGGAGAAAAACAATTTAGTTGAGACAGTAAGGTAGAGCAATTTTTGATGTTTGGGATATTTTGATGCAATGACATCTGATATGCGGCTAGGTATGGCACAAAGTTTTAGAACAAGCAGGTCTTCATTCACCTCTAATAATGGATATGAATCTCCTTCACTCAACCCTGCTAGTGTCTTGAATGGGGAAGAATATGACAGCGATGGTTCCAATTTTGCTCCACCATAAGTTTCTTTCATTCCTCTTGTATTATGTTGAGATTGTCAGCTCTTGAACTTAAGCTAGCTTGTTAAATTCTATATTGTCACAAGGTTTTGCATCTTGTATAGCGATTTGTAGACCCTAAGATTAAAGATGATTTCCATTTAATGTATCTTGCAATACACCATCAACCCTGTCAATGGCTATTCCGCCAGAACACTACAAGAAAAATGAGTTTTGGCGATGCTTATTTAACAACGTTTTATTAAACGCCACAGTTTGATAATATTTAATGACATTTTTTAAACGTCACTTTTTTTAAAATCAAAACGGCACCGTTTTAGTAAGCAAAGGCGTTTCAAAAGGCCTTCGAATGTCCCATCTCTCTGTCTTCAATGGGCGAGCAGTAAATATCAAATATAATACATTTTGGAGCCCTAAATCACTCACTCTCTCTCTCTCTCTCTCTCTTTCTCTCTCTCTCTCTCTCTCTCGTTCTCTCTCTCACTCTCTCTCTAAACCATCTCAACGGATCGGTTCATCTCTCGTTGTAGCCCTAATCGAAGTTCTCTCTCTCTATTTCGAGGATCGATTCATCTCTCACGGATCGATTCATCTCTCGCTGTAGCCCTAATCGAAGTTCTCTCTCTCGATTTCGATTTCGAAATCTATGTTTCGGTGATTCTCTCTCTCTCTATATATATATATTCATCCTTTGTTCTCTGCGATATCGATCTGAAGCTCTGAGGCTCTAAAGCTCTAGGAGATTGCGAAGAGAAAAGAGGGGTTGGTTTTGATCGCAGAGTAAGTGATCTCAGGAGAGGCTGTTCTTAGATTTCTCATATCAGTCTCAAAGCGATTTCGATTTTGAAGTTCTCTCTCAATTTCTAAGCTTCACCGCGAGGTATTGATTTCTCTCTCTCTCTCTCTCTCTCTCTCTCTCTTTCTCAAGCTCTTCCTTCTCGTCTATCTCTACTCCCTATCCTGGTCGATCAGACCTTGTTTCATTGCATCCTCGATCTGTACCCCCATCTCGTGTAGATCTGAGAAGGTGGAGAAGGGGAATACAATCATCTTTTGCATCAACTTTAGTTGGAGATTGCGCACAATCATCCTGATTTGATCTTTGTCAGTAGGCCTCAAAGTCATCATCGATGCCTTCGCCTTCCATCGAGTTACGAAATCTGAGAAAGTCTCTTTGGGCTCCTGCCTCGTTGTTTCGAGATCACGAGTTGTAATCTCGATTTGGGTATTGTACGAGTACTGTGCGACAAAGGCCTCGGCCATTTCATCCCAACTTTTTTTTACCTCATCCTCTAACTTCGCGTACCAGATAGCGGCCACACCCGACAGGGTTCGGCCGAATAGTGAAAGTTTTTGTGGTCTGGTTAGGGCCATTGGCCACAGTATGTCTGAGAATAGCCGGAGATGGACCATGGGATCCCCGGATCCGTCGAAACGATCAATCTGCGGCATCTTGAATCTGTCTGGTAATGTTACGGCCACATCAGTATATCCGTCCTCGATATCCGGAATAGCCTTTACTCCTTGTGATTTCTTGAAAAGCTTCTCGAGCTTGCTCAGTTTTAGAGCTGTATGGTCTATTTCGAACTCGAAGGGAGAGTCTGGGTGGTTAGGTGTATGGGTCTTGGACAGTTGAGGCGGAAGCGGAGGCGGAGCTGGCCCCGTTGGAAGGTTTGTGTCCTCTTGGATGTTATGAACATTTGGCACGGTGTTCTGGGTGTTTGGCAGAGCATTCGGGCGATGAGTGCTCGCTTTCGGGTAATGGGGCCCCTGGTGGAGGAGGAACTTGATGTGAAGCAGATGCCGCATTCTGCTGTTGCAGTCTAGTGATTAGCTCGGCTTGCTGGGCCATGATTGTAGCTTGTTGCTTGGAGAACTTTGCTTGGCGGGCAGCGTCTTCCTACATCTGTTTCATGCTCTCATGCATTTGGCGCATCATTTCTTCTATCCCGGCCATATTCTGTTGGTCTTGCTGATTGACCGGTATGTATATTTCTATGGTGGAAACTGGAACCTCAACCCGACTGTTTGCTAGGGTAGACCACTGCCCCGGTAACCTCTATTCAGATACACTACGCTTCCTTGGCCTTCTCCTGACAACGGGGGGTAAAGAATGGAACACTGGATGTCCGTCAACCAGATCCTCAGATCGATTGAGCCGACGACCTCTTGTCCAAAGTGCTTGGGGAATATCTACTGGGTCGGAAGCAATTGTGCTAAAACTGCCCTAGTAAAAAGATAAATAAAGCGAAAAGGAAATAAATAACCAGATAAATGAACAAAGATGACAAATTAAAATAAATACACAACACATACCGGGCATACAACACACGGTTGATAAGTGAAAACACATCGCCCTCAAATCGATCACCGCCCCTGAATCACTGTTCCCCAAAGGCTGAATCCGATACCCGCAGATAACCGATTCTCAAATACTGACTGATGCCCGCAGGCCTGATGCCCAAACTCATAAACTGATACATGCATTCCCTGTAGAGACACACTCTAAAAGCAAATAACAGATAAGTGAGAGCCAAAACACCCCTATGTTGGGGTAGGGTTTCCCTGTCCTATTTTGTCAGGAACTAGGGTTTCACTATGCACACAGCGGTTTCAAACAACCTATATCGGGTAAGCAACCTGTCCTAGTTTGGAATGGTCACTACGGATTTCGATATGCACTAGGTCGAATGGTCAAAAAGGGTGCCCCGGTGAAACCGGGGTTTGTGTTCCTATACTGGCAGAGCCCATAACCGGTCAGCCTTATGGTCATGCCTTGACAAGACAAGCCTCCGGCAAACCGTTCAGGAATAGCAGATGGCAAACACGGTGTCCTAGGCGCACCAATGCAAAGAAACACACAAGTGTAGTCAAAACCAGATATCATGAGTTCGAGTCAAGTTCTCTAACTCCCCAACAGAGTCGCCAGAAACTGTAACAAGTCCGCTGGGGACCTCGCTACAGTTCGGACTCGATTTGTTGTCACGGTTCTTAATCTTGAACCAAAGAGTCCAAATCCGACAAATCGTTTTGAGAAAACAGATTTTTAAAAAAGAAGTGCCAAACATGGACTGCTTTGCCAGATACAGAGTCGCCACCTAAATATTTTATTTTTGGGAAATTTAGGAAACCCTGACTCGTTTGCCTAAGGCCACGTATCCGTCATCACCAAAGTTGCCTCGGCTCAGGAACTTGGGTACGATTGGGGAAGGTCACTTCGTGAGCACCCCCGCTCGCCCGATCAAAGATCGGCCTCTACTAACCATGATATCTAGTTTTGAAAACATTGTGTACTCTTATTCCGGTTATTAGCCTAGATTTACTATGTGATGCGCACAGCATACAAGTATAGACTGGGTCGCCTAAATTGGAACAAAACATTTCATGTTTGTTTGTTTGAAAATGGTTTGATGGTGCTACTCGCAGGTAGGCTAAGACGTGGATTTGCCACCCTCGGGTGGGCTTAGAAAACATGATTTTGCCATTATCTAGTGGGCTTAAAACACACATTTGATGAACTGTTCCAATTCAAATAACCCAACCTTCACCCACAGGCATTCAGGCAGTTATATCACATAAACATTTAGCCTCATGGTAAGCATGCTATTCATGGCAGTCACTCACACGCATGCAAGGATGCTAAAGCATAAAACTTACCGAGTACTCCAAGCCAAAACAGAAACCGATTAGAAATCCATGTATGATCCTAATTATACAGTAATGCCTAATGCGACACATGCAATAATGCAACTATAACAGGCTCGGCTATCCTAAACATGGCATATGAGATACAACAGCTATCATGTATTTAATTTGGAATTGAAATACAAATGCAGTTAGTATGATGCCCCGAGCCCGGTGCATGCAAAACAGATGAATGAATGCAAACATGCTATCATACTGTATGCTAATTGAAACATGCCCTAATCTAACCATCATAAGCTGGTAAATAAAAGGGAAGAAAGACGTGGGGTTGGAAGACATACATCACACACACGCACACTTATTACAATTATGCCCTCGCACAGAGGGTCCGAATAAATAATATACAGTCCCGAATAGTACAGTCCAAGATATGTACAAACTCCTAATTAATTAACAAAATTAACTAAGAAAACAATAAACTAGCATGCAAGCCAGGGACTGCCTTGACTCTTCTTCAGATGATGAATAATGCATATCTGGGTTGCCTTTGCGCGGAAATCCACTGTGATGCCCCAATTAGCCTCTGTTTTGCAATAATTTTTGGAAAGTGCGCCAAGCCCCGGAAGACTGCTGATTCTTGATTTGCTGCAACAGAGAGCAGGAAAGGGGCATGGCAATGTATTTTCACAAATGTATGCATGCCTCGATCCTTGCGCCACCAATCACGCATCTCGATACATGATGGCTGAGGAGTCGAATCGCACAACTCAATATGAAATGAATGCACATGAAAACACAACAAGACCTAACTCCATCATGGATAATTCGGAGTGTCGGTGACTGGGGAATTGAGACATGTTCCGTTACTCGAGTCTGAACGCTCGTTTCGCTTCGTGCTCGCTAACCCCTATCCCGAACACAATGCAATATGCATGACATGCATGAAATGCAACTAAGATACATCCTAACATGCAACATGCTATGAAATGGCATACACGATGCACGAGGTAACATGGCATACACAATGCGCTAACATACAACCTAGCATACACAACGCTATGGAATGAAATGGCATACATAATGCAATATGGACTTACACTAACACAAGTGGACCTCAGCCACACTCACATAAGAGGCCATTAGGTGAAAATGAGACACTCGAGATGCGTGCACACGCGCACGCAAACCAAGGACCGAACCTAAGGCACGGAATGCCACTCTAACAAGACATGGCGAGGCATGGAATATGGCATACTAGCATGCAAATTTCAGTAGCAAAAAGTGATGCAAAACAGCCCCGGAGCATGGCAAAATGGCACCCGATGCATGAAATGAATCCCGAAACATGAAATTAAGCGCATGGAATAACCTATGGCTATGCAATGCATGCATTATTTGAACATGAAGTGTGAAGAAAGAATTAAGACAGCCCCAAAAAAAGCATATTTACAGTTTTAAACAAGGCCAAACAGTGAACACAAATGGGGCTAAGTTAGCATGCAAAAATGGCCCCGAAAGAGAGATAATGAAGTAAGTAGAAGCTTCTGACCCTAAACAGAGAAGGGCCCTTCTACAATGTTGAAGAGAGGCCCAAAATATGATATTTTACAGTTTACAACAAGCCACAAAAATAAACACAAGTATGGCTAAGCTCTCATGCAAGAAATGGGCCAAAAGAGGGACAAAGAAGCAAGTGATGGTTTCTGGTCTCAAAAATAGGAGGGCCCTTCAATAATGTTGAAGAGGGGCCCAAAATATGACATTTTACAGTTGATGACCAGACCCAAAACAGTGCACAAGCATGCTTAAAATACTATGCAAAAGAAGGCCTAAAAAGAGGTTTAAACACAAAGAGCAAAAAGGAAGCCTCAAACATCAAAAGACCCTTAATGAAACATGAATAGGGGGTCAAAATAAGGCCATTTACAGTTCGTAAAAAAGCCCAAAAATACAAGCATAAGGGGGTAACAAAGCATGCAAAAATAGGAGCAAAAGATGGATACAAAGGCAAGTGATATGTGGAAGCCTCAAACAGTGAGGAGCCCTTCAATAATATTGAAGAAGGGCTCAAAATAAGCCACTTTACAGTTTACAACATGCCTCAAAACAGTTTACATATAGGCCTAAAATACTATGCAAGAAAGAGGCATACAAGAGAGGTAAAGAAGCAAGTGCAAAAAGGAAGCCTCAAACAGTGAGAGGCCCTTAATCAAACATGCAAAATAGATCAAAATAATCCTATTTCTAGTTAGGGTCGGAGCCCAAAAATGTAAGCACAAGGAGCTAGAATATTGAACAAAATGAAGCACAAAAGAGGGAAAATGAAGCTTACCCTTGTAGACCAAGCTTTGGCAACCTCTTGGCTTGAGAAGTGGTGCCTCCTAAGCTCTGAAAAGGTCTTCCAAGCTGCTGGAATGGAGTGGTGGTGTGGTGCTAGGTGGTGGTGTAGAAATGGGTATAGGATTTGAGAGGTTTGGAGGGTTGGAGTGTAGAGAGAGAGAGCTTCAATACATGAGGCTTAAGGCAAATTTTTTCTAACCCTTTGCAAGGGGGCTGGGGCTGCTGGATATATAGACAAAAGGGTGGAAAAGAGGGGGGAAAATGGGGGGGAAACAATTCAAGTTTCCCCCCAAAAAGGCACCCTCCCGGATACAAAATCTGGAGGGAAAATGAGGGTAGATTTGTAATGTACTAACCCTGAGGATTCTGGCCGGCCAAGTATCTAGGTTGCAGGTGGCCGGTCGGCTCTCCCCATGGCCGGCCGGCCAAGGGTCAGAAGGTCCAAATTGGATTAATGGCCAGCCACCACAGATTGGTGGCCTCTCATGTGTGCTCAACACAGCCCTGTGGTCAAAAACTGGAGACAGTGAACCAGGAGAGAGAAAAGGCCATTTCTTGGAGGGGTTCAAAAGGGTCACACACAATTACTGGCCGGACATGTGATATTGGTGGCCTCCCAGGTGTGTACAACACAAATATGTGGTTTAGGGCTAGAAAAAGTGGCCTTAGGGTGGTCAACATTGGCTTTCGAGTGAGAAAAACGGGCGACGGAGAGCGATGAAGGAGTATAGCTGGTTGCTGAAACAATTACTGGCCTCCCACCCTTCTACGACCTTCTCAACAATGAAACAAAGGTCCCTGCAAAAAATGAACTGAAACCGATGCAAAATGAAGGTTCGGGGGCCGAAACGCGCAGTCCGGACCCCGAAAACTGACAATTAGGCACCGGGAGTGGTGTTCGACCACGAAGTTGGTCTCTCGGACCACAGTGTCCCTCAAAAGGGAGTAAATAAGATGCATGCCAAAAACCGAAGTAAACGGAGGTGGTTAGGCGGTCCCGAACCGAGGCACACGGCCAACGGCTCGGAAAAATCGGAAACCGGACTCCAAACGGGCAAAATGGCCTACGACCACAAAACGTAGCCTACGGCCACTGAGTGATGATCTACGAGACCTCTCCCTCCCTTCTGGAAGAGAAAACAAAGAAAACCGAGCCTGGTTCGCAAACCGAGACAAAACATAAAAGAGTCCGGAAGTCCGGAGGCAAGGCTCGCAGCCGAGACTCTGAAACTTCGGAACAAGCACGATATGCAACATCACCAAGTGCTCAATCGGTGACGTCTGAGTCTTAAGGTCGGTCAAAAATGAGGTGTCTACAACGTGTCAGCCGAGGTGCCACGTGTCCTGGACATAAGACATAACGCCGAGATGATCTCGGTTAGGCCGAGGTTATCTCCGAAGAATTCAAAAGTCATTTTTTATGACCATTATATAAACCATGAGAATTCAAAAGTCATGAACTATAAAGATAAGTTAGATAAACAGGTGCCTAAGTTGTACCTGTTGTGCTCCAGTCCAAATGTGAGTTGGTAGGAACTTAGCTGTCTCACCTTTTAATTTAATCAAATTAAGCTTGAGTTCTTGGAGAGAAGGTGAAGATGGAACATATGTTATGTTTTCATACCAAGGCTTCCTTCAATCTATAATCTGAATTAGAGAGTGTTATTTAAATTCATAAAATTTATTATAAAATTTTATTTTGGTAATTGAAATAATTCATTTTATAAGATCCTTTATACATGTTATTCACCAGAAAAATTAAATCAATCTAACAGTCGTAACATATTTAATTTATAGTATTTGTCACTAAAAAAATAGGCGACAAGTGTGTTTTTTAAAATAGAACATTAATTTTTTTTTATTTTTTTAATAACGTGATAAATTCAATAGATTATAATTATAGAATCAATATAATTTTTGTGTATAAATGATATACACAAAGAAACTTACAAAATGAATGTTTCGATTCAAAACAAAATCTATAATGGACGCTATAGATTAGGACAATATCCGAGTAATTATCCTATTTTCTAAAATTTTCATTCTAACTGTGTGTCCATTCAATAATAGGATACCTAAATGAATATATAGTCCAAATAATAAAAAGATAATAGATAAATTATAATATATCATTGGCCGAATATATGAACAGGTAATGTTCTTGAACTATAAAAGATAGCTTTTCTAGAATTTCCCACTATAAAATATAATCGCCCACTTAAAATTGCATTTACTATAAAATAATTAAATAAATAAATAAAAGTTAGTGTGTTGGCAAACCAACCACAAAAAGAAGAGGAGAAAAAAATGTATTGACTAGAGAAAGTTGTTTGTTAATTAAACTATGTAAAACTGTCCTCGTCTCTGATTTCTTTTTCATTGGTTTGGGTAAATGTGTTTGGGGAGAAAATTTTTGTTATAATTTTAGTTGGATTTTTATTATTTAAGGAAAAGTTAAACTTTGTATTTTATGGGCTTTAAGGCTCTATTTGGTCTAGATTACGAAGAAGATAAGCAAATAAATGATGTAGAGATTTGAAATTTGAGTCATTAAATTTTGACTTAATTTGTTGTGGGCATTTTTTTTTTTTTTTTGTCAATTAATAAGAGATTAATTATATTAAACTAAACAACTAGAGTTCAAGAACGTATGTAATAACCACCGATACTAACCATCACTATAAGAAATCGTCCAAACTTATAAAGAAATAAATAACTACATACAACTTCATAATTGTAAAAAAATAACCAATCTTTGTCGTTAGCTAAGAATTATTCTTAAACTCAATTAATTCTTAATTTTGAAATAATCAACCTCATTCTTAAACTTGAATAATAATCATTCTTAAACTCGTAATGAGCAACCTCAATCTTCTTCAACTTGATCAATTCTATGTAGGTAGAATAATTGTTAGGTAAGTGTTTAGGTGTGCAAGATATATATTATATGTATTTGTATAAATTTTCACAAATATACGTAAGTTACCGCATACAATCACGTAAGTTCTTACAAATATACGTAAGTTGTGATTTCTTCAATTTTTATGGGTTCATTCAAGTATGTTTGTGAAAGTTTACTCGATTTTGTGAGGTAACTTACGCATATTTGTGAGAATTTATGCAAATGTATATGGCATGCACTTGTATACTTAAAAATTGTCCTTATTGGAAACTTGAGATAAATTTGGACTTGAGATTCTACCAACCTTCTTGAGAATATGAAAATATAGAATATCATGACTCACTTTATTTGATGGGATCAACTAAAAATGATTAGAACAAAAAATTAGCGTGACGGTCCAAATATTTTAATAAGAGTAGTGTTATTCAAACCTAAAAATTAAATTTACTTTTTAAGTATATTTATGAGAACTTATGCAAATGTCTATGGCATGCACTTGCATACTTAAAAATCCCCCTAATTGGAATTCAACCAGCCTTATTGAGAATATGAAAATATAGAACATCATGACTCATTTTATTCGATGGGATCAACTAAAAATGATTAGAACAAAAAATTAGTGTGACGGTCCAAATATTTTAATAAGAATAGTGTTATTCAAACCTAAAAATTAAATTCACTTTTTAAGTCCAACGATCAATCAACTAATTACTCTCATGTGAAAAAATAGACTTCTATATTATTTTTCATTTAATAATTAATCGTTCAAGTATTAAACCTCCTAATATCACCCTCCATCCATCAAAGTATTAAAGTATGAGTAATATTATACAAATTAATAAATTATATATAAAAAAAATATTGGGTTTCTTTCATGTTGGAATCTCAATATGAGAGAACTTGAGGAGTCTATAGGGCCAACCACAAGTCTCGTTTTAATAATCCGAACCGTTTATTTTGTAGGACCCTTCTCAATGTATATTATCCATGAAAAATTTAGAACGGTCCGATAATTGTAACCTTTTCATTTTATCGCATTTATCTTTAAAAAAAATGAATGGTTTATTTCAAAAATATATTCGTCGTCTATTTTTTCGAAGACAAATGTGATAAAATGAAAAAGTCATTATTATTGGATCAAAGTAATTTTTTATAAATAATATACATTAAGGATCCTACAAAATGAATAGTTCGAATTATCGAAATGAGACTCGTGATAAGCCCTATAAGTTCTCTTAAATTCTCTCATATTGAGATCTCAACATGAGAGAATCTCAACTTAAACAAAACGTTACTTATTGGAATGACACATGAATAGAGCTGTGCAAAATACCGCCCAATTTGTTAAAACCACATCGATCTGTATCAATTTGCACCGCTCTAACCGCTAATCGTGGTTTAAACTTTAAAATTTATAATTCGCCAACCGAACTGCTCCACTCCGCTATAGTTAATATATATGTATATATATATATTTTAACATCTAATGAAATATCAATGTAAAAATGAGTGTGAGAGATTTAAGATATGAAATTTATTACAAATTAGTAGTTATATATATGAAACATATTATGTAAAATTATTTTGTGTTATATATCTAAAAATTATTATACAAATTAGTGTTATATATTATGTAAATGTATGATAATTAGTTATAATATTCTTTAATTCGTCAATCCGCCAAAAATTGCTCAAACTGTAGTTTGTCAATCCGTTAATCCGCCAACCCACTATTTGATTTGTAATTTTACTTTCAAACTGTCCGAACCGCACCGCACACACCCTTACACGAGCCATGTTTCATATTTCCCTAAACCCATATTCTTTGCATTTCTATTTTGTTTTGAAAACTTGAATAAAAGCATTGAAAATGACCCAACAAATACAGAGAAACCAAGGAGTTCAAAAAAATAAAGAGAAACCAAAGTTCAAAGCACTTGGGAAGTTTGAATTGAAGATAAAAAAGTCCCAATTATAAATGAATCCAATGCCAAGAGGGAGGTGGTCAAAATGAAATGGTTGAAGCAACAAAGAATGGAAAGAAAGCCAGAGAGCGAGAACTGCATGTGCAAGGAGCGGCCTACCTGGCTCCCATTTTTACACAACTCTCTACTTTCAAACATCACATGCCACTTTTTTATTATTATTATTATTATTATTATTATTATTTTGAAAAATGACACACTGCATACGAACAAATGATGCAAAAATAACTCACTAACCTTGAGGAAAATGTTGGATTGGATAATGTTATACTTTCAGATTTGTCTCACATTTTCTTTTTAAATTTATATCAAACTTTTATATATATTAGAGATTTTTTTACTCGACCTTGTTTGGTTTAACTTACATTTTAAAAAATTATTTTTTTATTTTTGTGTGTCTTTTTATTTTTAGTAAAATTTTTTTAATATTTTACATAATTTTTTTATTTTTTAGATACACATAATTTAGATGCACTTAAAAATATAATATTTATAAAAAAAAATTTAAAACATTTATCAAATACAAAAAAATATAAACAAAAATACCAAAATTCAATACAATTTCATATATATATATATATATATTGTATTCAATGAATTTTTTAAATATTTTTGTACAAATTTTATACTTTTTAAGTATGTCAATATTAAGTGGATCTAAAAAAAATTGATTAAAATATTTTTTTAAAATATAAACATACAAATTAAAAACTGAAAAAATTATTTTTAAAAATTTCAAACCAAACAGCGATTTATTTAAAATTTTAATATGATATTAGGTTTAGGAGTTAGTGTAATTTTTAATTTTTTACGAAAAGATGTGTAGAAAAATAAAGAAGTAATGTGACAAAACTTATTTTGGGAAATAGGTTGAAAGTTAATTTTTTTGACTTTTTAAAAATATATATATACAAAAAATATATATATAACCTAAAAAAATTAAAAAAACTATTTTATTTCCAAAATAAGTCGTACTTGCATTCGCAAACAACCCCTTAGACTTTAGTTGGCCTTACAAATAAGAAGGGCTTTGATAGGGATTCTCTCCAATCACCACCCCCACTACCTCCCCCACACACACACGTGGCGGGTGGTGATTGGAGGAGAAGGAAAAAAAAATAAAAAATGACCAATCATGTTGAGAGGGGGGTCAAAGGAAGTAGAGGGAAAGGGGGTTTGGAACATTTTTCCGAATAAGAATATGAAGTTGTAGTAGATCTAATCTTACCATGTAATCATATCACCACCTAATAAGGTGTCACATACATCATTTTATTTAAAGGGTAAATTGTATTGACATTTCTAAAAATTTTAAATAAAACATAAGAAATATTATAGTTTTGATATAATCATATTGAATTCTATTATATTGTGTTCGGAGCATAGATCTAGATAGAAATTTAGAAATCAAAAACAAAAATATATATGAAATGTAAGTATATTTTATTCACAGTTTGTATAACACTTTTCATCAATAATTTATTAATTTTATGGATGAAAATAATAATATTATCATCTCTTTTATATAAAAATATATATTTTATATTATTTATCTTTATACTTTTACACCATATTAATTCTGGTCTAAACTTTTCCAAGTAAGACTCTCCTTTATTAATATGTTTGGGATAATTTTTTTTACCAATTTTAGTTACAAAAAGATAAAATAAACTAAAAAATCAATAAGACAAAATGTCACATCCAAATCATAATTATTTTATTTTTTCTCTTACAAAAATTGAAAAAGCCAAAAACTTATCTCAAATAAAATTTTTTAACCTCAAACTAAAATAACCAAAACGTTAAAAAGTCAAAAAACTTACTCACACCCCAAACGAAGGCTAAACAGGTCTTAGCATGTTCCTCTTCCTTTTAAAAAGGTCTCGTATGAAGTATCTGAATAAGGGGGGCTCCTCGAACTTCCTCATGGACCCAGGCAATTTCATACGTGAAGGGTTAAAAATTTTAATAGGCTTCGTTTCAAGGGTGGATTGACTTTTTGTCTCTTTAATTATTTTAATTTAGGATTAAATTTTTTTTAAATTTTTTTTTTGATTTTTTTGAAAAAAAATAATTATAATTTAGATGTAATATTTTAATTTTAAGATAAACTATTAATTGGTCCTAATAGTTGGACTTAATTCCTATCAAGTCCTATTGAAAATAAGTATTGGTAAAATTGTCATCAAAAATAATTTTTTATATATGTCGCTAAAAATTGACAATTAGTGACTTTTTTTGTCATGATTTTTATAGATTATCGTTAAAACTTACAATTAGTGACATTTTTTTATGACAAATTTTTCCTATAGAACTTATTAGACAATAAATCCATTTATTAAGACCTACACGTAAGTACCTTTTTAGTTTAATCTATTTTATTATTATTATTATTATTATTATTATTATTATTATTATTATTATTAGGGTAAACTACCAATAGGTCCTACTTTAGAGACTTATTACCCATTAAGTCCTATTTGATATAATTTATTAAGTGATAAAGATAAATTTATCAGTCTTTTTTTTTATGAATAATTTTATAGTGATAAATTTATCAATCTCTTTGTTTTATGAATAAATTTTTAGTGATAAACTTATCACTCTCTTATTTTTATAGTGTTAAATTTATTAGTTAGGACTTATAGGTAAATAAGTCTAGTTAACAGGACTAATTGATAAGTACCCGTTATTATTAACCCCAAAAAAACTAAAAAAGCTCACTTGCCAGAGGGCTCTATAAGCAAACTTTGAGACCATATCAACGGAAAACGTTTGACATCTCTGGGATTAGGCAAATCATGATTAGGAAAATAAAGTTAGAACATGGAGTCAAAGAGTAAGAAATAATATTAATGACATTATGAGTCACAACAAAACGAAAAATAATAAAATAAAAATAAAAAGAAGAATTTGGCCAATTAATGTCAATAATTGTGAAGTAGATATAAGACCTCTTTGGTAGAGCTTATAAGCAGCTTATTTTAGTTGTTAGCTTAATTTAAGCTAAAATATTGTATTTAGTGCAGTTTAAGTTAACCAACTTATAGCTTAAATCAATCTATTTCTCAACTTATCTCAAAAGTTGGTCAGGAGGTACTTAAATTTTTTACTTAAGCGCGCAACTAGTGTGGGGGCTAAAATCACTTAAATGCCCTCGTCAATATCCAAATATTAATATTAATTAAAAAATAAAAAATTGTATATTTTTGAAGAAAAAGAAAAAAATCAATATCAATTGAAAAATAAATATTAATTGGTATTAATTTTTAATAAATTCATATTGTATATTTTTATATTAATTAAAAAATAAAAAACTGTATATTTCTGAAGAAAAAAAAAACAATATTAATTAAAAAAATCAATATTAATTGGTATTAATTATTAATAAATTAATATTGTATACTTTTGTAATGAATTAATTATTAATTGATACTAATTAATAACAATTGTTAATTATTAATATTAATTGATACTAATAAAAATTAAATATTAATATTAATTTATACTAATTAATAATTTTAATATTGATTGACACTAATTAAGCCATTAATTGATACTAATTAAGCAATTAATTGATATTAATTAATTTATAATATAAAATAATTGTGACAGTAATACTTCCATTACAGTTTTAGCAAATGTATCAATTTTTATATTAATTGATACTAATTAATACTACTTATATTAACTTTTATTAATGAAATATTTTTTTTAAAATTAAAACTGAAAAAAATGACAAAATAATCATTTTTATATCATATAAGGGCAGAAATGACAATTATACAGTAAAAAGCTATTTGACAGCTTATTAACCAAATACTATTCTGCTGCTTAAATCCATAATCACACAGCTGCACTAAACAGGTTAACCATTTATGTTCACATTTATAAGTCATAATCTGTTAAGTTATAATCTATAATCAGTTTTTCACAGCTCTACCAAACAGGACCATAGAAGGTTTTAACCTGCAACTTGAGACCTATTTTGGAAAGTGACTTTTTTTTCACTTATTATTTTTATTTTTATTTTGAAAAACGTGTAAAAAAAATAATGTGACTTAAATAAATAAATAAATTAATAAATTGACTTTTTTCTTAGTTACCAAAATAAGCCTGATAATGCTCCTTAAATTTTGTTTATATAATACTTTATTGCATTAAAATGGTAAGATTTTCCAAACATTGTGTTTTAAAATTGTAGCCAAATGATATCATATATATATATATATATATATTGACCAACAAGGGTTGGTTTAGTTGGTAAGGATCGTCCCCTTCGCCCATTTGACTTAGGTTCGAGTCCCACTGCCGGCAGTCCTTTGTTGGTGGAGCGATATTGCGTAACGCTTTCCCTGGCCCTAGAATGGGGTAGCCTCCCCTCCTCCTAAACTTTTTTTGAATCAAAAAAAATATATATATATATATATTGACAACGTTATCCAACTTTTTTTTTTTTTTTTGGTCTATTTTAATAGGAAGTAGATAAAGACCTATATATGTTTGAATTCCTCAATTTCATTTTGAAATATATATTATATGTTGTACTTATATTTTGAAAGAATTGTAATTTATTGGCTTCAATAGAAGATGTGCACACAAAGGAAAAATCTATACTACATGAAAGTGGTTTTCGTGTATGATATCTAAAAACATATGCACCATTAAATTTGGATAGGATGAAATCCTAGCCATTAGATGTGCTATGACTAAAAATAGATAGGAAACTAAGGTGGTTTTTCAAAAGGTAAAGTAGTTTTAGTTAATTTAGAAATGAAAAAATAGATCTAACTTATTATTTGTTACAAACATACTTACTATTTATCATTAACTCACTTACTACTTGTTATAAATAAACTTACTATTTAAATATAGGGTAAATTACACTCACACCTCTTGAGATTTGGGTTTAATACATATCACTTTCTGACGTTTGAGAAATTACACTAACCCCCCTATCAATGTAATTATTTAGACAGAATGAAGATATTGAACTCATGCACTCTCTCTTTTTTTACTTTGTTTTACTTTCTCTTTTTTTTTTCCCATTCCTTTACTTTTTTTTAATGTAATTTCCTCTGTTTTTTTTACTAGGAGTTGTTACTTTTTATATAAGTAGGAAGGTTTGTGAAATGAAATTATTAACCATAGGGATGGGAATGTAATTTCCAAAACGTCAGGTGGTGAGTAGTAATTGGGTCAAACTCTAGGAGTGTCAATATAATTTACCCATAAATATAAATAAAATACAACTCAACAATATTACCTGTTAATCAGGTCACAATTTTTTTTGTCTCAATAGTTGTGTTCTCTTTTGTATTATAAATCAATTTTAAACGCATAAAATTAATGACACACTATATATAACTATTTTTCCTCCATATTTAGTCTTTTTTTTTTTTTTGTGAGGAATGATGCTACACTTACTACCTATTTATATCACTTTTTTTAATATGTCTCCTCATATATCAGTCCTAATTAAAGATAGACATTTGTGATGGAATACATTACATCAATTATGTGTTGACACATAAGGTAATACATTAAAAGTGATATAAAGCAATGGTAAGTATATTATTATTCTTTTGTGAGTTGTAGAAATATGTGAATATTAATTTATTAAAATTTGTTACTAATAAAGTCACTACTGTGAAAAAATACTTTTCAAAATAATATTAAAAATAAATAAAACAAGTAAAAATAAATTGTAAACTATTTTCTTTTAAAATGTAAATTATTTAAACTTATTTTTTGTAAAAAATAATTTAAAAGAAGTACCCTTTTTTTAACCAACAGCAACTTAAGGCATTAATTACTATTTAAGAATTTGAGATCCATACTTTTATTTTATTACTTATAAATTTTTTATATTTTATATAACTTATATGAATTTCATATTCAAATCTTTTAGAAATTTTTATATATTCATAAGTTTTTATCAATTTAATATCCACCATAAAATGATTTTTTTTCCCCATAAAATTCATATGATTGGCAATGAATATGCCTTTACAACTTTAGCATCTACAATATTTTAAAGCATAAATGAAAAATTAAATAAAACATTGCGCATGCCATATAGTTCGTTGCATCGAGTATGCCATTTGATATTCGCATTGTGTATGCTAATCATATGTTGTCATATTGTTGCATAAGGTGTCTTGCATCAAGTATGCCATGTAGTTCATAGCATTGTGTATGCTAGTAGCATGTTTGCATGTCATTCTCTGCATGTTTGCATCATTTAGTCGCATTGCATTTAGGTTGCATAGTCCGAGTCGCATCGTGCATGTCATGTATATTGCATTGTGTTTAGAATAAGGTTTAGTCCAAACAAGGGAAACGAGGGACGTTTCGTACTCCAAGTGATGAAATGTGCCTCGATTCTCGATCGCCGACACTTTGGATTACCCATGATGGAGTTTAGGCCTTATTGTGTTTATGTGTGCATCCATTTCATATTAAGTCGTGCAATTCGACTCCCCGGCCATCACGCATCGGGATGCGTGATTAATGGCACGAGGATCAAGGACTACACTCCCTAGAGCTTATGCAATGACGGGGAGAGTGGTCATGCATACATATGTTGAAAATACTTTGTCATGCCCCTTTCTTGCTCTCTATTGCAAAGAAATCGTAAACCAAGAAAAAGCGGTCAAGCAACCTTACGGAGCTTTATGCAAGATTCGGGACCAACATAACAGAGGCAAATCGGGGCATCGCGATGGATTTTTCGGCAAGGCAACTCGAGCATGCATGCATTTTTCATCATTCAAGACCGAGCTGAGGCAGTCCATTTCATTTGTTTTGCATGCTAGCTTATTTATTTTAGTTAATTTGTTAATTAATCAGGATTGTGTAATAATTAGCTGTAATTCGTTATTCATTCGGTTGTGTATTATTTATTCGAACCCTCCGAGAGAGGGCAATGTCGTAATAAGTGTGCGTGTGTGTGATGTATGCCTTCCAACCCTACGTCTTTCTCCCTTTTATTTACCAGCTTATGATGGTTAGTTTTAAGGCATGTTTCAATTAGCATACTTATGCTCGCATGTTTGCATCCATTCATCTGTCTTGCATACACCGGGCTCGGCGCATCATACTAACTGCATTGTATTTCAATACCAAGTTGAATACATGTATCAACTGTTGCATTTCACATGCCACTTTAGAATAGCCGAGCCTATCTTAGTTGCATTCTTGCATGTGTTACATTAGCCATCTTAACATGAACTAGGATCATGCATTGATTACTAACTAGTTTTTGTTTTGGCTCAGAGTACTCGGTAAGTGTTTATGCTTTAGTATCCTTGCATGAGTGTAAGTGTTGCCATGATAGCATGCTTGCCATGAGGTGATGTGCTTATGTGATATGACTGCCTGAATGCCTGTGGGTGAACGTTCGATTACTTGAATTGGAGCAATTCATTGATTGTGAGTTTTAAGCCCACTTGAGAGTGGCAAATCACCATGTTTTCTAAGCCCACTTGAGGGTGACAAAATCCGCATTTTAGCCTATTTGCGAGTAGCAAACCGCTTTTAAAAACAAACATGAGATGTTTGGTTCCAACTTAAGCAATCTAGTCTATACTTGTATGCTGCGCGCATCACATAGTAATTCTAGGCTAATAAACCGGAATAAGAGCACATAATGTTTTCAAAACTCGATATCATGGTTAGTAGAGGCCGATCTTTGATCGGGCGAGCGGGGGTGCTCACGAAGTGACCTTCCCTAATCGTACCCAAGTTCCCGAGCCGAGGCAACTTTGGTGATGATGGACACGTGGCCTTAGGCACGAGTCAGGGTTTCCTAAATTCCTCCAAAATAAATATTTAGGTGGCGACTCTGTATCTGGAAAAACAGTCCCTGTTTGGCACTTCTTTCAAAAAATCTGTTTTCAAAAATGATTTGCCGGATTTGCACTCTTTGATGATTCATCAGTCTTGCATTGCACTCTGCGAGATTAGATACAGAACCGTGACATTGAGTCCTGAACTGTAGTGAGCCCAATGAACAAAACGAGATTCCCTCCCGGGACATTCGGGGACGTCTCCAGGATGCCACGAATACAGTTTACAAATAGGACAAACATTCATTCTTTAAACAATAACGTTTCAATAAACAGAACAGTTGATCATTCAGAAAATATTCATAATTGAACATATCTTTACAACATTGTTACTCACAGAGCACTGGGCTATAAGCGGCTAATGAGTGTTCTCGGATGCCAACCCTACACAGTTACAGAACGAACACACACTAAGTTACACACTTGGAAATCAATGACTTAGTCCCTATGTTGACTCGGTGTGGTTCTACATCAATATCCTCATTAAGATGCCTTAAACATGGCCTAGGAATGTCTAGGATGGAAAGAGGATACAAAGATGCACTTTAAAACACTTTTCAAAATTTTCAAAAAACAAGGGTCTCGCTCGAGCGTGGCTTTTTACGCTCGAGCGAACATGCAGACAAAGGATCTCCGCTCGAGCGTGATTTCCTTCACTCAAGTGGACTGTAAACTCAAGCAAAAGTACTGGATGCATGCAATTCACGCTCGATGGGCGCTCGACCTCCGCTCGAGCGTGAGACACAAGTCCTTGCTCGAGCGGACTGTAAACACATGAAAAGTACTGGATACATGCATTTCACACTCGTGTGTTACTTTCCCCGCTCGAGCGGGATGCATGTATTCAGACTGTATGCTCGAGTGTGAAGTCTTACGCTCGAGCGTGGGTCCAAAATCTGGAATTTTCAGATTGAACCTCCAAGCTCAAATTCAACATTTAAAGCATCAAATTCGATTCGTTTGGGCCAATTTTCTGGAAAACACTTTAAAACTCATAATATGACATGTTTCAAAGATCAATTTGCAAAATCAAAGCCCAAAGGTAGTTCAATTAAACACAAACTTCAACTCAAAATTCAAGAACATGAAGAACAATACAAAACTCATACATGCATGAGTTCTCATGAACTCTTATGCTCTAAGACATGATAAAATGCAAGTTTGAGCTCAAGAATATAATTAATTCATGGATCAAAACCAAAATAGAAACATGCATGTGGGAATTTCATGAAAATGACTTCAAAATGCTATGGCATAGACATGCATGCATGAATTCACTTTCAAATTCAACTCTTTAAACCAATTCTTGAATCTAAACACTAATTTACCATGGACCATGTGTCATAACCCAAACCCGCCCCTATGGGTTTAGTATCAGAATCGTCAAGAATCCGAGATTATCAAGGCACCTTAACAAAGGAAACAAGAATACTGAAGTACAAGGGTTGGCGGAAGCCAAAACAGTAATTAAAATATGTCTAATGAGCTGTGACAGTTTTTATGCAAAAAGACTTTTCATATCAAATTTACATTCAGTACCAAAACAGTATGCACAATATATACAAGCATTCAGGTTAGGGATCAAACGCCTACCATCACAGTACAGTACAAAGATCATTCAGTCTATACATTATTACAAAATAGAGGCAAAAAGGGGGAAATCTAAAACACCCCTAAACAGCCTTGGCTTGAACAGTTCTGGAACCTCGCAGTGAGGCACAAAGGTTGGCTTGACAAAACTGGAGTTTACCCTGATGCTCCTAGCAACGGTCCGGTGCCTGTACACCTACATATATATATGAGCAGTGAGCTAAAGCCCAGTGAATAATATATGCGTAAAGAGGTTAAGAATGAATGTCCTTTCAGTATTGAAAACAGTTATTAATCAGTATAACAGTTATTCGATCATAGCAGTCATAAGTGGTACATCCAATAGCAACCAATACAGTAGGTCTTGACAGACCGAACAGTCAGTTGATGGCCATCATATCAGTAAACAGTAGTGGTTCCAACATAGGAACCGACAGAGATCTCTGTGACAGTAGCAGTACAGTACAGTAATAGTAAATTGCTAGGGATGCCACGAATACAGTTCGCAATTAGGACAAGCATTCATTCAGTAAACAGTGTTATTTCATAAAACAGTTCAGTCATTCGTTCAGAAAGTAATCTCAATTGAATATATCTTTACAACATTGTTACTCACAGAGTTCTGGGCTACAGATAAGCTAGAGTGTCTCCGGATGCCAACCCTACACAGTTACAGAGTGAACACACACTAAGCTACACAGTTGAGAAAATAATAACTTAATCCCTAATTTGCCTTGGTGTGGTTCTACATCCATATCCTCATTAAGATGCCTTAAACTAGGCCTAAGAGTACTTAGGATAGAAAGAGGATGCAAAGATGCACTTTTAAACACTTTACAAAATTTTTAGAAAACAGGGGTCACGCTCGAGTGTGGATTTCTACGCTCGAGCGGACATGCAGACAAAGGTTCCCCGCTCGAGCGTCACTTCCCTCGCTCGAGCAGACTGCAAAACATGGCAAAAGTACTTGATGCATGAAATTCACGCTCGACGGGCGCTCTACCCCCGCTCAAGCGTGTGACTCAGGTCCCCGCTCGAGCGTGCATTCCCCCGCTCGAGCAGACTGTAAAATCATGCAAAGTACTGGATACATGCATTTCCCGCTCGAGCAGACTGCATGAATTCAATATGTACGCTCGAGCGTGAAAGTCCCCGCTCGAGCGTGAATTCAAAATCTGGAATTTTTATATTTGAACCTCAAGCTCAAAACTCAATTTCAATGTACCAAAATTGATCCTCTTGGGCTAATTTTCTGGAAAACACTTCAAAACCCATAATATTACATGTTTCAAAGATCAATTTGAGGAATCAAAGCCCAAAAGTAATTCAATTAAACTCATTTTCAAACAAAGCTCAAGAACAAGATGGATATGTAACATACATGGATTTAAACAACTTCAAGGCTTCAAATACTTGCTCCAAAGAGCCAATTCCTTCAAAATCATGATGAATTCATGGACTATAACAATAATATGGACATGCATGCAAGAATTTCCATGAAAACAACTTTAAACTTCAAGATATGCACATGCATGCATAAATTACAACTTAATTCAACAATCTTAACCAATTCTAGACTTCAATCTCTTAACTTCCATAAACCATGCAACATAAGACTAGAATTCATAAACAAGAGGGTAATTATCCTACCTCAGGTCTAGAATTCAAGATGTAGAAGCTCAAATATGCAATCTCACTTCAAAATCTTGAAGACTCTAAGCAAATATGAAGAACACAAGCTCTTCTCCAACTCTCTAGCTCTCTCTCACGTTTGGTCTCTCAAGAAAGATGATGAAAAGTGAGGCCAACACATGTAAAGCAAGACTAAACATTTGGTCTAGCAAAGTCCACTTAATGGCACTAAGGTAAATAAGTCCAACTCTTGTAAATTAGCATTATTTAATCCAATTCAAACATACCAAATCAAATTTCAACTAAATATATCATAAAATCACATTAATTCTAATTAGCATAAAATACTAATCAATTTCAAATTCGACCGCCAATAAGGCCTTCAATTTGCAGTTTAACACATAAAACATGAACAGATAATTTAGTAGTCAATAGATAGGATTGCATTCAAACTAACATACTCAATCAATCGGTTCAGAATTTCAGTCAATCAGTCAATTAACATGCTTAATCATAGATTAGCACTAATCAGTGGTGTTATCAGTAAACAATGGTGAGGGTTGTCACACCATGCAAGATACAACTAGAATTCATAAACTTAGGATAAAAATCCTACCTTAGGTCCTCAATTTCAAGTCTAGAAGCTCAATCATGCAATTCTCTTCCAAATTCTTCAAGTCTCCAAGCAAAACTCTAATGAAATCAAGTTTTTCTCCTAACTCCCTCTCTCTTTTGGTTGGTCTCAAGAAGATGAACAAATGAGGTAGAAATAAGCTCCAAACAAGGTTTAACAAAGTGGCCCACTCCAATGGCATAATTGTAATTACTTAGGTTCAATCAGTTTAACATTATTTAATCCAATTTAATCATTCCAAACCGAATTTAAATTAAACCTACCATAAATCACATAAATTTTAATTAGCATGAAATACCAATCAATTTCTGATTCGGCCGCCGATAAGGCCTTCAATTTGCAGTTCGAACTTGAAACATGAACAGATCATTTAACAGTCAAACAAATAGAAAATGTAATCAAACAACATACTCATGCAATCAATTTAGGATTTCATCCTAATCAGTTACTTATCATGTTCAGTCACAGTTTAAATATTTTAGTTACATAATTATCCATGGTGAATTTTATGCCTTTATGCTCTTAGTATAATATTTCTCACTCTGCCATGTGCTTATAGTTGTTTACCACTTTCCGGTGACATGTCAGGGCCCGCGTGTGGGATAGGCACCAAGCACTTGTTAGACATAGTTCAGCTCCGACAATTAAATTAAATAGAAGCTCTAATGATTATTTTGGTCCCCTCACTTAAATATTATTTCCGCTCGCGTTTATAAATTTATTCAAGAATTGGCCGGAGGTAACTTCAATTACTGACTATCACGATACTTAACCCTTGGGTACGAGGAGCGGGTCGTGACATTACATGACCCAGTCTACAATGCCATAAATTAGGGGATTCAAGCATATAAGCAGAAGAAGAAGCTTTCTCATTAAGTTTTGGGACAAGAGTCATTACATTAAGCTTAAACATACCGCCCGATATATACCCTTTCCCCACATAGACCCCGCTCTTAGTCAACATGACCTTATCCGACTCAAACACTATACGAAAGCCACACTTACTTAAGAGCAACCCCGAGACAAGGTTCTTACTAATGTCCAGTACATATAGGACATCGTTCAGAGTCAACTCTTTCCCTGAAGTCATCTTCAGGACCACATTGCCTTTACTTTTAATAGTTGAGGTTGCAGAATTTCCCATGAACAACTTCTCACTATTTGAAACTAGTTCGAAGGTTGTAAATATTTTCTTCTCCACACAGGTGTGCAAGTGGCCCCAATGTCCACCCACCATTCCTTCAGGTTGGACCCCATCATATTCACTTCGGTGATGACAACTGCTAGATACATATTGTCCACATCTTATGAGAAATTCTCCATGTCAGCCATGTGAGCCCAACTTTTATTCTGTAGAGGGTACTTTCTGTAAGGCTTCTTCTTTTTGCGGCAGTCAACCGCCCGATGCCTATTGCTTCCACAGTGGAAACACTTTCCATTGAACCTAAAAGTAAGTTCTTGCGGCTTGTAGACCGGTCTTTTGGAGACACCCCCTCTTGCCCTTAGCTTTGAGCTTTTGCTTGTTGGTGGTGTTTTCCTCACCCCCGAGGACTGGCCATGCTCACCAATGTTTGCTTTTACCGAGGAGGTACTCCCCAATTTCTTCATATTGTCTTCCTCAATCCGAAGTCTGATAATGAGCTCTTCGACTATCATCTCCTTTTGTTTGTGCTTCAAGTAGTTCTTAAAGTCTTTCCAGCCATTAGGTAGCTTCTCAATCAATGTAGCTACCTGGAATGATTCACTCAGGAACATTTCCTCTGTATGTATCTCGTGCAGAATTACTTGGAACTCTTGGACCTAACTGATGACGATTTTTTAGTCCACTATCTTGAAGTCCAGAACCCTACCAACGATAAATTTCTTTGCCCCAGTATCCTCGGTCTTGTACTTCTTGGCCAAAGCATCCTACAGCTCTTTGGCCAACTTCTTGGTGTAAAACGCGTTGAATAGTGAATCTGCCAAGCCATTCAGAATGTAGTTCCAACAAAGGAAGTTTGACTGCTTCCAAGCATCTAGAGCCATGAGTTTCTGTTTGTCTTGCTTATTCTCCTCTACAGTTGATGGATCCTCACTCAAAAACCTTGCAAGGCTAAGAGTGGTCAGGTAAAACAGCATTTTCTGCTGTCACCTCTTGAAACTCACTCCCGTGAACTTCTCCAAGCACTCGTGATGGTTGAGCGGGCCTCCAGGAACAACATGAGTAATAATAGTGTTAACCACAGAGGTCACAACAACAGGGGTTGGCAAGCCAGTCGCCCCAGGGTTCAGATTCCCACAAACATTAGCAGTAGCAGCAACATCGGTGACAATTGCCATTTCTGAAAAATACAACAGACTTTCACTGTTTGTGTTTCCAGAAATTAAACTTAACACTAGAAAATTCCACAGCTAGATATTTAATTCAAAACTAATCTCATCATTTAACCTAGAATTGAACATGGTCAAGAATGTTCCCAAGAAGACTAGAAGGGTCACATCAGTCCCACTTAAATCCCAGTTAACCTTTTGACAAAACTTTTAAGAATATGTTGACTCTTAGTCTATAGAAAACAATTTTTAGAATTAAGTTTTCCCATGGGATGAACTAGATTAAAACAAACTAAGGTCCAATACTTACAAGCAATTTAGAAAAAAATTAAAAAAAATTTGCTAACCAAATTACAAGCAATGTAAAAAATAGCTACAACAATACAAGCAAATAAAACTTACTTTTACAAATTAGTAAACAACCAGATAAATCACAAGCAAAAAATTGCTTCAAAATAAGACGAGTAAACCAATTCAATTGAAGATTGTAAGTAGTCCAAAAATTCTTTCCCACGCTTAGGTATTTATGTTCAACAAAAAAGATTAGTAGTCCAAAATTTATTTCATTCCCAAATTTTATTCATTTGGATTTGTATTCCCCCCCCCCCCCTCCTTGCATATAGGTATTCCTGTAGAGAAAGTTAGCAGAAAACACAACAAAATACAAAACAAATAATATAAAGAAATTGTAAAATACTAAATTAATTTAATTGCAAAATTGAGTAAAAATAAAATGTCAGACAAGTTATACAATTAAATTTATGATTCCCAAATAAATTACAAACCTTATAACTCTAAAAATTAAATTAAAAATTAATTGACAAGAGTTATAGAAAAATTATTACACCATTATTGTGGGACATAATTTTTGAATGACAACACATAGCCGAGGTGTCATCGAAGTGCCAACCGAGGTGCCACGTGTCCTGGTCATGACGCCGAGATGATCTCGGCTAGGCTGAGGTTATCTGCAAAGAAACCAGAATCCGAGATAAGCGGATAAGGGACAAGAGTCTTAGAATGGGAGAAGATTTCAGTTTGGGTAAAGATAAGACTCTTAGAGAGTTTATTCTAATCCTACTGAAAGTCCAAGATTAGCAGTAATCTTAAGTCCATTAGAGCTAGGCTTCTATTGGGACTAGGATTATGTTGGCTATAAAAAGGAGGCACCCCCATGGGTCTAAGGTATGTCTTTTATGCTTTGTCTAGTGAGTTAAGCATTATTGATTATCTTTGAGAGATATTTTACTGACTTGATCGTCGGAGTGCCTCCGGGTGGACGAACCACCATCGGAATCTCTTCTTTCTGTTGCAGGTCGTTCGGGCTTAATCTATTTTGCCAGTGTTCTCCAGCTGAGTGCTTGATTGGTAGTGTAGTCGGAAATTCACACACACAATTATCATATAAATAAATGTAGCCAAGTTATAAAAAAATTTATAACTCCAAAATTAGATTAAAATTAATTTCCATGAGTTATAAATAAATTTAATTCACAATGAACATGTAAATAATTCTACCAATTAAAATCATGCAAATATACTAGAAAACACAGAGAATACACATTTCCTACAAATCTAGAAATAAGGAAACAATTGAATTAATCTAGTATGTAAACATATTGAACATGTTGATTATACTAGAAATTAGAAAATAATTAGCATGTCAATATTAACTAATATTTTTAAACACTCACGAGCATGCAAATGATATTATAAAATTATAAAATAACATTATATAAGAACCAAAATAGCATACAAAATATGCAAGAGAGAAAAACATTCTGATTAAATTATTCCATTATGTTTATGAATTTAATAAACCAACCATGACTTTGTAATCAGGAATTCACATAAATAACAGTGGCTATCTATATACTACAGGTAAACAATATCATGCATATATATTCCTACAAGTGGTCCGAGGACCATACATATAAAATCATATATTTTGTTTTGTATTAATATGTAATCTTCACACAAGCATACAATTCTAAGTCAAAGAGTCGAAGGTTGCGTTTAATAGAGTTTTGTAAATATATTTTGAGAGTATGAGTTGTATTTTGAGTTTGTGAGTTGTGGAATTATGATTTGAGTGTAAAAAATTTGTTTGGTTATGATTTTTTAATAGAGCGTTGAATTGAATTTTGAATTAAGTGTAGAATTGAGTTTTGAAAGTTTGATTTAACATGTGAAGTAAGAAAATTTGTTTGGTTATGAGTTTTGGAATTAGTTTTCAAAACTTAACTCAAATTGTTATAATTCATAACAAAACACACTACTTTCACACTATTGAAAATTCTAATCAACACTCATAATCAAACTCTTTTTAAAATTCAATTAAAAAAATTTATTATTAACAGAAAATAACATTAATCAGTTTTTAAATTGAAATTACTACAAAGGAAATAATTTTTTTTCAAAATAAATATTCAAAAAATTTAAATCATAAATATTTAAATAATTTAAATAATCTAAAAAATTTAATAAGTAAAAAATTAAAATAAATATTCAAAAAATTTAAATCGTAAAAATTTAAATAATTTAAATATTCAAAAAATTTAAATAATTTAAATAATTTAAAATGTTAATATTTTAAATTTAAAAATAACTCTACACTCAAATCGTAACCAAACACATAAAACAAAACTCGATTAAGAAATTATTTTTAAAATTCATAACCGAACATATAACTCGAAACTCCATACTACTTTCATAACTCTATACTCAAATCGTAACCAAATATATAACAACAAAATTAAAATATTTAAAAATATTTTTATAAAATAGAGTTTGAATTTATTTTTATAAAATATTTTAAAATTTTAAAAAATTAAAATCGTAATATTTTGAAATTAAAATATTTAAAAATATTCAAAAAATTAAAAAAATCATAACATATTAAAATATTTAAAATCTTAACAAAATTAAAATATTTTTAAAATATTTACATATTTAAAATATTTAAAAAATTAAAATATTGATTTGAATTGTATTTTGAAAAGAGTTTTGAATTATGTGTTTGGTTATGAGTTTTGAAAAGTAATGATTATGTTTTGAATTGAGTTTTGAAAAATAGGTATAGAATTATGATTTGAAAGCTTAAACTAACAGCACACTCAAATCAATGGATAAAATTATAATTCGAAACTCTAACCAAACAGAGCCTAAGTATTGTTTTCCCATTTCTATTAGTATAGATACACACAAGCAGCAGTAACATATTTATACAAAGAAATTGAGACTCTAATCAAACTGCTCGTGAATATAAAGCATACATGTGGTTCGGCTTATGGGGCAAAATAGTGCCATAAATTCTTTTACAATACATATGAATCTAATTATCTAATTTCATGATGAATACATACAATCTGTTTTAAGATTATTGTCTAAATTGTATAATTAAATAAGATAAATAAATTCATGATTTGATAAATTAAATAAAAAACATCCAATAAATCCATATTTAATAAATTACATTCTAGAGCATGAAACATGATTAACATAAATACATATGGAACTAAAATATTGAAAACAAATAATCAAATCAAATTCTGTGTGATACCACAGTATCCTTAAAATAGATTAGCGGCCTCATCGTGGGTGCTGGAGGAACGTCGACTTCTGTCTCCCAGGATAAGATGGTTAAGACCGGCTAACACAGAAGCACCTTCTGTTAACTTTGGCGAACCGACAATGGTAACATTTTTTTATACAAGAAGAATATATTATAGGAGGAGATTAACTTGACTATAATCTGAGAGCAAAAATTCTGTACCAAAACTAAGGGAGATAGGTTTCCTTTTATACACAATGGGGGAGAGAGGAGGAGCCTTCAGCCATGAAGGCTAGCAACCAATGCCTATGAAGGCTAGCAACCAATGCTCATTACTCTTGTAAAATTACTGGAATAATGCACCAAAACTGATGAGACAATAATATATATCAGATATATATTCTGTGTATATATCTACAGCAGACTTAGCCCAAAAAGATTAGGTTGGTAGACTACCAATCCAGCCCAACCCAACCCAACCCAACCCAACCCAAACATAACCCATTCTCCTAAGTCCCAAGTCCCAAGATCCACGATCCACGGACCCAGACTAGTCCGAGCAGGCTTGTGGCAATTTTGCCATAACCAACTTAGATCATAGTCTTGGCCCAAACCCATCCTTGAAACATCTATAACAGCCTTCTTTTAGAAAATTTGGATGCCCCAAAGGGCTCATTCCCTTATCAAAATCTTGAAATTTAAATACCCATCAAAGCTTTCTTCTACCATCAATGTGGGGTTTATAGTTATACACAATTTCCAATACCTCATTCATGAGGCCATCTTTATGAGACAACTTCTCATTCAATTCTTAATGGTTTTTTATTATTATTTTTTTTTGTGGTGTAAAGACTTTGTTACAAAAAATCTAAACCCATTTAATCCCACCTCAACTAATGGTTGGGACCTACTTTAATTTCATATTAAAGATACTAAAAAACCAATTTTTTCAACAAAACAGTATAAGAAAGATGCATCAAAAAAATAAAAGATGCAGAAAGAGAAGCATCAAGCTTAGAAATGAATCCCAATTAGATTGGAATCTATCATAAAGCCAATCATGTATTGCCCAAAGCATGAAAAACAGGGGATAGATGGCAAAATGCCAATCTAATGGCAAGAAGTAAACAGAAATAGAGGTTATATGAAAAACAAACTGAAAAATTGCCTTTTTTTTGCTTTGATCATTCGAATGTCTTAGATGTGGATAATGGAATCTTGAATTGAGAATTTAGCTGATCCTGAGTTGTACTTTATCCACTGAACCAAATGAATTTTTAATTCATTTACTAAAGAAAGTGTTTTATTTCATTTTATCAAAATAAAGAACCAAACTGTGTTTTGTTAGTTCGGTTTGATTTGCTTCTAACATTTTTATGATTTTGTTCCAAATTTTATGAATATGTAGATAGTCATTTGATCATTAATTTACTCTTAAACAAACCAAATCAAACCATGTTGACTTCCTAACAGGGGATCTTGTTCTTTAATGTGATTCTACTAATCATTTGTTGTGAGTCTATTAACTACTAAATATAATAAAAGAATAATGCTTGGGACCCCCTTTTGGGGGTCACCCCCTCACCTCCCCTTTGTCACGTGGCGGGTGGTGATTGGAGGAGTAGGAAAAAAAAGAAAAAGAAAAAAAAAATGTAACCAATGAGAGAGAGAGAGGGGGTCAAAGGGGGTGGGAGGAAAAGGGGGGATGAATCATTGTTGATAATAAAATTCATAAGTTTGATATAATTATAGGAGTTTTCTTAGGTGTGCAACCCACAAAAGGTGTAAGTGGGTTGCACACCATGTGCCACTCACACAAAAGGTGTAAGTGTAAGGTGTAAGTGTAAGGTGTAAGTGTAAGTGGAAGGTATAAATGAAATGTATAAGTTGCACACCATGTGCCACTTACACAAAAGGTGTAAGTGCAAGGGAAAAAAGGTGTAAGTGTAAGGTGTAAGTGAACACAAAAAGGTATAAGGTGTAAGTTGCACACTATAGCATTACCCTTAATTATATCGATATGCCGCTTAATAAAGTTAAAATAATTGTAATGAATACATATAGTTTGTAAATAAAAGAATAAATAAGAATAAAATATATATTTCCATATTAAAGAAATAACATCATTTTTTTTTTTTTTTTTTGAGACATTTAGTGAGAAGTCTTATTTATAGAATTGTTTGAGGTTAGGTCATACTTAAGATATTTTATTTCAATAAGTCTTGTTAATTTATTTTTTTCAGAAATACCCACACATAAATATATATGTCTAACTAAAATAAAAATTATTAAGTACACTATTACAATCTTACCAAATAGGATTAGTAGGTATTTGTTTTATTCATGCAACTAATGAAATATTATTAAAAAAACTAAATATCACATAAATTAAAATTTAAAGAAAATCTAATATAATTATGTTAAATTTGATGAAAATCAATGCATTTTTTAAAGCTTAAAAAAGAGTAGTGTAATTTTTTTTACTTCATTTTAAAATAATCGATGGTACAACATGTATCAATTAGTATATCAATTAAGGGCTATTTTGGGAAGGTGGTAAAAATCAGCTTTTTTGCTTTTAACCAAGATTTTTTAGAGTGATTTGGGAAGTTGGTAAAAAATTACTTTTTTTTTAATTAATATTTATTTATAGTGTCACATCACACTAAAATGACTAAAATACCCCCACTCAACTTAAAAAATTACATTTTAATCATTTATATAAAATATAAAATTTGAGGGCAATTATGTAATTTTTCAACTAATTTCGGCACTCCCCAAATGAAGGAAAAAACGCAGCCCGCGTTTTCTGCTTGAAACGCCAACCTAGCGTTTTTCTTCCTTTCCAAAATGGCCCTAATGTATTAACATATCTTATGTCATTATTACTAAGCTTATCTATTATACAAATTATAAATATCTAAAATATTTAAAATTATATTACATCATCTATTAATATACTAATTATTAATATACTAATTGATATATATAAGATGATTCAAAATAATTGGGTGTGACACCATGGAATTACAGGTAAACCCTACCTATCAAACCGGTGACTAGCGGTCACTCATATCTACTGATGTAACTTTTCACTTTTTAGGCGCGGTTTGGGAATGAGATTTTTGGTTTTTTTTTTTTTTTTCTTCACTAAAACACAAATTGGCTATAAAATCAAAAAAAAAAAAAAATTCAAATAAAATATCACATCAAATTTTATAATTATTTTATTTTTTCTCTCACAAACATCACATTCAATAACAAAAGACCTAAGTATCTTTCCAAACACAATTTCTTTTTTAATAATATCCTATAATTAAAAAACTTAAAAATAAATTCACTTCCCAAACACCCACTTACTAGGGTGTATGAAAAGCTATTTTATGTACTGTAGTTGGACCCGCAAACAAAAGGTGTGTCCATTAATTGCAGACTAGGTGGCTAAGCTTTGTCTATTCAAATGTGTATAGTGGTCCTCCCTTCAATTTGCATGTACCCATGTTCTACACTGCAACTATATTTTGTCCCAATAGTCAAAATCAAGTACAGACTATTTGATATGGACAGATTGGTTATCATGATCGCAACCAATTACTTTAATGCTACCAATTTTTATTTATTTATTTATTTTAAATCAAGTACTAGTCTGATTTGGACTAGTCTATCAAGAACAAACTAGTCCTTTTTTATAAATATTATTGTGATGTCCCGCTGACAAATGTTATAATTATATCTTTTTTTAATTATAATTTAAAAAAATCTAATTATAGTTAAAAATAATAATCATAATTAAATATCATATAAAGTATAATTAAAATATTTTTTATTATAATTAAAATGTTATTATAACTAACATTATAATGAGTTATAATTATATAATAATTAATATCATAATGAATTATAATTAATATTATAATAAATTATAATTACAGACGACAATCGTTAAAACTAGGCATATGATACATCTACATTATCGTATTTTGAGAATATGATTAAAAGTTAATTTTTTAATTTTTTTTGACTTTTTTCTGAAAAAAAAAGTAAAAAAAAATAAAGAAATTATGCGACTTAAAATAAATTAAAAATTAAAAGGTGATTTTTAATCGTCTTTTCAAAATGTATACCCATATGTATTGAAATCAGGTCCAACTGTTCCTGGCTACAAATGTGCTGATCATTTCCATGAGATTTCAAACATTTTCCCCAAGTATTGCCTCCCCCAATCCCCTAGTCTTTCTGAATAGTTTATGAACCATCACATATACATAATGGAGTGATTTGGGAAGAGGTTAAAAAACAAAAGTTAATTTTATAGTTTTTTTTAGTTTTTTAACATAAAGAAATCTTTTGGCAACAAGTTAAAGAAGTTATTTTTTTTTGTTTTTTAATTTTTTTTAGTCAAAAAAGGTAGTTTTTTAGCTAAAAAAGCCAATAAAAAGTCAAAAAGTTGATTTTTTACCAACTTTCCAAAACACTTCAAAAAGTTATAAAAAAGTGAACTTTTTAACAAAAAAAAGTAAAAAAGCTATTAAAAAGTCAAAAAATTAACCATTTACCAACTTCTCAAAACACCAGATGGTACATACTTGAGTTAGTATGGTCTGTCGTTTTTTTTCCTCAAAATATTCCTACATAATTACTTATAACTTCTAATTTCATGTAATTGTTCAAATCATATTCAAATTAAAATTTGTAATTTTTTACAATTTTAACCAAATACTTAGGCATCATTTGGGAACAAGTCTCGGTTGGCATTTTAGTTTTTTAAGCCTAGGCCAAAAGTTCATTTGGATTAGTTTTTTTTTTAACTTTTGTGACAGAAAAAATAAAATGATTATAGTTTAGATATAACATTTTATCTTTTTGTAACTAATTTAGTCAAAAAACCAACCCAACCCAATTACCAAACGACACCTTATTGTGCAAAAAATCCCCACATAAACTACAAGTGTTTTTTTTCTTAAATATTCTTTGAAAAAAATTTAGAGAATTGAACCATTTTTCAAACTATTTAAAAAATTAACCTATTTTTTGAAATTGCATTTTAAAAGTGCAATTTTAAATTAAAAATTACATTTTCAACATGTAATTTTGACTTGAAATCGCATGCTGAAAATGTAATATATCTTAGTGAAATCCATGTCATCATAAAATTACATTTTCAACATGTGATTTCACAACATGTGATTTCAAGTTGATATTGCATGTTGAAAATGCGATTTTAATTTAAAATTACATTTTCAAAATGCAATTTCAAAAAATAGGTTAGTTTCTCAAATAATTTAAAAAGTAAGTCAATTCTCTAAATTATTATTTAAAAAAAATATTTTAAAAAAAACTCCATAAACATCGACACCAAATTCAAATAAAAATTTATAACTTCTTAAGTATACATACAGCTAGCATATATAGCCTTCGTTTGAGATGTGGATTAATTTTTTGACCTTTTAACTTTTTGACTATTTTAGTTTAGGAGTTAAAAAACCTTATTTGGGATAGAATTTTTGGCTTCTTTTGACTTTTATAAGAGAAAAAATGAAATAATTATAATTTAGATGTGATATTTTATCTTATTAAACTAAAAAGTCTATTTTATCTTTTTGTAACTATTTTAGCCTAAACCCTATATGCTAAACAAAGCCATATATACATTAACATATGGCATATGCCAGCCAAGAAATTCAGAAACTACACATAATAATAGAATCCAGCATTTGCTCTGTTTGGTCCAGCTTTGGAAGTTATTTAAATTTAATTTAATTTAATTTAATTTTTTTTATTAACTCTGTCCGAGTGTTTGGTGAATAGCTGAAAAAAATAAAATAAAATAAAATAATTATTATTACCTAAAAGCCAAGAAAGTGATATTTTACATTTTATACTATTATTTGTTGGGTCCTGCTATGGTGTGCAACTTACGCCTTACACTTACGTCTTTTCTGTTTACAGTCCTGCTTTTGTTTTCACCTTCCACTTACACTTTTTGTGTAAGTGGCACATAGTGTGCAACCTTGAGGATTGCACACTTAAAAAAAGTCCTTATTTGCCATCTTTAAAAAGCCACCCAAAACGAGTTCATTATATGTTCGATAGATGCCAACAAAGGAACATATTTGGGACTCTTATAAAGGAGGGCCCTCATGGCCTTTATTAATGTATTAATTATTGATGTGTTTAAAAAAAAAAATTATCTTTGACAATAACATGAATGGTCCAGATTATTTTGAGAGAGTTGTGAGCGTTGTGTTTTATAAGGATCTCTATTATTACGGCCAATAAATTCAAGATCTTGCCTGAAGGAATGTTTTTAACTTCATTTTCTTATTATCATATTTTAAAGTAAGAAAAGTTACACTAAACAAGTCTATTATATATGGACACTTTAAAAAAGTTACACTAAGGCCCCGTTTAAGAACATGCTAATTTAGTAATTTTTTAGCTATTTAGCTAAAATATGAGCTAAAAAAAATTAGTATGTTTGGGATGACTTTTTGACTTTTTACGAAAAGATGTGCAAAAAGTAGAGAGAAAATATAATCTTTGACTTTTTGGTATGGGTTGTTAGCTTTTTGACTAATTTAGTAACTTTTTTACTTTTTGGCTAAGATGGAGGGTTCCCAAACGAGGCCTAAGGAGTGTTTTGGGATGATTTAAATAAGTACACTTTTTTATTTTTTATGAAATATGAGTTGGGTATGGATTGTGTTTGAAGTGATGTGATAGAGAGGTGATGTGACTTCAATAAAATGATGTAACTTAAATAAGATTGTGACTTTTTAACTTTTTAGCTTTTTTATATTATGGCAAATAAGTCCTAAATCCATTATGTAGAGACAATTTTGAATATATGCCAATATATCACAATGATGGCCCCAAAGCAAAACACAAGAAAAACAAACATTTTTATTCAAAAAAAAAAAAAAATCACTCAGTTTAGTTCAGTTTTCAGAATTCACTTTTCAGAAAATTTTACTTTTTTTCATATTTTTTTATTTTCATTGAATATTTTAAATATTTTAAGTAATTTTTAAAATTTTTAGATACACTTAACATAAATACACATAAAAAGTATAATATTTTTCATTTTTTTTAAAAAAAAATTCACTAAATACTAAAAATAAAAAAAATAAATATAAAAATTCAGTACATTTTTCATATTTTTGTATATTTATTAATTTTTTTTTAAAAAAATTTACAAATATTTTACTATTTAGATACATCTAAGTAAGATGCCTATAAAAAAGTAAAAAAATTATTTAAAATTTTAAAAATATTCACTAAAAATAAAAAACATGAAAAATAAAAAAAAAAACTCAATTTTTAAAAAACTGAATTTAAAAAAATTAAAACCAAACATATTAAATTGTATCCGACAATGTACTTTTTATTATGCTATTGTTAAAATGTAACACAAATGAACACAAAAAATACACTTTATTAGCCTCCGTTTGGGAAGTTGGTTGGCTTTTTAATTTTTTTAACTTTTTAGTTTTTTTGTGAGAGAAAAATGTAATGATTATGGATTGGATGTGATATTTTGTTTGTTCTGGCTAAAATAACCTATTTTATTTTTTGTGCCTAAAATATCCCCAAACCTTCTTGCCAAACGGAGCCTTAGGCCAAGTTTGGGAAGTTGCCAAAAAGTTAAAAAGTCACTTAAAAGTTAAAAAGTTATCACTATTCACTAAAAGTAAAAAATTACGGCTGCACAACTCTCAATCCTAATTTTTCCCTACATACTAATTTATATAATTTTTTAATACACCTTTTTCCATAAAAAGTCAAAAAGTTAACACAAACAACTATGTTTTTTTCCTCAACTTTTTAGTCCAAAAAAATAAAAAATACACTTATTTAGGACACCCCAAACAACCCCTTAGGGTGTGTTTGTTTTGAAGGATTAGGGGGTGGGATTAGACTATTAGTCCCACCTAACTAATAGTCCATTGTTTGTTCATTTTTTTGGCTCCGGACTATGGGATAGTCCCCCGGACTATTAGTCCCACAAATATGAGACTATCCTATCCCATGGGAGAGGGTGGGACAGAAACTATGGGATTGATATCCTATGGGATTATTTTGTGAAATATCCATTTTACCCTTCATGCTATTACTTAGCAAACAATTAGAAAATGATAAAATAGTCTTTTGAACATTTATAAATTATTTTTTTAGTGTTGTTAATTTAAAATTATATATTAAATAAAAAACTTTAATTATAAATTATAAATTATAAATTAAATTAAATTAAATATAATAATTTATAAATTATGGCCTTATAAATTAAATTTTTTAGTGTTGTTAAAAAATTAAATTTACATATTAAATTAAATTATTTTTTTAGTGTTTTTAATTTAAAAATAATAAATAATAAATTATGGCCTTATAAATTAAATTTTTTTAGTGTTGTTGAAAATTTAATTTATATATTAAATAAAATTATTTTTTATTGTCGTTAATTTAAAATTATATATTAAATAAAAAATATAAATTATAAATTTAATTTAATTGAAAATAATAAATTAAAATAATTAAAATATTGTGCAAAAAATAAAATAAAACAATTTTTTATTTAATCTAGTTAAAAATAATTAAAATATTAAAGCTATGTTTAATATTGCTATTACTTAGTAAATAATTGAAAAGGATAAAATAATCATTTGAACATTTATCCTTCTCTATAATATCTCAAACAAACATTGGATAACTAAAAATAGTCCAATCCAGATATCTAATTCTATGACTAAACAAACATAGAATATAAATTTAGTCTAACCAAATAGTCCCGAGACAATGTATCTCAAGACTAATAGTCTGATGAATTACAATATCCCCTTATCTAATTCGTTCAAACAAACGCAACCTTAATATATCATCCATCATGTCATTATGATAAAAATATTGTGCCAAATTTAACGCAATAAATGTTTGATCATTAACTTATATAAATTTATTGAACAATCCTAAAAATGTCATGTCATGCAATTTTTCTAATAAATTAATATAAAATTAAAATTTTAAAAAAAATACTAACCATCATATTAAATAATTTTAATTCAAAATGCAACTTTAAAGCATTCTATCAAAAAATATAAACCATTAAATTGATTTAATTTATTTAATGTAAATTCAAATTAAGCAAATGAATTAAAAAAAAAATTGTTAATTATTATATTAAAATTTTTTAAATAAAAGTTTAATTTAAAAACACTGCAAACCCATGCAATTAGGTGCACAATTATATGTTACGGAAAAAATTATGAAAATACAAAAAGTCCCATAATTTTAACATAATTACATTAGTTGTCCTTAAGGTTTTAATTCACAAGACACTTAGCTCTGTTTTCATTTATAATTTGTTGATCATATGGATAAAAAAAATAATAATTGTATTTTCATACTACCTACATTAATTTTTGTCTACTCAACCTTATTAAAATAGAGGTTAGTATAATTATTTTATAACTGTGGTGCTGCTTGTATTTTCTCTAAATTTCAAGGGAGGGGCAGTGTAATTTACAATATTATATTTTGACATTATATTGTGTTAAAATATGACATTAACACAATTGCAATAGTACAATCTACTAAAAATGATCTTAATAGTTAATTGATTGAGAAATGATATTCACACTCATTGTAATCTTTTCGATTTTTTTTTTTGTCATCATGTCTCTCAAAAGACAAATGTGAGACTAAAAAAACAATATGAATATCATATCTTTCATGATCTCATGAAAGTTTTTACATAATCTCTTTTTTCTAACACATGAACAACTATAATCATCAATAAGGAAGATTGTAATATATCATCAGAATATGTCACCAAAATGCTTCATCTCCAATGTAGGATTTTTATATATCCAAGTGACAAATACCATTTTCCCTAGTGAATTCTAGATTCACAATTTTTAATCAACTCTCACTGTAAGGAAATTTTTTGTGTAAAAAAAAAAAAAAAGTAGCAACGGTAACTGTATGGTCATCCATTCTGAGTTATTGTAATGAAATGCTCCTTTAAACCATAAAGAAACTATCAAGGAAGCAACACACGGTAAGCCTAGGGAGGACAAACACACACCTCCCATGTCTAAAGAGATTATCTTCATTACTCAAACTCGCACCACTAAGAATGCTAACATTACACTTTATTGTTGGGCCAAACAACCCTTTTGCAAGTTGCAACAATTACTATGCAAATACTTGTAAGGAAAATTACAAGGCCCAAAAAAGAAAATTACTTGTGAGGACTATATCAACTCATTCCTTAAAAGACTTATGTTAGGTTCATTGAAATGAGTTGGAATGAAATGATCATTCCATCAGAATATTCATTCTCACGCTTGGTTCACTAAAAAAGGTATGAAAAATACATTGCAAATGGAATTATCATTGTAAAGGAATAATTGTTTCACAAAAAGGATAAGGAATAAACATTCCATTCAAATCCACATTCATTCTAGCGAACCAAACACTACATAATTCATTCACATGTGGAGAAATACCACATAAGAAATTTGTAATTATATATGCACGCCATCAATGCCATAACTTTCAAATTGCATTCACAATTCATGAGGTTAAAAAAAGGGGAACAAAAGTCACAGCAAGCCTAAGCAATAACAGCAGCAAACAATGCTAGTAGTAAGGTATGACACACCAGAATCGGTACAACAATAAAGCAGCACACCAGAATTACTTCCATTTCTTGAACTTCAGGAACTTTTCCCCCGTGGTGCTTTCCATGCTTCTCGTGTTTACCGAACTTCCTGTGTTTGAATTTCCCGTGCTTAAACTTCCCATGGTGATGGCCACGTGACAGATGATGACTGCCATGTGACAAATGATGACCGCCATGTGACAGATGATGAGCTCCATAAGCAGCAGCCCAGCTATCAGTGTTTCCATACTAGGTCCTCCATGCCCTGCATATATTATTAATGAAAGAACTAACGTGTTATCAATAAAGGGAAAAAATAACAATAATAAAAGCTTAGTGTTACAATTGAACAAACAGCATTGCAAGCCTGCCTGCTTAAGGTGTTAAGGATCATCATTACCTTGCATAAATGTAATTTAACAGGTACATTGTTATACTATATTGCAAACTAGTAGATGTAAATAGGAGGCAGAGAAATGAAAAACTAAAAAAAAAAGAAAAAAAAAGAAGGTTCAATAATCAGACGTGAACCATTGGACTTTAATCTCTCTTCCCCCTCTCCCTGAGAGAGAATTAGAGACAAACTGTCAAAATTTTACAGTATTTCAAATTAGGACATCCTAGTTTACTCCTCTTTACCACCGGGATGAAAGGGAATTCTACAACTATTTTGGTGCCAAAAATCATTAAAAAAACTTCTGCTTCTGATTCCTTCAAGGTGATAATATGCACTTGATAATATACATACACGCAATATATAAAATTTTCAGAGGCCATAACCATGATGAAACAAACTAAAATTAACAACAAGAACAAGCAATAAATCAAAAATCCTCCATAGAAACAACAAAGAAGATCAGGATTTTACTTTTTACATTACTACTAAATTCAAAGCAACAAGAACAAGCAAAGACAAGAAAATAAGAATCCTAGATATAAACAACAAAGAAGATCAAGATTCACTTTTTCATTACTACTAAATCATCAAGTTATTTTATATGTAGGGGGAGAGAGAGAGAGAGAGAGAGAGCTCACTGAATTGATGGGGTTTTCATATATATATGGATTTAGACGGAAAATATGGACAGAGAATCCAAATCCCAAATGTACATCTGATAGGCCAGCAACTAGAAGTGACGCTGCTGCCATGGCCAAGACAAGGGGCTTAACTCAGAGCAAGGAGTGGCGATGGTTTGGACAAGGTCGGATCGGATGATGGGCGGAACAGACCAGAATAACCCAGATAACAGATCAATTACAGCTCAGTGACTTGGTGCGGGATTAGCGGAAGAGGTTAAAGTTGTTGAGCGGGGTTAGCGATAGTTGTTAGAACTGTTGAGAGATATTGTATAAGGAGGGAGAGAAGGAGAGAGGAGGGGAATAATTTTTGTAATGAAGAAGTTTGGGATCTAACGTTTCCCAGAGTTGAAACCCAGTTTCAAATTAATATAATTTCCATTGCTATCTCAATTTCAGTCTCAATCTGTCTCTATCTTTTCTCTCAATTCCCATTTTTATTACTCACCTTATCACTGGTATCAGAGCTAGCAGTTCCTCGGCCATAATTGCTAATGACGGAGACTCATGCGCAGGAACAGAAGAGGATGGATGAAACCATTCGTCAGTTGCGCGAGAGTGACGAACGTTTGGTTTGCCAACAACATGAGAGTGAAGCACGAACGCAACTTGCTCTCAACCAGCTCAAGGAGATGATCATGGCTCTCACCCTTCGTGATGATCAGAAACAACCACTGACGGAAGATCTGGGTGGAGATTCCATTACCCCTCATAAATCTTCACCCCACAACTCTGGCTACGTACAAACTCGTTATGCCAAAATTGATTTTCCCCAATTCTCAGGTGAGGATCCTACTGGTTGGATTTATAAGTGTGAACGCTTCTTTGAATTTAATCAGATTGATGAAGGTAGTAAAGTAAAACTGGCGGTGATGCATCTCACTGACAAGGCAATACAGTGGTATCAATGGTTTGAACGAACTCAGAAAATGCCTACCTGGGCTGAATTCTCTCACGGACTTCAACTGCGTTTTGGCCCCAATGCTTTTGAGGATCTTATGGAGGAATTGACCAAGTTGAAGCACTTTACATCTGTTAAGCTGTACCAGGAGCGATTTGAAGAGTTAGCCAACAAAACCAAAGGCTTAATGGAGGAGTTCTTTGTCAGCTGTTTTGTCAGTGGATTGAAAGATGAGATCAAGGTTGGTGTCCAAATGTTCCAACCTACTACCATTTCCCATGCCATAGGCTTGGCAAGGTTACAAGAAGAAAGCATTGAAGCCCTTAGTAGAAGAAATAAAATTCCCCAAAGATCATCCAACAGCAATTGGTATTTCCCTTCCCCAACCCTCTCATTACCAAAACCCTTCCCCTCAAGTGGACCTAAACCTGATACCAAAACCCCAGTATTTACTGACTACAAATACCAACCAAACACTTCTCCCAACTCAACTCTAACCAGTACCATCCATTTTCCCATCAAGAGACTAACTCCCAAGGAAATGGAGGCTAGAAGAGAGAAAGGGCTTTGTTACAACTGTGACGAAAAGTATGTTAGGGGACACAAGTGCCAGAGGAAACAATTGTATTTGCTGCTTGGGGAAGATGAGGAATCAGATGCTCTGGAACAGGAATTACAAGAGGATGGAGACTCTCAGGGGAGTGATGACATGCAGATTTCAGTGCATGCTCTGTCCGGCAGCCTATCCTTTAGGACCATGAGAATACTTGGGAAGGTCAAGGAGAGGCTCATCACTATCTTAATTGATTCTGGCAGTACCTACACCTTTGTGGAGCCAAGTGTGGCCAAGAGTTCTGGACATTTAGTGGAACCCACCACAGATCTGCCAGTCACAGTGGCTGATGGAACCAAATTATGTAGCAAAGGACTGTGTAAGGCCTTCACGTGGGAAATGCAGGGAGCCACCTTCACCATAGAGGTGCATATCCTAGCTATTGGAGGGTGTGACATGGTACTTGGGGTGCAATGGTTGTCCACCTTAGGACCAATACTTTGGGATTTTAAGAACCTCCAAATGCAGTTCCAATTGGAGGGACAGGCCATCCTTCTCAAGGGAGACACTGGCTGCAAGGTGGAACAAGTGTCTAGCAAGCAAGTGAGCAAGGCTTTGCATCAAACCAACCAAGGTTACCTGGTACAGTTGTACAGAATCACAGCTACACATGTAGAGCAGGTACCCACTGATATTACAGTCATTTTACATGATTTTAATGATGTTTTTGTGGAGCCTAGTGCCCTCCCTCCTCAACGATTGATTGATCACCGAATTCCCCTAACACAAGGCAGTGTACCCGTCCATGTGAGGCCATATAGGTATCCATACATACAGAAGAATGAAATTGAAAAAATAGTCAAAGAGATGCTGGACGCTGGAATCATCAGACCAAGTACCAGTCCTTTTTCCTCCCTTGTGCTATTGGTGAAAAAGAAGGACCACACTTGGAGGATGTGTGTTGATTATAGAGAATTGAACAAGTTGACGGTTAAGGACAAATTCCCCATCCCTATAATTGATGAACTATTGGATGAATTGCATAGTGCCAAAGTGTTCACAAAGCTCGATTTAAGAGCTGGATACCATCAAATTAGAGTACATCCTGAAGACATCTCCAAAACTGCTTTCCGAACTCACGAGGGCCATTATGAATTTTTGGTTATGCCTTTTAGGCTGACCAATGCAACCCTCCACTTTTCAAAGCCTAATGAATTTAGTTTTTAAACCCTGCCTCAAGAGGTTTGTACTGGTCATCTTTGATGACATTTTGATATGTAGTAAAACTTGGGCTGACCACCTTCACCACTTGCAAACCACTTTACAATTACTGAGGACCAACCAGCTCTATGTCAAGAAATCTAAGTGTGCCTTTGGACAACAATCTTTGGAGTATTTGGGGCATATCATTTCTGGACAGGGTGTGGCAGCAGATCCAGTCAAGATTGGGGCTATGGTACAATGACCCAGACCAACATCCATCAAGGCATTAAGGGGATTTCTGGGGTTAACCGGTTATTACCAACGATTTGTGAAAAATTATGGGAAAGTTTGTGCACCACTTACCACTCTATTGAAGAAGGACTCCTTTGGATGGAATGAGCAAGCAGAAAATGCTTTCAACACCTTAAAAACAGCTATGACCTCCACACCTGTGTTAGCACTACCAAATTATGATAAGGACTTCATTTTGGAGTGTGATGCATCTGGCACAGGCATAGGGGTAGTCCTCATGCAAGATGGGCATCCCATAGCCTATATTAGCAAGGCTTTGGCACCTAAGCATTTGGGGCTATCAACCTATGAGAAAGAGTTATTGGCAGTAGTATATGTTGTCCACAAGTGGGGACACTACCTTTTGGGAAGACATTTCACCATCAAGACTGACCATCTCAGTCTTAAGTACCTACTAGACCAAAAGATCTCCACTACTATGCAACAAAAGTGGCTCACAAAGTTGTTTGGCTATGACTATGACATTGTTTTCAAAAATTTGAGCACGAGAACAAAGTCAGATGCTTTATCCAAGCGAGCTTGGAACAATTTTGCCTGATTTGACTCTTTCAGTTGTTCAACCTGAGTGGCTCAATTCTCTCAAACAGGAATGGCATACTAACCCAACCCTCAAAACACTCATTGAGGGCTTAACCAATGACCCAACCGCCAAACCAGGCTATTCATGGATGCATGGGCTGTTGACCTACAAAGGCAGACTAGTAGTGGGCTCAAATGCACAGCTCAAGGAGTTACTTATGCAGGAGATACATGCTACCCCTTTGGGAGGACATTCTGGTACCAAAAAAACTTATCACCGAGCACGACGATTGTTTTATTAGAAGGGTATGAAGAGGGACATATATGCTTTTGTGGCTCAATGTGATAATTGTCAGAGGAACAAAACAGAGACAGTAGCTTCCCCTGGCCTACTGCAGCCCTTGCCCATCCCATAAGGCATCTGGTCCGATATATCCATGGACTTTGTGGAAGGGCTCCTCAATTCCCATGGCAAGACTGTCATACTAGTGGTAGTGGACAGATTGTCCAAATACACTCATTTCATTGCCCTATCCCATCTTTATACAGCTGTGGAAGTAGCCCAAGCATTCTTGGATAACATCTACAAATTGCATGGCATGCCTAAATCTATCGTATCTGATCGGGACCCCGTTTTCACCAGCAACTTTTGGCAGGAACTGTTCCGGTTACAAGGTACAAAACTGAACCTCAGCACCTCTTACCACCCTCAAACAGATGGCCAAACAGAGGTGGTCAATAGGTGTCTTAAGGTATACCTAAGGTGCATGATAGGAGATAGGCCCAAGGCATGGGCTCACTGGTTGCCTTTGGCTGAGTAGTGGTTCAATACCAACTACCACACTGCTACCAAGCTGACACCATACCAGGTGGTGTATGGACAAGTACCCCCTTCCCACATCCACTATATCCTAGGGGTCTCCAATGTGGCTGCAGTTGATCAGTGGGGTAGGGAAAGGGAAGCAACTCTAAAAATCCTCAAGGAACACCTAGTCCAAGCCCAACATCGCATGAAGCAACAGGTAGATCAACATCGAACCGAAAGGCAATTTGCAGTGGGAGATTGGGTATTTCTAAAATTGCAGCCCTACAAGCAAAGTACATTACAATGCCGGTCTAACATGAAACTGTCCCCAAGATTTTATGGGCCATTTCAGGTGTTGAAAAAGGTGGGTCAGGTAGCTTACCAATTGGACCTACCCCTACACTCTAAGTTACACCCAGTTTTCCTTGTGTCCCTGCTCAAGAAGAAGTTGGGAGCCTACACCACACCACAAGCCACATTTCCACCCGTAGGGACTGATGGTGTCCTTGAACCTGAACCCATTGCAGTTTTGGACAGGCATTTGATCAAATATAAAGGTAGGCCAGCCACTCAATTGTTAGTACAATGGTCTAATTCATACCCATGTAACTTGGGAGCTGTACCAAGATCTCCAAGCCAAATTTCCAACTTTCCAACCTTGGGGACAAGGCTCTTTTCAAGGAGGAGGGAATGATAGGCCAACAACTAGAAGTGACGCTGCTGCCATGGGCCAAGACAAGGGGCTTAACTCAGGAGTAGTGAGCAGTGGTTTGGACAGTGGGCTAGACTGGATGATGGGCCAGACAACAGACTCAGATAACCCAGATAACAGATCAATTACAGCTCAGTGACTTGGTGTGGGATTAGCGGAAGAGGTTAAAGTTGTTGAGTGGGGTTAGCGGTAGTTGTTAGAACTGTTGAGAGATATTGTATAAGAAGGGAGAGAAGAAGAGAGGAGGGGAATAATTTTTGTAATGAAGAAGCTTGGGATCTAACGTTTCCCAGAGTTGGAACCCAATTTCGAATTAATATAATTTCCATTGCTATCTCAATTTCAGTCTCAATCTGTCTCTATCTTTTCTCTCAATTCCCATTTTTATTACTCACCTTATCAACATCTCAGAAGGAGACGTGTGGGAAAGTGATGGAAAAAGAGTGGAGGTTCACATTTATAGAGTGAAAAATTTCACTCTATAAATTAATTTGAAAAGTTCACACACATTTTTTCAAATTATTTTCAAAAGAGAAAAAAATTTAAAATTTAAATTAATTTGATAATAAAATTAAAAATATATATCATTGTGGTATAATAGTGGAAAAGTTAACATTTATAGAGTAATATATTATTTGGTGCAAGATTTGATCTTTTTTTTGTGATAATGATGTTTAAAGGAATTGTTTGGTGAGTAGAATAAATATATATATATATATATATTTTGTGAATTGTACCCCATTGGTGAACAACCGCAAGGCGATAGCTGGAAAAGTTCATCGACACTAGAAAAGTATTGACTGATAGATAGATTAGATGGGCAGATAAGTAACACGTAAACAAATAGATAGATAGATAGGTATGGTGAAATGGTCTTTCAAATTATAGTTGTCTTTTTAGTCCCAAAAAATAGACTTTAGCCTATAGGGCCAAAATTTTAGATAATTGACCTCTGAATTGAGTACATTATCATTTTTATATAGTTTAATCTTTTGAAAGGGTATAAATAATTTTAAAAATTCAAAAATATCTTTTTCATATTTATTTTCGTCAAACTAATTTTATTTTTTAAAAAAATTCTAAAAATAGTTTCAAAAAATCAAACAAAATATTATTTTTTAAGTTAATTATACTTCACATCCTTACATTTTTACTGTAATCTCACTTTAGTTTCTTCACTTAAATAAAATAAAATAAAATAAAAACTAATTCCATGCCACTAAGGCTTGGTTTGGCTCATCCTAAAAAAATTAAAAAGTCAAAAAGTCACTATCCTATTTAAGTCATATTATCTTATTTAAGTCACATCACCTCTCTACCACATTACTTCAAATCTAACCTATATCCAACCCATATTTCATAAAAAGTCAAAAAGTACACTTATTTAGTTTATCCCAAACAACCCCTACACTTATTTAGTTTATCCCAAACAACCCCTAAATTTGTGCAATTGTTTGTTTCATAGTAACAATGATTGTCTTAGTTATGCCCAACTTTTCCATAAGAAATCTACAATCAAGAATGATGTGACTGTATTTTAGATGTGCGTCGTATTAATTGCTAATGAGATCCACCACTACGACGGCACACCTTTTATCTGATACATTCAACCAACCATATAATTTTTGTTTAGACTTTGTGAGCTCTAGCTGTCTCTCAATATAGTTTTAGTTTTAGAAATCATTCTTTCATCCATTGTATTTTATGTGAGAGTAATAAATTGGAAAGAAACTGCCAAAAAAATATTATAGTGTTGTGCATGGAATGAAATCAAAGAACCATTAGTTCTATTTCAATGACTAAAAAGTGTAGTCTTGGTTGTGTGAATCAACCCTAGATTCTGTTGGTTAGTGAAGGAAAAAAGAAAAACGAAGAAGAACCTAAGAGGTATATTTACCAGGAGGAGTAGCATAGCCAACAGATTCTCTTATGCCGACCGAACTTGATTGATTTGCAGAACAAACAAGAGGTGGTTTTTGGAAGGAATCTTGCTAATCCAAAGTCACCTACCTGCGCAGTCATTTCGTTGTCTAAAAGAACATTGCTCGGCTTGAAATCACAATGAACTACTGGTTTAGGGTAGTGATTGTGAAGATAATCAAGTGCAGAAGCAACATCAATGGAAATATTTAACCTCTGTAGAATGTCTAAATTCCTCAAGTACTCATGTGCCTCATCTTCGTTCTCATTTTCATGTAAACCAATCCTCATCTTCATTCTCATTCACTCATCTTCTTTATCTTGCATCTATAGTATTTTTGCCCTGGTGGATTTCTCTCTCATTTAATAAAAGTATGGAATCTTGGGTTATTAATTGGTGGAATACTAAGCAATCCAAAACTTATTTGAATGATATTAAAGAAAAAAATATTCTAGAAAATTTCATAGAATTAGAGAAATTCCTTCTCTTGGAGGAAATGATCAAGGAATACTCGGAGACACATCTACAAATACAAAATTTTCGTATAGGAATCCACAAAGAAACGATCCAATTAATCAAGATATACAATGAGGATCGTATCCATATGATTTTGCACTTCTCAACAAATATAATCTGTTTCATTATTCTAAGTGGTTATTCTATTCTAGTTAATGAAGAACTTGTTATTCTTAACTCGTTGACCATAAACTCATAAACAACAGCTTTGAAATTGTTACCGTGACAGTTAACACTTGAACATGCTGTGAGAACCTTGACAAGATTCCGATGTTTGATGTGCCTCAAAGCCTCACACTCAGCAAAGAAACTCTTGGAAGCACCACAACATTGAAGATTTAGTACCTTTACTGCTACAGTCTTTTCACCTTGACTAAGAATTCCTTTGTACACCGAACCAACACCAATCAAATTGGATGGAGAAAAGCCATCAGTAGCTTTAAGTAGACTTTGATAGGACAATTTCAAAAATGAGTTCCCTAACGCCGTGTTTGGTTGGGGGATTTGAGAAGGGATTTGGAAAGAGAAAGGGAAAAGGAAAATGTGTGTAAAATTAGGTGAAATGTACGTATATTTTATTCACATTTCACCTACCTTTTCATTTTCTCTTTCCAAATCCTTTCTCAAATCCCCCAACTAAACACAGAATAAAGATATCACAAAGGGTACTTTTGATGTCTTTTTTAACCAACAAAAATATAAGAAACACAACATCAAAATTAGTCCTAAAAGCCCAACAGATGTGGGAATTATTAATTTCAAGGTGAAAGAAAATATTTTCCTTGTGAATCCTTTGGAGTTGCAACTGTGTAGTTGTAATTCAAGTATTCCACCACAGAGCTTGGTGATTCCCTTAACAGAAATTGCAGTTGCATTCTTAAAAACACCTTTTTTTGGTGCATCACCCTCAAAATCATTGAATGATAGATCTAATTTTCGTAAGAAGACAAAAACCCCTTACGCTGTGTTTGGTTGGAGGATTTGAGAAAGGATTTAGAAAGAGAAAGGGAAAAAGTGTGTGAAATTAGGTGAAATGTAGGTATATTTTATTCACATTTCACCTATATTTTTCCTCTTCTTTTCCAAATCCCTTCTCAAATCCCCCAACCAAACACAACGTTAGTAATCTGATATTTTTTCTAAAAAATTATTGTGAGAGAAATCTAATTCCTTCATACCTCTCAAATAACTTAAAGATGATGGAAGGATTCCCCAAAATTGATTGCCTTCCATATATAATAATCTCAGTTTCACAAAGCTACCAATAGTACTTGGGATTTCACCAGACAACATATTCTTGGAAAGATCTAATTGCTCTAAATTTTTTAAATTTCCAACTTCCATTGAAAGGGAACCAGTCAATTCATTATGAGACATGTTTATATACAATAATGATGAGAGGTTGACAAGTTCCCCGGGTATGGTACCACTAAGATTGTTTTGCTCAAGACTTATGTACGGGGAGCAAATAATCTACAATGCCCGTACTCCTTTCGTCCTAGCTCCGCTTCTATCCGATCAACCTGTGAACGCAGCGGCAGTGAGCTATCCGACGGTGTGTTGCCGGAAAACCCCTCCGACGGTCAAGTTAGCACACACTCAGAGATAGAGAGAGAGAGAGAGAGGAAGAGAGTTGAGTGTTTAGGTTTTTCTCACCAAATGATGTTTCATCCCCAGCATGGGGGGCGCAGTCATGCTTATATACTTTCTGCACTCAGCTCTACACCCATTAGTTTGTTGACACGTGGAGCTGCTCTCTCCATCTGTCAACACAAATCTAGTTAACACCACCTGACCAAACCGCCAGACAACGTTAGCAGGAACTAGGCAGCCCAGTGGCATCACCTCGGCCTCATCCGACTATGCTGCGTAACAAGTCCGAGGGCTTTACTCGCCGAGCTCCATCACAACCGAGCTTAGTAGCATTTCGACAGAGCCGAGTTCAAGACAGGTCGAGCTGGTAAACAAAAGGTCTTCCGCCGAGCTAAACGTGTGAACCATGGAACCTGGGTTGGCAGGCGACCATCTCGGCCAAGCAAGCTTGGCCCAAACACGGGGCCTGATCCTTGACCGAGCAAAACCAACTCTGGACATGGAAAAACCCAAGTAGCCCAGTCCAAACATGGTCCTGGGCCTCGACTGAGCAAAATCGCCTATGGACAAGCCCGAGTTAGCTCGGCCCAAACACGCTCGAACATCACCTGCCCGGCCTCTACCACGGCCCAAACTGGCTTATGAATCTCTCTCTTAATTGTCCCTTAATTCCGTCCGCAAAAGCATGACTGGGATTACATGATCCGACCAGGATACATTCTCCATTGGTTTTCCCTCCGCAAGATGTTAACTGCGCTAATCCCGATGCTCGGTTTCTAGACTTACTCGGTCGACGCCTCAACTTGCCATCTTGTCTCTTCAATACTGACGGCGCCGCCATTATGGACACGCGTCGATCATTTATTGGCCTCGAGTAGCCAACCCAGCCGTCTCTTCATATTCAAATTTTGGCGGTTCTTTTCTCTTATAAACATGCCACCTGCCCCTTCACATTTTCTTCTTACTATTTTTCTTCCATTCCTGACGTCCAAACACTACAGTGCCAACCTCCCTACTCAAACGCCATTCCTGCTCTCGACTGCGTTTGTGCTCGAAGATTCGACTTTTGCCTCTAAACTAGTAAGTTCTTCGAATCTCTCCGTTGCTTTTCATTTGAAACCCACATTTTAGGGCACATCAGCAATAGGTTTTTAGGATATAGCTCCCCAAAAACCACCTATGCCCCTTCTCCCTCAACTGTTCTTCAACTTCCATGATGAACACACGAGAATCTGGGGCGGACCGGACTCCAAGTCTTCTTTTGATCCCAAAAAACACCAAAATCGAGCAAGTTGCAAGTTTGCAAAAACTCATGTGCGAACTGAGGTAGCAAAATACTTGACCGCTCGACTGGGCTAATATGTGGTCCGCTTGAGCGGCCGAGCTTCTGGGTTTACCTTTGTGACCGAGGTGGTCTGGCACTCTATCTGACCGAACTAAGTTGAGCTCATTTTGCGCAACCACGCTCTCACTTACACTTACCCTTACTCTTACTGCAGAGTCTTAGTGGACCAGAACCAACATTGAGGCTCTCAACAGCCGAGCAGCCATCAAACGAAAATTTGCCAAACCAACATTGCCGTACTAAAACCAACTGGCTTCCCATGGGGCATTACCGCTTCCTGGTTGACACGCCGGTTTCCCTTGCCGCGTTCCGGGAAGAATATGGTGTCCCCGCAGACGTACATCTCGAGCTCGGTGCCGAGGATACCACACTATGGGGTAGACTGAACGAATGCCCCTTCACCGTGCTGTCCATAATCGAGGGTGGTTTACGCTTCCCGGTCCAGCCTCTGATATGTGAGTTCCTAAGGCGTACCGGGCTAGCGCCAACCCAGGTCTCCACCAACACATTCAGAATAATAAACGGTGTGGCCGAGCTAAACAACCGGCTCAGTTTGAACCTTGGGCTAGCCGAGATTCTACGCCAATACACAATGGGTCGTACAGGCGACGGGCTTAATTATTATTTAAAAATTAGACTGGGCAAAGAAAAGCTCGTAACCGGCACCCCGAATAAAGATATGCATGACGACGACTTTTTTTGGATGTCTGGTAATTATGAGACACCGACGCGTCTACCGGTACATCGAAGAACTTCAACATGTAAGTGTGCTCCTTTGCTCGGTCAACCTATTTTCCTTCATTGTTCTGTACTAATGCCCTTTTCTTCTTTCCTACTTTGCAGCTATCGAAGCCTTGCAAGCAAACTACTACAATCCGAACGAGGCTGTCATCAGAGCTGCGCTGAGGTATAGCCACCGAGACTACCACGAACTTCTCGATTACGTACCGAGCTACTACTACTCGGCTCCCCGCAGAAGTAGAGTCACCGACTTTCTCCGAGCACCGTCTCCACCACCCGATCCAACGCTCCCAGACATCCCCCTAATCCGGCAGACCGAAACAGAGGAGATGGCCAAACGAAGCCGCATCAAAAATCTCATCATTGCCACATCCACCAAGCTACCGAGCATCCCTACCCGCGCAGCTGCTGCCGGTCAAACAAGTGGGGCCGTGGTTGCGTTGGCGTCAACTGCCGCGGCATAGACGAGCAAAGACAGCTGTTGAGCCGGGAAAAGGCCTCGGACCACCGATCCCACAGCCGAGCTCGTTGCAGAGCTGAGCACCGAGCAAGCCGCAGTCGCATTTGAGCCAACACCACATTGGAAGCCTCAATTGAAGCACCGGGGTAAGGAGATCCGGCAAACGCTTCGATAAAAGGCGACAAGGAACACCTCCTAGCCTTCGATCTGACCAAAGCCCTCCTCCTGCCGAGCGACGTGACCGACAGCGACCACATGCTCGACACCTGACTCGTGAAGTCCTCGGTCAAGTCTATGACCCTGGTAAGAAATCCGCATGCTTTATTCAAATTTTTCTAAGTGTTTGCACGATTGGCTTTCTTTATTCAAAATCTCTTCTTGCAGGCCATCCAGAAACAACATCTGGTGATGGAGCGGATTCACAGACTCCGGTAGAAGGCGACCGATGCTGCCAGCCAAGTTGAGCACCTTCAAACCGAGCTGGGGTGGTCAAAGGCTTCCTTAGAGATTGCAAATACCGACAACTCCAAACTGCTCAGCCAACTTGGAGCCGTTGAGAAGGAACGGGACGCTCTCCAGGCCGAGCTGGATGCGTTAAAGCAAGCAAGGAAGGATAAGCTGGATGAGGCAAACAACGAAGGTTTCAAGGAGGCCGAGGAAAGCTACACCAAGCAAGTCGAGGCCATCAAGGACATTTTCTTCAAGTCTAACTGGAAGGCTGCTTGCGAACAGCTTGGCCAAGGATCTAGAACCGACGTGTTTACCTCTCCCCTCGCTGCCTTTCTGTCGGTCTATATGGTGCTGTATGCAAATGATGTCTTCAGTGCATTGCAAGCTGAGGCCGAGGAAGAATGCGGGGAAAACGCCGAGGAGGATGCCGAAGGAGAACACCCTCCGAAGGAGGCCGGCCAGGTTGAGTCCGGCGCTCGAGAAACCACAACCACGGTCGACCTAAAGGCAACTGCAACCGGGGATGACTTCGCTAACCTTTCCCCCTTAGTTTAGTTTTCTTTCTTGTTGTTTTTTTTCTTTTTTTTTTAAAGAATGTAACTGGGCTGCCTGCCCCACCTTATGTAACTCAGTTTATCATCAATGAAAAGTTTTGATTTCGTTAACTGTTGCACTACTTGTTGGACTATGTTTCTTCATCTCGGTAGGAACCTTTAAGCAAAACGTCAACTACTTTAGCCGGGGTAAAGCACCTCGGCTAAATCTTTTGAGTTAGGCAAATCACCAACCCCTTTAGCTAGGAAAAAGCATCTTGGCTAAAGCCTTAAGCAAATCATCAACTCAGTCAACAGGAGTAAAACATCTCGGTTGAAACCACAACGTTGAGTAAATCATCAACTCATTCAACCGGAGTAAAACATCTCGGTTGAAACCACAGAGTTAAGTAAATCATCAACTCATTTAACCGCAGTAAAATATCTCGGTTGAAACCACAGAGTTGAGTAAATCATCAACTCATTCAACTGGAGTAAAACATCTCGATTGAAACCACAGAGTTGAGTAAATCATCAACTCATTCAACCGAAGTAAAACATCTCAGTTGAAACCACAGAGTTGAGTAAATCATCAACTCATTTAACCGGAGTAAAATATCTCAGTTAAAATCTCAGAGTTAAGTAAATCATCAACTCATTTAACTGGAGTAAAACATCTCGGTTAAAACCACAGAGTTGAGTAAATCATTAACTCATTCAACCGGAGTAAAACATCTCGGTTGAAACCACAGAGTTGAGTAAATCATCAACTCATTTAACCGGAGTAAAATATCTCAGTTGAAATCTCAAAGTTGAGTAAATCATCAACTCATTTAACCGAAGTAAAACATCTCGGTTAAAACCACAGAGTTGAGTAAATCATCAACTCATTTAACCGGAGTAAAACATCTCGGTTGAAATCTCAGAGTTAAGTAAATCATCAACTCATTTAACTAAAGTAAAACATCTCGGTTAAAACTACAGAGTTGAGTAAATCATCAACTCATTTAACCAAAGTAAAACATCTCGGTTGAAATCTCAAAGTAGGCATCGAAAACAACAAAATGCTTCAGTAAAGAAAAGTCACTTCTATTATATTTGACAAAAAGAGTGTTGCATTCGGAAGTGTGGGGAAAACAAATCCTTCCTCAAAAAATTACATAAGAACAAAAAATACTAAAAATAGTATAGTTTGAGGTCAGCCGCATTCCATAGCCGGGGTACGCCTTTGCCATCCAAATCTTCCAAGTGGTATGCCCCATTTCCCGCTAGACTGGTTATCCTGTAAGGCCCTTCCCAGTTTGCCCCTAGCTTGCCTTCGCCCGGTACCAGCGTGTTGCCCATGACCTTTCTTAAAACCCAGTCGCCCACTTTAAACAGTCTGGGGTGCACGGTTTTGTTGTATTTCCTGGACAATTCTTGTTGGTATGCGGCCACGTGGATCAAAGCTTTTTCTCAGCACTCTTCAGCTAGGTCCAATTCCAAGGTGACTGCTTCAGAGTTCATCTCAGGCTCAAAATTTTCACTGCGGATGGTGGGCATGTCGATTTCCAATGGGATGACCGCCTCCATGCCATATGCCAGGGCAAAAGGAGTTTCCCCGGTGGATCACCTCGGGGTCGTCCGATATGCCCAAAGGACACTTGGGAGTTCCTCGACCCATTTTCCTTTGGCTTTCTCAAGTCTTTTCTTTAACCCATCAAGAATGGTCATGTTTGATACTTCGGCTTGGTCGTTGGACTGCAGGTAAGCCGGAGTGGAGTTGTAGAATTCGATCTTCAATTCCTCACAAAATCCTCTGAATAAGCGTCCGTCAAACTGGGTGCCATTATCAGAAATCAGAATCTTGGGGACGCTAAACCGTGTTACCACATTCTGCCAGGCAAACTATTTGACGTCTTACTCCTTGATAGTCGCTAAGGGCTCAACTTCAACCCATTTGGTGAAGTAATCCATAGCCGCAATGAAGAACTTTTGGTTGCTTGGTGCTGTTGGGAGTGGTCCCACGATGTCTAGTCCCCACATCGCAAAAGGCCAAGGGCTAGTGAGGGAAAGAAGTTCTCTGGCCGGCTGGTGAATTTGGTAGGCGAACTTCTGGCACTTCTCACATTTTCTAACATCTTTTTGAGCGTCCGCTTGCATGCATGGCCACCAATATCCTTACGAGATAGCTCGATAGGCCAAAGATTTTCCCCCGATGTGACTTCCGCATATGCCTTCATGAATTTCGTACAGGAAAGCTTCCACGCTGTTTGGGTGTACACACTTGAGGTAAGGACTGGTGTATGACTTCTTATATAAAGCGCCAGATGGAGAGAGTCAAAACCGCTCCGACTTCACCCGGACTTTATGTGCTTCCTTTTTATCAGCCAAAAGGGTCCATTCTTTCAGGAAAAAGATAATAGGGTCCTTCCAAGAAAGGCCAAGCTCGGTGCAGAGTACTTTAGTCTGCTCGGGTTCCTCGATACTAGGCCTTGGAAGAAACTCAATCAGGAGAGGACTGGGAGATGTTCTGTCGACTATGGATGCTAGACCAACTAATTCATCCCCACGGCCGTTTTCTTCACGGCCAATTTGTTGGACCCTTATTTCCTCGAATCGCTTGATGTGTTCTGTTACGAGAGCTTGGTACTTGGCCATTCTGTCGTCTTTGGCTTCGTAGACCTCAGACACTTGGTTGACAACAAGTTGGGAGTCATCAGAAACCATCACCGGATACAAGAATCAAGCGCTCTTAAGCCCGGCCAATAACACCTCGTACTCAGCCTCGTTGCTTGATGCAGGGAATCCGAGGGTGATAGAATGCTCGATGGTCAGACCATCTGACGAGATCAAAACTATGTCGAGCCCGGCACCGTGACGATTTGAGGCTCCATCTACAAAAAGTTTCCACATTTCACCGACAAAGAGTTTCTAACACTCTGAGGGGTCTTGGGAGGCTTGAAGGTTGATGGGATCACGGGCACTCGGCTATTCGGTTTTAGGTTTGCTGTTGTTCGGTTCCACTTCATCCCCCCTTGGCGATGCGATACTGGACCCAACAGGTTGGTCTGTTATGCCCAAGTCCGTCGTCGCATTGCCGAGCTGCTGTACTATTCCGATAGAAGGTGCCATGGACGGGCACGTAATTTTCCGCATCGCCACCATCACCTTGTTGTGCAATCTCCGTTGAGCTATCATTCACTTCCTCGGCTACTGCGGTAAGATCCACCGGGCATACTTGGTAAATTCCAAGCGAGAATTCAGCAACGAAATCTGCCAATGCTTGTGCTTTTATGGCCGTTCGGGGTTGAAACTTAACGTCGAACTGTCCCAATTCGATCGCCCACTTCAGGATTCGACCGGAGAAATCCGCCCGCTCGAACAAGGCTTTGAGAGGGAATTCGATCAACACAATGATTGTGTGAGAGTGAAAGTAGTGCGCCAATTTCCTGGAGGCCATCATCAACGCCAAAGTAAGTTTTTCCAATGGCAAATACCTCGACTCGGCCGGTAGCAAGATTTTGCTCACGTAAAAGATAGGGAAATGCTAGATACCTTCTGACTGGACAAGCACCGCGCTAACTGCATGCTGTGAAACTGCCAGATATAAGTAGAGTTCTTTGCCGGGCTTGGGTGTCACCAATAATAGGGCAGAAGACAAGTACGCCTTGAGCTCAGCCAAAGCCCTGTCACATTCCTCGTCCCATGAAAACTTGGATTTCAAGGCTCGAAAGAAAGTGCGACAGTGATCTAATGACCGACTTATGAATCTTAATGGCGTGGCATTAAGTCGAGATCACAAGGCCCTTCGCCAAGTTGCGCTACTTCAATTCTTGTATGGCTTTGATTTGTGTGGGGTCTGCCTCGATGCCTCGGTTTGTGACTAGGAAGCCTAGGAATTTCCCGGATCCCATGCCGAAGGCACACTTCAACGCATTCAGGCGTAACTTGTGCTGTTTGAGAATGGCGAACATCCCGGCTAAGTCAGACAAGTGGTCTGTCTGGTGCCTGCTTTTGACCACCATGTCATCGATAAAAGCCTCCATCGTCCGGCCTAGCAAAGGAGCGAACATTTTGGTCACCATCCTTTGGAAAGTTGCCCCGGCGTTCTTCAAACCAAAAGGCATGACTCGATAGCAGAAGAGTCCCCTTGGAGTGATGAAAGAGGTTATCTCATGGTCGGGGCCATGCATGGAAATCTGATGATTACCGCGGTAGGCATCCAAGAAACTGAGTCTGTTATGCCCGGCTGTTAGATCCACCAGCTAGTCTATTCTGGGCAGAAGAAAACTGTCTTTAGGGCAAGCTGTGTTGACGGTCTTGTAGTCAACGCAAACTCGCCACTTCTCATTCTTCTTGGGTACTACGACCGTGTTTGAAATCCACCGAGGGTAGTGCATTTCCTAAATAGCCCGTGCTACTTTAAGCAGGTTCCTTACCTCTTCCGCAACTACCTCAGTTTGATGAAGAGCCGATCTCCTTGTTCTTTGAATGACAGGGCATGCATCCAAGAAGACATTAACACTACAAGAAAACTGGGTATAAGCGGAAGTATTTATGGCGACGGTAAGATACCGTCGCAAATACTCTCCTTTTTTGAGACGGTATTTTTTACCGTCGCAAATACTCTATTTTTTGAGACGGTATTTTTTCTACCGTCGCAAATACTCTGTTTTTTGAGACGGTATTTGTTACCGTCGCAAATACTCTGATTTTTTTAGACGGCATTTTCTACCGTCGCAAAAAGTGACTTTTGTATTTTTTTTTTTTAAGTGAATATTTTTAAATTTTTAAATATTTTTTTTAGATGCACTTTACTTAAATGTATCTAAAAAAAAATTTATGAAAAAATATTTTTAAAAATTAATAAATACATACAAATATAAAAAAAATGTATTGAATTATTGTATTTCTTTTGTATTTTTGGTATTTAGTGATTTTTTAAAAGATTTTTTTTACTTTTTAGGTGTATTTATGTTTGGTGTGTCTAAAAATTTAAAAAAATTACTTAAAATATTAAAAAAATTCAGTAAAAATAATATAACACGGAAAACAAGAAAGTATAATTTTCTCAAAAGAGTTTTTGAAAAACTCTAACCTAGCATAGTGATTGTGGTTTTGAGACAGCTTCATATATATACAGTCACAAAATAGTTTGAATAAATTCAACAAGATTTTTCTGTTAAAAAAAAAATAAAAAAAAGCGATGTCGCCTTTTACTCTTTTAATATAACATCTCTTTTCATTCATTTTTTCATCTTCCTGTCTCTCAGATTTATCTCTCTCTGTTCTCTTTATCTCTTTCACTCATCACTCTTCTTTCTCTGCTTCATCCTGCTTTCTCTCATTTTCTCTCTGTCTCTCAGATAGCTTTCTTCTTGCTATCTCTTTTATCTGTCTTCTCTCTCTATCTCTCTCGCTTCATCTTTCTTCTCTATCTCTCTTATTTATTTTCTCTCTCTCTCTCTCTCTTATTTCTATCTCTCTCGCCTATCTCTCTTTTTTCTGTGTCTCTCTATCTCGCTCATCTCTTTTCACTCTATCTCTCTCATTTCTTTTCTCTCTCTCTCTCTTATCTTTCTATCTCTCTCTATCTCTATCGCCCATTTCTTTTCTCTCTCTATCTCTCTTTTTTCTGTATGTCTCTCTCTCGCTCATATCTTTTCGCTCTATTTCTCTCTCTCTCACTCATCTCTTGTTTCTCTCTCTTTTTCTATCTCTCCCTCTATATATCTCTCTCTCTTTCTCTCTCTATCTCTTTTTCTGTCTATCTCTCTCTCTTTCTCTCTCTCTCACTTATCACTCTTCTCTCTCTCTCTGTGTCTACTTGTCTATTTCTCCCTGACTATGTTCGCCTTACTCACTCTCTTACTCTCATCTTCTCTATTTATCGAGCTCCTTCTCGATTTATCGATCCACTATAAACGACGTCGTCTTACTCTTTTGAACATTTCTCTTTCACTCATTTTTCATCTTCCCATCTCTATCTCTGCTCTCTCTCTCTTACTCATCACACTCTTCTCTGTCTGTCTGCTCTCCCTTTCTATGTGTCTCTGTCTCTCTTCTCTTTCTCTCACTCATCACTCTTCTCTGCTTTGTCCGCTCTCTCTTTCTCTTTGTGTCTCGCTCTCTTCTTTCTCTCTCACTCATCACTCTTCTCTCTTCTGCTCTGCCTATCATCTCTCTCTTTTTCTCTATGTCTCTCGTCCATCTCTCTTCTATCTATCTCTTTCATATATCTTCTCTCCCTGTATCTCTTCTCTCTTTTTTTCTCTCTCTTGCTCTCTCGCTTATCTCTTTCTGTCTCTCTCTCTCGTTTATCTCTTTTCGCTCTTTTTTTTTCTCTCTTTGTCTCTTTCGCTCATTTCTCTTCTCTCTATCTCTCTCACCCATCTCTCTTCTCTCTATCTCTCTCACATCTCTCTTGCTCATCTCTCTGTCTCTCTCGATCATCTCTCTTCTCTTTCTGTCACTTTTTCTGTCTTTCACTCTCTATCTCTTTCTCTCTCTCTCTCTCTCTCTCCCCACTGTGTTCACGTTGCTCACTCTCTCTCCCTTCTGTCTTCTCTATTTACTGAGCTCTCTATCGATTTATCGATCAATTACAAGAAAATGCACTTTTAGCAACCATTTTGTCTCTCTCTCGCTTATCACTCTTTCTCTTTCTCTATTTTTCTATATGTCTCTCTCTATCTCTTTCTCCCTGTCTCTCTCTCTATATCTCTTTCTCTCTGTCTCTCTCTCACGTATCACTCTTCTCTCTCTTTCTCTCTGTGTGTCTATTTGTCAGTCTCTCGCTCTTCTCTCTCTCTCTCTCTTTCTCTCTGTGTCTGTCTGTCTGTTTGTCTCTCTCCCTCATTGTGTTCACCTTGCTCACTTTCATTGACCACAAAAAATTAATTTTATTTTAATGGAAAATATTATCCCTACTTCTACAAAAATAAAAAAAAATAATTTTTTATTCATTAAAATAAATTTAAAACAAATAAATTTTCAACCTTATTAAGTGAAAAAAAAATATCATTAACTATAAAAAAAAAATATTTTAATAAAAAATAATTTTTTTAACAAATCCTCCGTTGTAAAAAAAAAAATTTATTATTTAAATATTCATTTATAATTTTTAAAAAAAAAAAAATCCAAAATCCCCTCATCCCCAATTCCCGCTCGGGTTCCCCCTACCCCAAACCCAAAATCCCCAAATCTAAAGAATCCCTAATCTCTTCTTCCTCCTCTTTCCATTCCTCTGCTCCACACACACCCCCACCCAAAACCAAAAGTATCCCGCCTGCCTCAAGATCTACCTCTCTCGATCCACCTCCTCCGCCCATGCCTCCCTCACGCCGGCTGGCCGTCCTCCTCTCTCTACGCCGAGACCAAATCACACACGGCCCTCTCTCTCGCCGCCACTTGGTCTCTCGCTTCTTTTCATCTGTCACACCGCCTCCCTCCTCACCACCGGCGATCCTCCGATCCTCTCTCACCGATGGTCCGACGCTCCTCCGTCGCTGGTATCTCTCTCTCTTTCTAGGGATTTGGATCTAGGGTTTACATATATGTATATCTGATTATATATCTGATTTGGATCTAGGGTTTACATATAAATATATCTGATTATATATATATATATCTGAATATGAGTATATAGATCTGTTTTTTTTTTCTAAATTTATTGTCTTCTGCAACCAATATGAAGTCAATTTTAGCTCCATTGTCTTCTATCCATTGTCTTCTAGAGGAATTCATTATAAGCTGAGAGCAATGATTTTCATTTTCGACTTGGATGTTGATCCCAAATTTTGCTTTTTATGAACCCATTGGCCAATTATTATCATACTATGGTTTGCCTATGTTTGGCTTTATTATCATTTATATTAACTCTTGGGGGATGAACTTTTTCTACTTCACTTTTTCTTTTTGAAATAATATGGCAACTTTAGGTGTAAGTTTTGTCCCCGAAACAGATGCTGAATTTTATAATCCTCAGGTTTATACATAGATGGCACAGACACAACTAATGCTTGATAATTTACAGTTCATGGAGTCAGAGGAATGTAATTCTTCCATGTGCGTAGCAATTTCTGTCTTTTTTTCACTACATCATCATCTGCTTTTCACCTCTGCTGCCTCCTCTTTCTCTTCTCTCATTCTTTTGAAAAATGAGCTAAATTTTGAGGAAATATGGAACAAATTCACAACTGCAGAAATTGGTTTTGGTATAGCATGAGGTAGAGCTACATATAATCAATCATCGATTCTGAAGGGCCTTCTATGGGTACCTCATGAACTGAGGCATATGGGATCAATTCTTCACAACTCTCTGTGGTTTGAACATTAAAATTGATGTCTCAGATCAATTTCGCTCTTTTTTTTTTTTTATTGATGTCTCTCATGGTTATGATTACGATGGATAACATGTCGTTCTAAGGCCAATCTCGAGCTTGCATGATAAATTATTTGTGATTCGTAATCTTTCCGATGGAACCTTCATTGATGGCAAGATAAGTGAGCTCTCATGAGAGAGTGAGAGAGAGAGAGAGAGAGAGTCCAACTTTCTGTTTTTTGCTCAACAATTTAATCTATCCGACTAATGCAACTCTGTTATTTGCGATGCGGTGCATTGACATTGGTTATTGTTTGCCAAAGGAGGTCGAGAATTACCTCGGCTCGCATGGGCTTAAGAATGTTTATTCTATTGGGGCTACTAATGTGCAAGATGATCTTTTCGGTCAACTTGTCATGTTCGCCTTTCGTGTTAGATACTTAAGCATCTTATTCATTTATTACTATTAGTTATGCATTAACTTTATTTTCCACTAAGAATATGCCATCTGTTGTGTTATCTCAATGCAATTTCTTAGAAACTTGGATAGTAAAGGTTTTGGGAGAACCTGTGCATGGGCAGGGTGGTGGTCGGGGTCGGATTGCTACCTATGAACCGTGTATCTTGCTGTAAATGAAGATTGAAATAGCTGAAGCTGAAACTGATAAACATCTTAATGATAAATAAAGAAATATGTATAGGAGCTAGAGATCTTGACCTACCAGTTGATCAACAACCTTTGCTTGTGAACCAATGGCTGATAAGCAGACATCGAGAGTGACATCATATCTGTCGATAAATCTACTGAGCTCTCTTGAAACTCTACTGTTTACTCCAGAACAAATAGGGGTCAAAGTGCCAGTTTGGGACTGCCTTCTAATCTGAGAATAGTTGCAAACACTAGTTAATCTGAGAATAGTTGCAAACACTAGTGAATAGTTCATAGGTAGCATCTGATATCAGTCCATGAGACCAATAGAATTCAGCCCTTGAATTGAAATCAGTGTTGAATTCCAGAAGTGTTGAGACCAATAGAATTTTTTTTTAATATTTCTGTAATTGAAATATTAACACCATTATATGGTTTTTAATTATTTTTATCTTGTTTTTTTCAGATATTTCTTGAGTAGCAGTTGGGTTCTTCTGGAATGCGGGCGTATAAAGATTATGACCAATTTTTGTTTTTGTAACCCACGAACAAATCAAGACGAAAACTTTTGGTTTTGATTTTGATTTATGTTATGTAAATTTGTGAGCAACATTATGTATGTATTATGCGATGTTATGTAGTGGCATAATTTTTATTGTTATGAATTTTTATTTATGTATTGTTATGAATGGAACAATATTATTAATTTTTATTATTTGTCAACTTTTGTTTATGTATGGATTTAAATTATTCTGTAATTTTTGGATTTTTTTATAGTTATCTTTTATTTTATACAGGTTATTTTAATTTTTTTAATAATTTCTCAACAGGGTTTTTTTTTTTTTTTTTTTTTTGAGACGGTATAAGAACCCGTCGCAAAAAAGAGTAATAGGCTTTTGCGACGGCACCAAAACAGTCGCAAAAGCTGTGGAATTGTAATTGACAAGATACCTTTAGCGACGGTAGACGTTGCCGTCGCCAATAGTTATAAGCTGCCAGAGTTTTAGCGACGGTAATTCTGCCGTCTCAAAAACCCACTTTTAGCGACGGGAATTATGTGCCGTCGCAAAAACTGATATATTCTTCCATTATTGGCGATAAAAAAGTGCCGCCGCAAAAAGGCACCTCCCGTCAAGAACTAATGGCGACGCATTACCGTCGCTAAAGCTCTTTTGCAACCCCATTAGTCGCGACCTCCCTTCCGTCATAAAAACCAAATTACCGCCGCAAAAAGTATTAGCGACGGATCAGGCATTTGGCGACGCCATCACCGTCAAAAAAACACTTTTTCTGGTAGTGTAAGTTGGTGGCAAATAAAGCTCGGGTCAACGCCGGGTATGTCGTACGACGTCCAGGAAAAGACTTCGATATTCGCCATCAAGAAATCTACCATCTCGGTCCTTTCTTGGGCAGTAAGGCTTAACCCTAGCAAAAAGAATTTGCTTGGACTTTCGGTGTCAATCCGCACTTCCACCAATTCTTCAACAGCCTTGTCCTCGGCCTTGGCGCCCATATCTTCAAGGACTCCCTGGTCTTCTGGACCTTCAATCATTTGGACGAAGTCTTTGGCAGCTCGGCTCCCGTTCACTGCCACGAAGCATTGCTTCAATATGACTTAATCGCCCCAAATTTCCTCAACTTCCCCCATAGCCGAGGGGAATCTTATAACCTGGTGGTAGGTTGACGCTACAGCCTGTATAGCGTGAAGCCATCCTCTACTGAGGATCAGATTGTATGTAGACAGCACCTTCAATACCCAGAACTCCACCTGCTTGACCATGGATCCGGCTTTGACCGGTAAAATTATCTTTTCCATAGGCCACTCCGGTTGCGAGTTGAAACCAACCAGTGGTGAAGTTGCTGGAGCCAAGTCTGTGTCCCGGAGTTTGAGTTGCTTGAACGCATCATAGTACATAATCTCAACCGAACTTCCCTGGTCAATCAAGATGCGCTTGACATCGAACTCTCTGATGCAGAGGGTGACCACTAGGGCATCGTTATGTGGCGTTTGAATGCGCTCTAGGTCCCTAGCTGAGAAACTAATCATGTCTTTCTCCTCAGTCTTCCCCTTTTTGACCGCGGGCTGGACTAACAAAACTTCCCTTATATGTTCCGCCTTTTTGATCATTCCTCGAAGCTCGCACACATGCGCCGGCTCCACTATGTCGTGGATCACATTGATCACTCCTTGAGGGGGCACCTCTAAGTCATCCAAACCATTCGGATCAGCCGGGGTAGGATGCGCGGCTTTGACGCCCCCATCAATGTAAAGGTCTAAGTGACCGGCGGCGACTAACTCCTCCAAATGTTGCTTCAAAGGTAAACAGTCCTCTGTCCGGTGTCCTCACTCCCTATGATAAGTACAGCGGTACCACGGATTGAAGCTCTTTTGCGCATCGCCCAACTTAGCAGGAAACCGAACGTAATCCTCGTCACGGATTTCACTAAGTATACGATATATTGGAATTTTAAATACCGTGGTGATGCCCGTTCGGGCGTTCAACCTTCTGTTGGCATCAGTTGCGTCATCGCGGGGATATTCTGCTCGGTCATTGCGGCCACCTCTACCCCGGTTTCGATGATTTGTTCCACAGTTAGATTCCCCGGCGCGATCATTTGGACGATTAGTCTCCTGTCCGACCGCATGTACCTTGCCAGCCACCCTCTTGTCTGTTACTACCAGATTTGTCTTCACGGTGGATGCCGCCGCATCATCCTCTACGCGGAGGTGCTCATTGATGCACTGCATTAGTTGCCCCATCGACATCAGCTGGTTCATTGTAAGTAAGTCCCTTAGCCTATACCCGACTGGGAGACCGCGCTTATATTGGGTGATTGCCAGGTTGATCGGGCAATCTAGGATTTCGTTGAAGGTTTCCCAATACCTAGAGTTGTATGCCTTGAGGGTGTCACTCGACTCCATCTTAACACTTAGAAGGTGGTCCACTTCCTTTAGCGTTTTGGTGTTGGTTTTGAAACAAGTCATGAATGCTTCCGCCAACTGCTGCCACCTCTCAATGCTCTCTTCCGGGAGTCTCTCAAACTATTTCAAGCCCAGTTTGCCCAAGCTAGATGGAAAAATAAGGCATATAAGAGCATCATTACGCCTGTGTCTGGCCATGACCTGCCGAAAGTGGCTTACATGCATGTACAGATCGCTCTTGCTGTCATAAAGTGTAAACTTAGGCTGGTGAAAGCCCGCTAGAAGTGGCGCGATTTCTATTTCAAGGGAGAAGGGGGAGGCGTTCAGCCTCACCAAGTCGGTGTCCAAAGGAACTGGTACAGTCAAACGGGGCGGCGGCATCATAACCTTCTCACTATGGTGACCTTCGTAAGATAACCGCTGGAACGTCGGCACCCTTTCGGCCTCCCGTCAGCAAGCTCGCTCCTTCAGGACATCCCTCAAGTCCTCTGAATGGACAGAGTAAGAATATCACGAAGTGGTCGACAGATGTGAGGGATGGTAGGTACTGTCTTGCGCACTAGACTTCTCTGCAGGCGTGTCTAGGTCTCTACCCCTATAGCTTCTGGTGATAGAAAAAGAGGGAGTGTACCGCTGGCTCTGGCTGCCTGAACGGTGGGGTTGGGTGCGCTCACCGTGGTCTCCCACTCCAGCAACACCCTTCCCTTTGACCTGGCGTTTGAGAGCTTCCATCTTTGCCGCCATTCTCTGGATAACGGTGTCTTGGTCCCTTAACTTGTGCTCCAGACGTCGAGCATCTGATTCTCTCCACCACCGGGGTCCGTCTAGGCTCCGTGAGCAACCAAAACTTTTGGCACGCTTGTCTCGTGCATCTCTCAGAAGTCCTCCTGGGGAAGTTTCCAAGTCCACCATGTTCGGAACGACGGGGAGTCCATCTCTCCGTCTAGCTGACTCTGGGGTTACACCGTCAATGGCAGACAACGGTATTTCGTCGTTGTTCGCCATGAAAAGCGATCGGATGAGCTCGGAGGACAAGGTTTTATCTGTAAAAATGTTCCCACAAACGGCGCCAATTGTACGGGGAGCAAATATTCCACAATGCTTGTACTCCTTTCGTCCTAGCTCCGCTTCTATCCGATCAACCTGCGAACGCAGCAGCGGTAAGCTACCCGACGGTGTGTTGCCGGAGAACCCCTCCGATGGTCAAGTTAGCACACACTCAGAGATAGAGAGAGAGAGAGGAAGAGAGTCGAGTGTTTAGGTTTTTCTCACCAAATGATGTTCCATCCCCAGCATGGAGGGCGCAGTCATACTTATATACTTTCTGCACTCAGCTCTGCACCTATTAGTCTGTTGATACGTGGAGCTGCTCTCCCATCTGTCAACACAAATCCAGCTAACACCACCTAACCAAACCGCCAGACAATGTTAGTGGGAACTAGGCAGCCCGGCGGCATCACCTCAGCCTTATCCGACCATGCTGCATAACGAGTCCGAGGGCTCCACTTGCCGAGCTCCATCACAACTGAGCTTAGTAGCATTCTGGCAGAGCCAAGTTCAAGACAAGTCGAGCCGATCAACAGAAGGCCTTCTGCCGAGCTAAACGTGTGAACCATGGAACCCGGGTTGGCAGGCGACCATCTCGGCCAAGTAAGCTCGGCACGAGGCCTGATCCTTGACCAAGCAAAACCGACTCTGGATATGGAAAAGCCCAAGTAGCCCGGTCCAAACATGGTCCTAGGCCTCGATCAAGCAAAACCGCCTCTCGACAAGCCCAAGTTAGCTCGACCCAAACACGCTCGGACATCACCTGCCCGGCCTCTACCACAGCCCAAACCGGCTTATAAATCTCCCTCTCAACTTAGTTCCACCAAATATTGGCATTTCCCCAAACTTGATGGGATGCTGCCATGAAGATTATTTATGGATCATCTAAGAGCTGTTAATGAAGTCAAATTTCCAAAATACCATGGTATAGTCCCCGTAGAATTTATTAGCTGATGTTTGGTTTGGTTTTGGGAGAGTAGTTTTTAAAAATTGTTTTGGGGAGAGAGTTTAGAAATTTTTTTGGTTTGTTTGGTTGTGTATTTTGAAAGTAATTTTGGAATCGGGGAGTTTGCAATGATTTGATATTTTGTTATAATTGAATAGATGTGTGTGAAAGAAAAAAGTGATTGAGAATGAGAGAGGAGAGAGAAAAAGTGATTGATTGATAGGTAAGAGAGAGAAAGTGATTTTGAAAATTATTTTGGAAAATTTACAAACCAAACAAATTTTTTGAAATTTTTTTTCCCAAAATCACTCTACAAATCTAAACCAAACACACCCACAATTTTTATAACTTTTGAAGCTTCCCAATATCAGCAAGAATGTTACCTGTGAATTGGTTGTTTGACATGTCGAGAAACTGCAAATTTACCAAATCCCCATTCTGGTTAGGATGCTTCCAACTATTTTCTTGTTCTGCAAGCGAAGTTTACCAAGATTAGTGGAGAAATTACTGATTGATTCAGGAAACCCCCCTCCAAAGTTGTTGCTGCTCAGATCAAGGAAGTTCAAATTAGTGGCTTGGACCCACGAGTTGAGAAAATTCAAGTCACCAGCTTCTCCAATTCCGAGGTTATTATATTGAAAGTTTAACCGTACAAGATCATGCATATGTTCCAAAGGAGGCACTCTTCCAATAAATTTATTGCTTCCAAAGTCCAGGTGATATAGCTTGGTGGCATCAAACATTGAAATAGGAATGGACCCAGTAAACAAGTTCAGTCCACTGTTAAGCCATTAAAGATTAGGAAGAGTAATTCCGATGCTTGAGGGAAGTGTCCCCTGAATTTGGTTCCCAACTATATCAATAACTGTGATGGAAGAGAGATTAAAGATGGAGGAAGGAATGGAACCAACCAACTTGTTTTGCGTCAATGCAAGACCGTTTAAATTTGTCAATTGGCTCAGGGTTTTAGGTATATTCTCATTGATACCATTAAAAGATGCATAGAACATAATTAGAGATGATAGATTACCAAAAGTAAAGGGGACACCTCCGGTTCCCATGAGTTCTTTACTTATTCCCTATTGGTTATGGGATTGCAAACGATAGGACCAAGTATTCCCCAATAAGAACTCATGGGAAACAAATTCGGGTGAAGAAGGGTACATTTTCATGCAGAGAGATATTGATGCAAAGGAAAGCCTCTACGGCATTGCTGTGGATGCTTCATATCCCACTGCATAAAGTTGAATATTACAAGTAAATGAAGGTAAAACTATAGATATTGCTGGTTAATGTGGCTTCTCCGCAACTCTTGTTTGCTCACTAACAGCGCATGGCAAGAACGTGTATGTAGTACATCACTTTGCATTGAATCATGGTCTTGGCATATATATACAGGCCAAAGAACCATTGAAACCTTTGAATCATGTTCATATATACATGGGGAATATGATGTGTTTCTTTCCCTCAATTCACTCACTTTCAATACAATCCATTTAAGTTGTGGGCCCCACCAAATTCCCAATCCAATCTCAAATTTATACCGCCTCACTTTGCCAATAATACCTTAAATTATATTATAACTACACAAAAGCATTGCTTCAAATTTTATTTTTTCCCAAAATTACAGACACTGCATATAATAATATCTCGTTCATTCATTCGCAGAAGCACAAAACACAAAGCAATTTACAAATATGGATTAACAGAGTCAAAAGTAGACCAAACAAACCTTTTCTGGTGCTCCTACGATTTGAAAAAAAACTTCTCCCTCAAACATCTCCTCTTAAACAAAAACTAGCTACAGCACAAACATGTTGTCCTTCAACACCTAGTTGCCAGACAAAGTCAGCATCAGGGGGCACAGAGATGTCAGCAGTAGGTCTCAGTCGAGCACAAACTTCCATCGCCCCATGCACGGGATCTGACAAGAAGTTGCTGATAAGGTCCTGGTCGATGGGATCACCATTGTCTACCGCCACAAAGGCCCGCTCAGTCAGAATGAAGTCAAAACGCAGAGCCCACTTCCTGGATCCTAGCCGAACTGTGGTTGAACAGTTATCAACCATGAACGAGACTCCACGGGCATGCATGAATGGATTCAAAGAATCCACTGCCTCGATTACACTTTCGTTGATGATCTCAGAGTAGGAGTGTCCTTTCTTCCTCAAAACCTCAATCTGTTTTCATATATATATATATATATATAATTTTAAAAAATTATGTCAGACCAAATGATTGAAGATAACAAATGTTCTCAGTGCAATATTAGTGTTCTACAATATAAATATCTTTCTTTTCACCATGTGAAGTTCCAGAAGATAAAAATTAGACACAAATCCAAGAGAGATGCCATTATTTGATTCAATCTAACAGAGATCTATCCAATAAACCATGCTTCTTCATTGACCATGCTTAAATGAACACTGTTTTAAAAGCAAACCTAGCAATTTAAGTACAGTGCATGGTGACTCCTTTAATAGTACAATCCAAAGTCAACACACTAACGTAGAACAGTGCTTACCTGGGCCATCATTAATGCCACATAGACGGCAGCTGTGAAGGAACATAAAGGGCCTAGGTCACCCCCTGGATGTGCTGCTCGAACTCGTTCACCTACTTTCCACATCCTCGTCTGATCAATTTTACCCATTGGGAAAGCTGGCAACCCATCCTTTTCCTGTAAGATTTGAGGGAGGTGGGGAAGCAAGGGCATTCAGCGACACAAGTAAGAAAATATCTCATATCACTAATAATTTTTAGCATCATCATAAAGAACACAAAGGTTCACAAGCCTGTATATAACATAACACGAATAGTACCTACCATATTTTGACACGTATGCAAAAAATAGAAAATATCCATAAAAGCAACGCCCAGCCAAGACAACACTCCGGATCTCGCTACAGCTGGCTACATCCTCATAGCACTCATATAATATATGCATGGAGGGATAGTAAGAGGCACTATATGCAACCTCAAACTCCCTTTTGCTATCTTCTGACAATGAATTATACACCGCCAACATGCCCTGTTCAGAGGGAATAAAACAAGCAACATACGGCTAGGTTAACATACTCGTTTTGAAAAGACAAAGAAATTCAAAACTGGTTAAGAATCGAGGCACAAAAATTCTTGTAAGGGATAAAATCCAAGATTTTGATCACTAACCTGAGTTGATATGATCTTCGAAATATTCCCAGTTATGCACTCAACAGTATTCTTGTAAGCCAAATCTTCACTCATTCCATTTTCAGTATACCTTCTGAACAAGGTCTCAACAATTCCATGCACAGCACCAAGTAAAATTCCTATGAATCAAATCAAACAGATCTTGGATATAGCATTGTGCTGAATAACAAAATAAGAATGAAGGAAACCACAAGCACCTCGCTTGCCAAATATGTCACTCTTGTATTCCTGTTCCAGTGCAGTGGCAAATGTAAAAGGAGAACCAAGGGCAACTGACCATCCAAGGGCAACATCAGTGGCTTTGCCATCAACATCCTGTCCACAAAGATGCTGAGTAGCTAAAGTCAAATGAAACATACAGAGGCAATAAGAAAACACAGAGGGTTTATATACCTGGTGTACGCCAAAACTAGAATTTATTCCAGCACCATTTATCTCTTTTCCTTGAACATAGTCTCCTCACAGACAGACCCATTCCCTTGGGACGTACAGCTATCACACTCATGTTCTTGGGGAAATCAAGACCCATTGACTGCAAATGGCCAAGAAGAAACCCATGGGACAGCCCAAGTATGCTGTTTGGCTTCATGTGTCCGAATATTTCCTCATAATTATCAGCCTGCAATTAATATTGAAATTAAGAACAAGTACAAGAGGACTGAATAGAATAAAGAACATAACACACACCCACATCATGTTAAAATGTACAAATCATCTAACCAACACCATTATATTCATCATTACTAGGCCTAAATTGACTAGTCCAACTAAGTCTCATAATCTTGTCATTATTATGACAAGTCACTTCTTTTTCCTTTTTTTTTTAGTAGGTGCATGATTTGTTTATATTTACCTCTATTTGGCCTTCACTTGCACTGAGTTGTATTTTTTTTCGCTTTTCTTCCTCTTTGAAGGATCCCTGATCCTTCTTTCCATGAATTCTGTCATTTTGATAAATATGCTGGCTTTTTTTTGTTCTTTAAAATAAACTATATGCAAGCCACTAATATCAATTTAAGATTTTATAGATCTAAATTATCTCTCATCTTGCATTCATATACTCACAACATATAATTGAAGAGATTCATCATTTGATCACTTTACCTATTACACAAGGCACAGAAAGCAAGACCAGGAATAGGAGAACCTGCTAGCTTTCTGGATGATGCAAGTTATTTCACATCCAGCATCAGGAGCAGCAGATTTGGCAGAATTAAATATCTTCTAGATGCAGCATTAAAGAGAAAGTGCAGAAGTTATGAATTCATAGATCATATTCACTCTTTTTTTCTTTTTCTTTTTTGGAATAAATAGGAGTAACTTTATTAGAAAAAGAGCATCAAGACGATGCTAACAAATACATAGATCATATTCTCTCTTAAACCCCAATAGCTGTGAAGGCAGGTTTAGGAATAAGAATTCACTAATTTAATGCTATACTTAAATTTTGAAGCACAGAAAGCAAGAACAGAGAAACTAATAATATTTATATGTAGTGATTTCTTCTACATTCGGCAATAAAAATAAAAAGAAAGAAAAAGATACTAGAATTTAAAATTTCAAGAGGACACAATTTCATATGCACCATTAAAGAAGCACACAAAGTTAGTTACAGTTTCAGGATCATATTCTCAGTTTTTCTTACTTAAAACCCTGATAGTTGCAATGGAGAAGCATGGGAATGTATAACCACAAGCTTTTTTTTTCCAAATTAGTTGGGGTCTCTCAGAATGTATAATCATGTAGCAACATCACCTCAACTTTACAATCTACAAACCTGTGCTGCATCAGAAATCAAAAGCAGCACCAAATCACTGCCAGATATTGTCTCCCATATGTCACCAAGGGTTCCGTTCTCTTCACTAAACCCAGCAGCGCGTGCCTCAGCAAAGGAACGAGAACCGTTCCTGAGACCAATCTGTATTACAAAGCAAACACAACAAACATGTTAACAGAGACCAATTCACAGAACAAAAAGGGAGAAATAAATATAATATCAAAAGTAATGCAAACAACACCTTGACCACAATGTCTGATTTTGCTTCTGCAAGAGAATCCCTCAGATACTGTGCCTGAGCAGGGCCCTAAAATGAAAAAGAATGATGTTTCTCATTATATTAATAGATATTCTTATTAACAATGTTCATCTATTAAAATCCCACATTCATGACAGCACTAATAAATTGAATTTAGAGTATGAAAATTCATTAATCCAACCGAATAGAGGGAAAATGTTGCACATTTAGACAAAATTACCAATATATCCCTTCACTCACAACAAGTTACACAAAACAATGCCAACAAATGCATTTACTAATGTATCAGGCCAATATCAAAATCACTATATTTTTGCATTAATTTCCTCAGTCCAAAATCAAATCAATAAATAATAATAAATAAAAATAAAAATAAAAAACAGATCTTCTTTTCTTTTCCTTTCTTTTCTTTTTTAAATAGGTAGGTCAGTTCATTTCTGGAGCAGACCACCATTTGTAAAACCACTACATATGTTTGGTTTGGTTTTCAGAAACTTGTTTCAAAAATTCTTTCTAAAAAAGTAAAAATTAGTTTCATGAAAAAATTAAAAACACTTATCATATTTATATAGTTCTATCTTTTTGGATGACAAAAATAATTTTTAAAATTTATTTTTGTCAAAATAGTTTCTAGTTTTCCAAAAAAAAAAAAAAAAAAAAAAAAGATCTATAGATTGAAACCAAACATAGCCATATCCCCTCCCCATTGGCTCAAAGAGAAAAAGAAATTAAAGGTTTGTTCTTTCAAATTTGTAGATTCCATGAGTTCATTCATAAAAATTTACACCCATCAATTACCCCAGCAAATAAAATTAATATATATATATAATATCATGAATAGAAGTAAACACAAAATTAGAACAACGCTACATTGCATAACAACAACATAAATTACAAGCTGACATCAAAATAGGACAAAACTTAATGCACCATTTATTCCAACAGAACAAGGAAAATGTTAAGATCAGGAAAAGAAGTGCATTTTGATAGATAATCGAGGCTTTACCATTGTCTAGAGTTTCAAAACAAAAATGTAAATGAACATATTTTCCAACTTCCAAAATGTTTTGTAATAAGGGTTTGGATTCTCTCAAGTTGGCCATCTCAATCAAGAGAACATTTGGTCTTAGCAGGCCCATTTTGGGGCCAACCTTGGTGATCCTAACCGTTCACTTTTTAGAACTCATTGGGTAGAATATTCATGCAAAAGATAAAATGATAAAACATTAGTAAATATATGTTTGGATCACATTTGTATTACAAAAAATGGATCGTTATTCTTGAAACTATAATTGTCGTCCATTTTTTTAAAACAAATGTAATTCAAATATATAGCAACCAATGTCCGATCATCTGGATTTTTTAGATGAATATTCTACTCAAACGAGTCCTACAAAGTGAATAGTTCGAATCATCATCGAGCTCAAAATGGGCCCACAAAGCTCAAACGCTCTCTCAAGTTGGATAGCCAAATTGATAGAATTCAAACCCCTACAATAAATCCTAAAGGTGTGTTTTGAATTATGGATTTGAATAGAAATTTGGAAAGAAAAAGGAAAAAGGAAAAAGATGACGACAATGTGAATGAAATAAGAGCATCTTATTCTTTTTTCTCATCTTCCAACTTTGGCAAAACACAAAACTTGAGTTAAAAATTCGAAGGTTTGAGTTCTCTGTTGCTTGCGGCGTGAAGATATCTAAATCATGCATTACTGGGCTAAACCAAGTTTACCTTTTTGGAAACAAACATTGCAATTTCCTTTTTTCCCAATCTAAAATATATATATATATACCCATCATGCCGTGTGCAATAAACATTAAATTCAATCTTGAATATTATATATTAACATTTTGCTCCAATGCTTTTCACTCCACAAACACAGGAACAGTAAAATACAATAATCGCATACTAAAAACTAATAACAATAATCAGAAGTGTTACAAGATCAAGGTAATGAAGGAATGACCAATACCTGTGAACCCCAGCCGATAACACCAATTTGCTTAATGCCCTTGAAGGCATCAGGTAGCAACGGAAACAGATCCCTCCCTCCTCTAACAATATACTACAAATGCACAACACAATCATCACACACACACACACACACACATATATATATATATATAGAGAGAGAGAGAGAGAAATGTTGAGAGAGCAAGTGAGGAAACGGAGAAAACAACTCGTCATGGCCAGCAAGAGTAATTTTCTCCTTCTTGAACACTGAGCTGTCGAAATCAAGTGAAGTCATCTCGGGCATAGAGACCATGTGAGCTCCTAGAGCTGAGCCTAACCCAACCCTATTTCCAAGCATGACTTGAGCTTTGAGAGACTTCAAAGCTGTCTTCGAAGACGAAGACGAGAGAAACCCAAGATTGAAACCTAGGGTTTTGGAGGCAGGCTTTAGGGTTTTGGACGACGAAGATGCAGAACCAGCAGCAGCCGCCACTGAGGGAGAGAAGGAAGTAGCCGCCGACATGGATGACTGAGACTGAAGAAATCATTGAGAGATCAGGCAGCGATAAGTAGGGGTGTGTGCAGTGTGATTCAGTGCTGTTTAAGCGTAAAAGAGAAATCATGCGGCGGGTGGCAGATTGACAAATTTGTCATTAGAAACCGCCATTTTTCTATCAAAAACCGACAAATCAGTTGGCAAATAACATCAGTTTCAACTTGGCAGTTCGGGAGGTTTGGCGAATTATATTACAAAACTTGAATCAAATAATTAAAAAATAATAATTTATAAATCAACTGAACCAGTCAAAATTAAAATAGATATCCATTCATCTAACATTCAACATTGACAAACTAGCAAATTAAAATTCCAACAATCCAAACAAATTATATAATAACAATCCAAAACCACTGCCTAAACCTTCCAAGTGAAAAAAAAAAAGAGAAGAAAGAGTTAATTTGCTTCTGTGCCACCACAATCTCTCTTTTTAAGTTGATAAGGTTTGTTGGTTTATATATATATATATATATATGGGGGCAGCTTGCCTCCCAGTCCTTAATCGAACTGGACGGTACTGTTCGGCCTGTGAGAGCTCACCACAGGTCCGTTTTGATAATCGGAACCGTTCAATGTGTAGAATCTGTCGGGTGCTATATACTTGTAAAAAATCATTTTGATCAGATATCGATAGCTATCTCATCTTATCATTTTTTTGTCAACCGTTAATTTGTTCACCGTCCATTTTTTTTTTTATACAAAACTAATTTGATCACATAACTATCGATATCCGATCAACGTAATTTTTTACAAGCATATAATAATCGACGAGTTCTACATATTCAACAGTTTGGATTATTAAAACAAGACCCGTGATAGCCCCACGGGCCGAACAGTACTGTCCGGTCCGATTAAGGACCGGAGGCAAGCTGCTCCCTATACATATATATAGACGAATTTTTTTATCAGTCATGCTACGTAGCTCAAAAGCTGCGTAGCTCGAATCCCCCGAATAGAAAACGTTGCCGTTTTTGTATTTTTTTTTTTTGAATCTGTCGGGAGGAAGATGGAGGGGAGAGGAGAGGAGGAGGAGGAGGAGGAGGAGAAGGAGGATCGGCCGAGGCGGACGGCTGAGCTGAGCTGAGTCGCTGGCAACATGACGATTTAGGCGACGAGGCTGCGATAATGCCGGAGTCCGCGATGGCTACAGGAGTCACCACCAGCTGCTCCTCTTCCCCTCTTCTTCTTCTCTCTCTCTCTTCCTCTCCCTCTCCCTCTCCCTCTTTCCCTCTTCTTCTCAGTCGGTTTCAGATCAAAAATAGAAGAAAAAAAGGAAAAAAAAATAATCCTAAAGCCCAAAACGACGTCGTTTTGGGCTTTAGGGTGATTCGGGGGCGAAATCCTCAAGCTACCAATCTTTATTCTTTTTTTATCATCCAAAAATAAAATAATCATTCTTACCCAATTTATCACCAAAAAAAAAAATTAATCATTCTTACCCAGTTATTAGTACAAAATAAAAATTGAGATTAAGTTTTTTAAAAACTGAATTTTTTGATTTTCGTGTTTTTTTTAAGCGAATATTTTTAAAATTTTAAATATTTTTTTTACTTACTTAGATGTATATAAAAAAGAAAAAATTATGAAAAAATATTTTAAAAAATTAATAAATACATAAAAATACCAAAAAAAAAATTATATTGAATTCTCGTATTTTTTTATACTTTTAGTATTTAGTGAATTTTTTTAAAAAAAATTTCACAAATTTTTTACTTTTTAGTTATATTTATATTAGGTATGTCTAAAAACTAAAAAAATTACTTAAAATATTAAAAAATTTAATAAAAAAATACAAAAAAGAAAAAAAATAGAATTTTCTGAAAAGTATTTTTAGAAAACTCTAATCACGCAATTAGAATACAATTTAAAGAAGAATATTACTTGACAGTAGAATATTTAGTCAGTACATTGTTAAAATCACTCAATGTTCATCAAATATAAGAATTTTTCAACCTCTCACAACTTCACAATAAACAGAATCAGCTCAGCAAAAAGAAACAGAATGAGAGAGAGAGAGAAAGAAAGACTTACCAAATCGGTAAGCTGTATGGCGATCTGAGAGGAGACCAGCTGGCGGCGGCGGCGGCGGCAATCGGCAAGGTGAGGAGGAGCGAGACGGAGACACAGAGTTCGTAAAATGAATGAGATGTTTTGGGACTGTGGATTAGATTAAGGAGCCGTAGCACTTTAAAATCAGTTTACACAAGGCTATTATTTTAGTAATTTTTTAATTTTTTTTAGTTAAAATATGAGTTTAAAAAAAATTATGTTGTTATGAAACTCGCACATGTGCATAAAATGGATCTATTTCAGGATTCATTTTGATAATTTAAATCGTTCATATTTTACAATACATCAAGGTAAACATGTTTATAAAAAATCAAGTTAATCAGATATCATTTGTCTATTCATCCACTAACATTTATATTCATTTTAATATTTTAAATCACAATTATTATTTATTTTTATAGATAGATGAATAGGTAAACGATATTCGATTAATTTGATTTTTTTACAAATATGTTATACTTATGTATTTTAAAATGTAAAAGGTTCGTATTATCAAAATTGGCCTATCTCGCCACATAGCAGCCCACGCAACAACATTCCCAATTTGTAAAAAAAAATTAGTATGTTTAGAATAACTTTTGATTTTTTACGAAAAGATGTGCAAAAAGTAGAGACAAAATGAAATCTTTAACTTTTTGGTATAAATTATAGACTTTTTGATTTTTTTAATAATTTTTTGACTTTTAAACTAAAACAACAAGCACGTGCTTAAAACAACTTTTCGCTTAAATTGAGCTTATGGAGATATATTATAGCTTTAATTAAGTCATTTTCAACTTAAAACTTCGAAAATTATAAAAATGCCATTATATAAACGCTTTTCTCTCTTAACCTAACACCTTTCTCTCCACTCACACGGCACTTCTCTCTTCTCCTCTCCTCTTTAGCGAACGACGAAGAAATGCCTCCACATCTCCAAGATCACAGGCAATCGTTTACTTTGGTCCCCTGTTTTCCGTTGATCTCCACCAAAAAGGTAAGATGTCAAACCCTATGTTTGTTATATATATATATATATACACATCGAATTTAGGGTTTGCTTTTGTTTTTGGTTGCTCTGTGAAATGGTGTGCATCCAATTATTGAGAAGCTCTCTTTCTCTCTTTCCCTTCTCTTTTTGATTACTGTGAAATGGTGCATTCGATTACTGTCAAATGGTATGCATCTGATTACTAAAATGGTGTGCTCTTGTTTTCAGGCGATCATTTTTTGTTTTTGTTTTTGAAAATCTGTAGTTAGATTTTGTATATAAGTAGTATTTGTGTGTGAAATTAGTTGAAAAGCTAGCGTTTGTACGTAAGTAATTTTCATTTTTTTCAAATAATTGAGGTTTAAAATTAAAAAAAAATTACTTTCTTTTCCTTCATTTTCTTAATATTATCTAGGGTTTTTAATTCTTTTATTGTTCTTATTTATATGTATTTTTAGATTTTGAGGGCATTACTTTGGTGAAGCTAGGGTTTTATGCAATTTCTAATCATTTTTGAATTGAGGAATGTCATTCTTCTAAAATTTGTACATGTTCTTCATTTTTCTGGGTCATATTACAATGATAAGTGTTCTGGTTTGCATTTCCAATGTCCCAAACAGATTCTGGAAAAATTAGTTAGTAATTAATTGTAAATGATATATATATATATGTTGCAAAATTATATTGGCATTGCCCCAGTAGTTGACCTACAACCTAAATTTTTTTCTGGTAAATGAATTACATTAAATTCTCCACCTATGCACCCAAGGCAGCCCCTACTTGCTCTAACCTAAACCAACTCTCTACCCACAAAAATGTTTATTTTGCAGATAAATGTAAGAATTATTTGTGATCCCCATATTGAAAATAATGCATTTAATTAGATGTATGTCAATTCAAACTCAAAATCAGATTAGAAGAAATGGTATGCATCCATATATAAGAAGCAACCGCAAATATTATTCTCATTTCAAGGTAATAATTAACTACAAATGGAACTTGGGTGTTACATATAATTAATGCTATTAGGACATTTCTAATAATGAATAAATATATTTTTATTCTAAATTTTGTAATAGGATTGTATTGGAGCAATTGACGGAACATACATCAAAGTATATATATCTCCAGATAAGCAACCTCGTTTCATAGGTAGAAGGGGGTATGCAACTCAAAACATAATGGCCGCATGTGACTTTGATATGTGTTTCACATTTTGCTTGCTGGGATGGAAAGAAAGTGCACACGATACTCGGATCTTCTTAGATACAATTAGGAATCCTAGTTATAATTTTCCAAAACCACAAGGAAGTAACTGTTTTACATTTATAATTACTTACTCTAATTTCATTTTGAAATTTTAAAATAGATGAGTTTTACTTGGTGGATGTTGGATATCTAAACATAAAAGGATATCTTGCACCTTACAAAGGAGAGAGATACCATCTAGCTGAATTTGAACATGGTCAACCCCCCTAAAATGCACAAGAAAAATTCAACCAAGCACATTCATCACTTAGAAGTGTAATAGAAAGAACGTTTGGTGTTTGGAAAATAAAATAGCCGATACTAAAGGATATCCCACCAAAGTACAAGTGGCCAACCCAAGTCAACCTTGTTTGTGCAACAATGGCAATTCATAATTTCATCTGACGAAGTGAGTTTCGCAATATTGTATTTGACTCTTATGATAATTCACGGATTATGTGCCTAATGAAAAGGAAGGATCAAGGTCTTAACAAGCACGCCGTGGAAATCATATTGAAGGTGATGACAACGAGATGAAAGTGTGGAGACATAATATTTATATGTCAATTTGCAGATGAAATTAGGAGTTGTCTAATATCTAAAAAGTTTTATTTTTATTACCTTAATAGTAATTTATTGTATTTTTATTGCAATGATATTTTTTTGTTCCCTTGTGAACTCAATATTAAAAAAATAAATAAATTTAAAAAAATAAATAAATTGATATAATGTAAAAATGTACCAATATAGGTACTAATTATATTAACTTCCATTAATGAAATAATTTTTTCAAAATTTAAAGTGAAGAAAATGACAAAATTACAATTTTTATGTTCATAAAGGCAAAAATGACAATCACACAGCAAAAAGCTATTTTTACAGCTTATTTACCAAACACTACTCTGCTGCTTAAATCCATAATCTCACAACTGCACCAAACAGGTTACCAGCTTATGTTCACAGCTGTAAGCTATAATCTATAATCACTTTCTCATAACTCTACCAAATGGGGCCTAGTTAGGAATTGATTGTGTGTGTGCTTGGGAATGTATTTACATTTGGTTTGATAGCCTTAGAGCTTATTTGGCATGACCTACACATTTTTTTTTTAAATCTTTGCAGCAGGTTCCAGTTGAAAATTCAATTAGAGGATACCATAAGGAGCTCATTATAGAGCTTGCATTGATAATCTAAATCATTCACTATATAGGGCTCGTCAAGTATTTTATCTTTACAAAAACCACATCAATCGAATATCAATAAATACTTGATCGAATCACATTTGTATCAACAATTTATTTTAAAAATTATATTTACTGTTAACACAAAATTGATTAGATCAAGTGAATATCGATACCCCATCAATATGATTTTTACAAGAATGAAGTATTCGACAAGCCCTATATATTGACGGTTCGGATCATCAATACGAGCTCCGTGGTGGGATCATGGAGGCCCAATAGCACCATCCAATTCGATTTGGACTAGAGAGGAGCCTGCTCCTTTATCTTTTTATTTTTTTGAATCATATCACATTTTTACTTTTCTATACATTTTTTTTTATAAAAATACTTATTTAAATCATCACAAATAACTCATTAATCTAAAAGTTAGATAAAGATAAATATAAATACATAAACTAATGGTGAGGCAGTTAGCAGGTTGATTTTTTGGAACCGTGCCGACTCGTCACAACCAAAACCTTCACTTGTCCCGCTATAATTCAAATAAAGCGTACTTCAAATGATTTTGATTGTATTTTTCACAATCCTAGTAATAACCGAGTGTATAAATTTGAGATTTCTATGATGCGCAGTGTGCATTGTGCAACTTATAAGAGTATTTCTAATCTTTTATTTTTTCTTTTATCAAATTTAAATTTGATAAAAAAAATATTCAAAAATAATCAAATCAAGAGAGAGTTTTTTTTTTCCATCAAATTCAAAACTCATCAAATCTTTTATCAAATTTGAATTTGATGAAAAAAAAATTAAAAATGAAACATTGGAAATTATTATTTTTTTTATCAAATTTGATGCAAAGAAAAAATGAGGATAATATACAAAAAATTTAAGAAAAAATTAATAAAAAATTTAAAATAATTCATATCAAATTAATTTTTTTACTCAAAATTAGATGAAAATTTAGTGAAAGATCGGAGCGCACACAAAACAAAACTTGTGTGAATTAGTAGACGTGTGAGTACATTTTATTCGTGCCACATGGTTCACGAGTTGTTAAGGTAGTGTTTGGTTGTGAAAAGGAACCCAAAAGGGTGTGTCCCTTTGGTAAGATTTTGGGCATAAGTCTTGAGGTCTCAGGTTTCACTCTCTTTAGGGCCCGTCATTCAAGCAACAACATATATGATTAGTAGGACGAACATTCTAAGCGTAGGCAAACCGTACCTAGTGTTAGGAGTATGGGTTTGAATTCCCGCCTTTATTCGAGTCCGTAACTTACCGCTATATGATTGAGTGATCCTGCTATGTAGTAATTGTTGGACAATCTTCACTGTAATTAATTAATTCAGTTTGTGTACTTAACAACAAACAGAATATAAAAAAAATAAAGGAAATGAGAGAATTTGTTTGATTACAAAAATCAAACTCAAAATAAAAATAAATAAATAAAAACAGATTTTATTTTGTTACAAAAACAAAATTAAAATCTGATTTAAATAAATAATAAAACACCGAAAATAAATTAAATAACTTACTTGATTAATTTCTTTGAATTATAATATAATCAAGTCCAGTGTTTGACACTGTGTTCTTAAGACAGATTCATCCTCTCCTCGGTGCTTTCAGAATTTGGACGTCTATCTCCCAGAATAAAATGATCTACTACAAATAATAGCAGTACTACAAATTGTTTGTCTAACGAACACACTAAGGGGTGGTTTGGCATAACTTATTTTAGCCCATCTTTTTATCTTTTTTGGGTCACATCAATCATCTCATCTCTACTTTTATACACATCTTTTTATAAAAAGTCAAAAAGTGCACTTATTTAGGACATCCAAAACCACCCCTAAGTGTTTATACTCTCTCTCACAAAAATAAAATGCAGCAAAATAAAAAATAGAATTTGTAGAGGTGAAATACGAAATTTCTGAATGTTAAACATCAAATGAGGGTTGTCCTATTTATAGATGTGATGGTAGCTATAGGTTTTGAATTAAACAGGTGCAAACCTGTTTGAACAAGTATGAACTTGTTGGTTTTGAATTCAAACAGATTTGAATCTGTTGGGTTCATAATTCAAACAGATAAAAAAACGGGAAGGGCCTTGTTTGGATGTACAGTAAAACCGGACCAGTTTATTTCCGGTTTAATTTGAATTTTGGATTTTATTTTACCAAAAATAAAATTAAATTAAAATGTTTTTGGCCCAAAAAGATTAGTATTAGGCCGAACAAGCCCAACCGTCCATCCGGACGGACGGCGGTGCGCACGCGTATGTGGTGATTTTTGGGTCCAATGGGTCTAGCCCATTTTGCCCATAACCTCTCCCTCTAAAACACTTGGGTACTCTTTGGGGCACACCCCAAGTATCAAACCCGTGCCTTATAAACCCATTCAAAACTTTCCACCAAATCAATGTGGGACAAGTCTTATTCAAACCTTTAAGGATTTTCCACCTAAACTCCATTTCCATAGAACACACTTTGACTTCAATTTCCCATTCACTCGGTAATGGTTTTGAGCAACCAAATATACCACGTGAATCACAACGTGGCATAGAACGCGTTACCACTTTGACCTGTGTAAATCGACGCACGGGGCCCACCTAAAAAATAGACCAAACTTAGAAAAAAAATCTGGTTTTATTCAGAATTTTATAACCATTTCCAACAGTAACCAGCTAAGAATGATCTCTACAATCTCAACCCCTCGTAGGGTATACCCTCAAAAGTTACTGCTATATAGTTAGACCTTTGGTTGTGAAAAGGGAAAATTAGGTGTGTTTTTTTTTTATTATTTTATTTTATCCATATAAGGCAAGTACGTCAAAGACTTTTAAGATTAAGAGGGTTAGTTCAATGGTAATATTTTCAAATTCTTTACTCAAAAGTTTAGGTTTGAGTCTTTATAACCTTTAGTTGGGGTTAAACATAATTCTTAGCACCTGACATAGGGGCAATGAGATTCCCTACAGATCCGTTGTGGACGCTAAAGGGTAATACTTCCAAACGAGTATATGGAATAGCATATCTACATATCCATTTTTAATATCAAAAAAAAATAAAAGACTTTTGATCATTTTTATCTCAATATAAAGAGAATTCTATTATGTTTTCCCATAGACCATCTCCAATCTCGATCCAAATTTTTCATCAAATTTAAATTTGATGAAAACAATGTTCTAACCATTTCACCAAATTGATATCAAATTAAAGGAATCCTGCATTTTTTCATCAAATTAAGGGAGCATTTAACCTTTTACCAAATCTTGCAGGTGACCGTTGGTGAACAACCGAATGGATGACCAGCCAGTCAACTAAATGGATGACTGGCCAAACAACCGAATTGAAGAAAATTTACACTAGGTTGGTCGACCACCTAGACATCCCCCCGATTGTACTCCTGATTGACCAGTTGTTTTGATGAAAATTGAAAATTTAGCATTGGAACGCTTGGTATCAAATGAAGTTTTTAACCCAAATCTGTACTCAAATTTGATGAACAAAAAATAATAAGCGTTAGAGATACTCTTAGTTGGTAGAGATATTTACAAAAATTAGGGGTGTTTGGCTACTTCTGTTTTGGTTAAAATAATAAAGATAAAAAAAAGTGCTAAAATAATCAATAAAATAAAATATCACTTTCTACACATTAATCAATCATTTTTTTCTCTTACAATCATCTATTCAATTACACACACACACACACACACAAAAATCACAAACCATCTCAAACAGAATTTTTTTTCCCATCTCATAAAATAGAAAAAAAAATGTATATATTCAAAAAGTCAATTAAAACAACCAAGTTCCCAAATAGGTCAATTATTGATTAGAGGATTTGATCGTCTAAAATTCTGTTATTCAATTAGATTGTCTAATCTGACTTATTGTGAATTTATTTTAAATTTGTCTTGATAATTTATATCATTTATTTTATATGATCTTTAACAAAATTATGCATATAAAATATCAAATCTTTTAAGTATTAAAAACCACTCAAGTAGATCATATTTATAGTATCTAGGAAATAATTAAGAAAGCCTATTGATTCAAGTGTCCAATATTAAAAATGAAAAATTAGTCTAAGGTCCCTCTTCTATTTTTAGTAATAGAAGAGATCCACAATATTATTTTATGATGTCTAAGATTCCTCAATCCCACACTCATATGTTACAGAGAAATTTGATTCTCTCACATCAAACCTCTATCTATCTGCTCAAAACCTACCAAACTCAACACACAAATCCAGAACCAGTCCACTCCCGTTCTTTCTCTCTTCTCTCTTCTCTTCATATGCCCAAACCAAACCCTAGCCTACTCACGATCTAGATCTCTATACTCTCCTCTCTCTCTCTCTCTCTCTCGAATCACCAATACACAGGCATACCATTGACGGCGAAGTGTCTGGGCCGTCATCCATCAGGTCTCCGGCATAGGTAGCGTCGCTGGTGGATGGGAACGCGAATTATCGTGATCTGAGCCGGACCACCGCGATCTAAACCGAGAACCACCGCGATCTAAGCCGGACCGCTGAGATTTGAGCCACAATTTCTTGCTTTCTTCTTTCTTTCTCTAGCAATATGTCTCTCTCTCTCTCTCTCTCTCTCTCTCTCTCTTTACGTCGTGCTGTAAGGGTTTGGCGGTGGTGGTGTAGGTGACGGCCTACTGTAAGCCGCGGTGGAATCCTCAACTATGGCCTCACTCACATGGTCGTCACTCCTCAGCTATGAAGGTAACTACTACCACTACTTCTCTGATTTTAATACTATCTTTGTTTAAACATTAAATTCAATTTAGGGAAAAAACAAAATTGTAAAAAATGTGCCTTGGATTGGAAAGACTGCATTCATCTATCTGGGTGAAATGTCAAATTTTGAACAAATGGCTATCTAAGAGAGGTAGAGGTTGTTGATTTGCATTGCAGAGAGAATATGAAGAGTTCAAATGGCTGTCTAAAAGAGATAGAGCCGATGATGGGGCTTCCATATTGTTTTGGAGAGAATTTCTCTAGTTTTGTTGAAGGCAGAGAAAATGATAAACAAATCAGAAAAAATTATAAGTAAATTAGAGAGAATTTCTATGGTTCGAAGAGAATTTCTATGGTTTGGATTGAATTTTTTCTGGTTTGGACCAGAGAATTTTGCTGGATTGAATTTTCTCTGATTTGGACCAGATAATTTCTCTGGATTGAATTAAATCTTCTCTGGTTTGTACTAAAGAATTTCTCTAGATTGAATTTTCTCTAGTTTGGACCAGAGAATTTTACTGGATTGAATTGAATTTTCTCTGGTTTGGACTAGAGAATTTCTCTAGATTGGATTTTCTCTAATTTGGACTTGAGAATTTCTCTGGTTGAATTTTCTCTGATTTGATTTGAGGGACCTTAGATATTATGAAAATATTAGATGTCCTTTATGCTATAAAATCTTAATCCAGGGACCTTATAAAAAATCTCCTATTAAAAACTATCCCTAATAATTACCTCCATACTAGGCTTATCACCTTCAAAATGTGATTTTTATTTATTTATTTATTTTCAAAAAATTAATAAAAAAATGAAAAAGTCTATAATTAGGAGGGAAAAAAAAAATCAACAAATATCCTAGACTGTCAAATTTATATGGTCCTGCTTGGAACTTGACTATTTTAGTTGATTTTTTGACTATTTTAGTCTAGTTAAAAAAATTGTATTTGAGAAGATAGTTAACTTCTTCTTTTTTATAATTGATTTAATAGTTATAAAAGAAAAAATAAAATGATCATAATTTAAATATGATATTTATCTTATTAATTATTTTAATTTATTTTATCTTTATTAATTATTTTGGCCTCCACCCCTCTATCCAAACAAGGCCACTATATAATGAAAGTGATTGTATAGTTACAGTTACACCATCAATCTTGACCCCTTTTTTATTTTTTATTTATTTTTAGCGAGTTACCAGAATCGTTGGAGGGAAAAAAAACCATGGTTGTTTGGTTGGTAGAGGGCATCTTTTTAGGCTTTTTGGTCTCGGTGCTGTAAATTCATGGGGAAATTACAGAAAAATGGTAGGAATAAAAATAATTTGTAAATAAGTAAGATGTTTCAAAAATTTCAAAACAGATGAAATGCTTAAAATTATTTGCAAAAGAATGATGTTGTAGGGATATATTTTCTGAGTACCAACACGTGGCAAGGTGACGCCGACGTGTCAGCCGAGGTGCCACGTGTCTTGGTCATAACGTCGAGGTGATCTTGGCAGGGCCGAGGTTATCTGCGAAGATATCGGAATCCGAGATAAGCGGATAAGGGACAAGAGTCCTAGAATGAGGAAAGACTTCAAGATGAATAAGGATAGTGTTCTTAGAGAGTTTATCCTTATCTTTTGAGGAGTCCAAAGTAAGCACTGAATGGGAGTCTATAGAAGTCAGGCTTCTATCGGGACTAGGATTGAGTTAACTATAAAAGAAAGGCACCCCCGTGGGTCTAAGGTACGCAATTTTATGCTTTGAACAGTGAATTTAGTACTTGATTATCTTTGAGAGATATACTGACTTGATCGTCGGAGTGCCCCCTGGTGGAAGAACCACCGCCAGAATCTTCTCTTTCTGTTGCAGGTTTGCTAGGTGTCATCTATTCTGCCAGTTCTCTCCAGCTGATCACTGAGTTGGCAGTGTGATCAGAAAATTACTCACACAATTTGGTGCCGTCTGTGGGAAAGATAGGAGAATAGATGGCCAGCAACGGACAGAAGGAAAAGATTGGGGACGACACTCCTGTTGGGAGTGGGAGACCTATTGACCTGGATGTCACAGGAGACAAATACAACGCAGAAACTCGTGACCAGAATCACGGAGTGAAGGACGTCAGCCAGACTAGCGACGCACCAAAGAAACCAGATCGAAGTGGCTATTACAACGAAGACGACCTCCAGGTATAGAAGGATAGATGCTTGCGGAGGGACGAAGAGATAAAGGAGATGGCAAACAAATTGGCAGACCTGCAGTCGGTTGTCAATTTCATGATTCAAAATAACGTCATGCAGCCGCCGTTCCCGCTGCAGGACACGCCGATTCCAACAGCCAATGCCCAGAAAGAAGGGCAAAGAACAATCCCCATAGCCCCTCAGCACAATGGGAGCGAAAGACACTCTCACCGACCTTCCAAGGAGGTCGGACGAAGGGAGCCAAGAAGAGAAGAATCACGGAGGATGCATCACACAAAGGAAGCAGACCCCAAGGGACATCAGCATGTTCAGGGGCAGGCGTTGTGCTTCGACACAACTCATGGAGAGGGGTCGAAGAGGACTCACCACAAAGCTGAAAGTAGTGCATCAAAAAGACTGAAAGCAGGAGATAGCCGAGCTCCTGGGAGGACAAAAGAGGACTTAAGAGATTACCTCAAGAGGAAGCAACAAATGCCGAAGTCGAGGTAAATTCCCCAGATAAACCGAGGACACCATTCTTGGTGGAATTGGACAGGTTTGAGGCACCGAAGAGATTCAGTATACCGAGGTTTCAAATATACGATGGGAAGTTAGACCCCAACTTTCACGTCGGATTATATCTGAACTCAATGGCACTGTATAGTAAGAACGAGCCGTTGCTCTGCAAAGTGTTCCCCTCATCTTTTGGGGAGATTGCATCAGACTGGTTCCACAAACTACCGAAGGGAAGCGCGAAAACATGGGAAGGCCTGGCCGAGATGTTCGTGGCTAGGTTTATGACAAACAAGCTGTAGCCATTAAGGGTGGACGCACTGATGGCTTTGAAGATCAGTAAGGATGAAGGCCTTAGGGCCTATGCAAAAAGATACTATGAGCTATTCAACCGAATACCAGAATGTAATCAAGAAGTGGCGGTCGTGTCATTCAAGAACGGCCTGAAAGACAACTGTCCACTACGGAAGTCTTTGGCAAAAACTTTGCCAAAAAGCATGAAAGAGCTCATGGCGAGAATCGAGAAGTATGCCAGAGCCGAGGAAGATACATCGGGGACTAGGGAAGTAAAGCAAGAGAAAGGAAACGGGTCGCCGAAGCAAGGCCGAGGTAACAACGGATCGAACAAGCATGAAAGCAGTAATCGAGGGTCGCATTAAAGTGTAACGATCATTCCGTCCCAATTCACAAAGTCCTCGAACAAATTCGGAACCAACCCTATTTCAGAGCACCAACAAGGGCACCAGGGAAATTCATAGGGAGGAACGTCGGCAGGCGCTGTGCCTACCACAATGAAGAGGGGCACACTACCCAGGGTTGCAGAGCCCTGAAAGCACACTTGGAAGACTTGGTAAGGCAAGGCCATCTGAGAGATCTGGTTGACAAGGCCAGAACAAGAGAAGAACAGGCAAGATTACCTCAAGCACCAGCAGCTCCGCCTCCCGCAGTACAGCAACCTCAGGCAGGAGGACCTCGGGTAGTCAATGTGATTCACTCAAAGGTCAACGAGAACGAAATCAGAGAGGAGACCCAAAAGGTAAAACACCTACAACATGTCTATCGAGTCGGGAAGAAAAGACATCGGGCAAAAGAATGCCAAGGACCAATGATAACCTTTACTGAAGCCAACTTAGAGATGGTCCAGCATCCGCATAATGATGCCTTGGTAGTATCCCTCCAGGTTGGGGAGCGCCAAGTGAAACGCATCCTGATTGACCAAGGCAATTCTTGTGACATTATGTACGTCCGATGTTACAAGGAGCTCGGCCTTCACCCGGACGACATGGAACAATCCAATGGCCCAATGGTTGGGTTCAATGGAACGCCGACATGGCCACTGGGAGCAGTAAACTTGGAGGTGCAAGCTGGAACCAGGAAAATCAAGACAGAATTCACCATCATTAACACACCCTCCCCTTACAACATCATCTTGGGAAGGCCATGGTTGCATGCAATGGGGGCAGTTCCCTCAACATTGCATCAACTATTACGATTCCCAACAGAACATGGGATAGAAGAAGTCAAGGGCGATCAGCTACAGGCGAAGAATTGCTCTATGGCAGCAATGAAATCTACCTGCAGCATACGAGAGCCAAAAAAGGCAGAAATTGAAGATGAGGACGTGGAAGTCCTAGAAGACATCGGCAAGGAGCCAGCCGAGAAGAGCGAAGAGGCACTGAAGAAAATCCTCGTCCAGGATGGGGATGAAAAACGCTTCTTTCTTCTCGGCTCGGGCTTAGCCGAAGAAGAGGAAAGAGAGTTGGAGGCTTTTCTGAGAGCAAATATTGAGGTGTTTGCTTGGACACCTTACGAAATGCCTGGCATTGACCCCAAGGTCACTTGCCACAAACTGAATGTTGACAGGTCGGCCAAACCTGTAATTCAATGAGCCAGAAGACCGACATTGACGCACGTCGAAGCGGTAGAAGAAGAAGTAGACAAACTTCTAGAGGCTAGGGCCATTAGAGAAGTTCACTACCCGACATGGCTGTCCAATACAGTGGTGGTAAAGAAAAAGAACAGTAAATGGAGGGTTTGCGTAGACTTTACCAGTTTAAACAAGGCCTGTCCCAAAGACAGCTTCCCTCTACCCAAGATTGACCAGCTAATGGATGCCACTTCGGGGCATGGAAGGATGAGCTTCCTGGATGCCTACAGGGGGTATCACTAGATAGCTATGGACCCAGCAGATGAAAAGAAGACTGCATTTATCACTTCCAAAGGGCTATACTGCTACAGAGTGATGCCCTTTGGATTGAAAAACGCAGGAGCCACCTACCAAAGATTGGTAACCAAGATGTCCAAGCACCTGATTAGCCGAACAGTAGAAGTCTACATTGACGACATGGTCGTTAAGTCCAAGGAGCCTGAGGGTCATCTCACCGATCTAAAAGCAATCTTTGAAATCCTTAAAACATATCGGCTCCGACTCAATGCATCGAAGTGTGCATTTGGAGTTGGATCTGGTAAGTTTCTAGGATACCTGGTGACCAGGAGGGGCATTGAGGCCAGCCCAGATCAGATCAAGGCCATCCTAAAGCTGAAGAGCCCGACATCGGCAAAACAGGTGCAGATACTAACTGGAAGGGCCGTAGCCCTGAACAGGTTTATAAGCAGAAGCTCAGACAAGTGCAAACCTTTCTTCAAATTAGTGAAGAAAGCCACAGACTTTCTTTGGACGGAGGAGTGCGAAGAAGCATTAGCAGATCTGAAGAAATACCTGACCAGAGCTCCAGATTTTTCGAATCCAGAACCTGAAGAGAAGCAGTTCCTGTACTTAGCAGTTTCTGAACATGCAATAAGTGCAGTACTAATCCGAGAAGAAAAAGGGGAACAAAAGGCTGTTTACTATTTAAGCAAAACCCTAGCCGACGCAGAAACAAGGTATCTACCCTTAGAAAAATTGGCACTGGCCTTAGTAATGGCTTCAAAGAAGTTAAACCATTGCTTCTAGGCCCATAAAATTGTGGTACTGACAGAACATCCATTAAAGTCCCTATTGCAACAAGAACACTTAACAGGAAGAATAGCCATATGGGCAGTCGCCCTAGGCCAGTATGATCTGGAGTACAGGCCCAGAACTGCAATCAAAGGCCAGGTTTTGGCCAACTTCGTGGCCGAGTTCACGTCAGAGTCCATCGAACATCGGGCTCCATTGAGCCAAGACAGACAATGTCCAAACAAGCAAGCAGAAGCCCAGCCAAAGGCTAAAGAACAAAGGAAAGAAGAGAAACCCGGACCCTGCAGCATTTACATCGGCGACTCCTTTCAACTGTTCGTTGATGGGAGTTCAAACCGACAAGGAGCGGGGGCAGAAGTAGTACTGATATCTCCAGATGGAGAAATATTAGAACAGCCCATTCGATTGGGGTTCAAGGTCTGAAACAATGAGGCAGAATATGAGGCATTGATTGCAGGACTGAAGCTAGCAGCAGCAGTACAAGCAGATGAGGTAATAGTTTTTTGTGATTCACAATTAATAGTTAACTAGACAACGGGCGAGTTTGCAGCCCGAGATAAAAGAATGTTGGCCTACGCAAAGGAGGTCATCAGGTTGACAGCCTTTTTCCAGAACTGCAGACTACTTCAAGTCAGCCGAGATGATAACAACCATGTCGATGCATTAGCCAACCTAGCTAGTGCGATACAACCAAGAAAAGCAAGGACAATAATGATTGAATACTTGTCGGGCCCGAGCATTGAACCAGTAATCACAGAGCGTGAAACAACATGCGTAGAGATGGGACCAAGCTGGATGGACACAATTGTTGCGTTCCTGAAAGAAGGAAAGCTGCCAGATGACCACAAGGAGGCACATAAGATCAGATTGAAGTCGGCAATATTCAGTCTGACAGCAGAAGGACATCTCTACAGAAGGTCCTTCACTGGACCCCTCTTAAGGTGCATACACCCTCTGCAGGTTGAAGATTTTTTATATGAAATTCATGAAGGAATTTGTGGAAGCCACACTGGGGGGCAAATCACTAGCTCACAGGGCCATTACCTAAGGGTATTGGTGGCCCTACATGCAAAAAGATGCAGAAGCCTATGTGAAGAAGTGTGAACAATGCCAAAGGTTTGCACCTTTGATACACCAGCCAGCTGCTGACCTAAACCCTGTATCCAGTCCTTGGCCATTTGCCCAATGGGGAATGGATCTCATTGGGCAATTGCCCCAAGCAACTGGGCAAAGGAAGTACCTGCTGGTAGCAACAGATTACTTCACAAAGTGGATAGAAGCAGAACCTCTTGCCAAGATCCGAGATGTGGATGTCAAGAATTTTATATAGAGAAACATTATCACCAGATTTGGGATTCCAAGAGCAATTGTTGCAGACAATGAGACTCAATTTGACAGTAAGCTGATCAAAAACTTCTGTGCAAAGTTCAAGATCAAGAACTACTTTTCAACTCCAAGTTTTCCACAAAGCAATGGACAAGCAGAAGCATCCAACAAAGTAATTCTGGATGGGATAAAAAAGAGGCTGCAGGCAGCAAAAGGGAAGTGGGTAGACGAATTGCCCAATGTACTCTGGGCATATCAGACTACGCCGAGAAGATTAACAAGGAAATCCCCCTTTGCCATGGCTTATGGCACAGAAGCAGTCATTCCATTGGAGGTCGGCATCCCAGGGATTAGAACCCAGGGAGTTGAAAATGGGACTAATGATGTACTCTTAGCCCGAGATCTGGATCTTCTAGAAGAAAGAAGAGAGAAAGCTGCAATACAGCTTGCAGCATACCAGCAACAGCTTGCTAGAGCTTATAACAAGAAGGTTAATCCAAGGGAATTTCAAGTCGACGACCTAGTCCTGAGAAAATTCGTCGGCAACAAGAAGGATCCCAGGGAGGGCAAGCTTGGCCCAAACTAGGAAGGACCCTACAGAATCACTTCGGTATTGGGCAATGGGGCATATCGGCTTGAAAATAATGAGGGCAAAGCATTGCCAAGACCCTGGAACACTTGTAATTTAAAATTCTTCTATCATTAGTTGTTTCTTGTTTTTTTACCGATGACATCAATAAAATCTTAGCAGAATTCTACAATACTTATGACTGATAAAGATGCATAATGTGGAAGACATAAATAATGAGAACCTAAGTGGAACTCAGGTTCACATTAGGGGGCAGAGAGTTATAAATGATTGTTTAACACTTGTTCAAATTTGTAGCAATTTACAAGTTGAAGTTAAACCGATATTATGTTTAACACTTGTTGAAATTTGTAGCAATTTACAAATTGAAGTTAAACAGAGATTATTATTTAACACTTGTTGAAATTTGTAGCAATTTACAAGTTGAAGTTAAACCGATGTTATGTTTAACACTTGTTGAAATTTGTAGCAATTTACAAGTTAAAGTTAAACCGAGATTATTGTTTAACACTTGTTGAAATTTGTAGCAATTTACAAATTAAAGTTAAACCAAGATCATTGTTAACCGAGGTAATTCACCCCGAGAAGGTTACACAAAGAAGGAAGAGTATGTTAAAGACATGCAGAATTTTCTAAGTATAGAATCATGCAAAAACAATAAAGAGAAGATAAAGGCACAAGCATTCAAGAGAAGGAAAGTTGAATTAGATATTCAAAGAACAAAGAGGCACGTCGGCCATATGCAGAACTTACATTATTTGAAAAACAAAAAATACAATAGTACAAAAGACAACAGAAGAAAAACATGAAAATTAAGGTTCCTCAACATCAGCAGCAACTTGGGTTAGGACCTCTGAAGGCTGTTAAGAAGCAACCTCGGCCGCCTTTTCCGCTGCAAGCTCGGCATCAATTTGGGCAAGGGTTTCATCAATACTTTTGTCAGCTAGAGGGACGTCGGATGATACCTGCACAAGGGTAGCTTCCTTGGGAACCTCCTCAACCTCCTCATCTTGAGTCAAGTCAAGGACTTGCTCGCTTTGAGGAGGGGACTTGGCCCCAGTAGCCTCCTTGGATTTCCTCACCAAAGCCTCATCTTCATCTTGATCCTCAGAATCAGAATCATCATCAGATTGAGCTGGAGGTGGCGGCGGAGGGAATGGAAGAGGAATGGCATCGGCACTCCGAAGAGGTGAGTCCTCAGGGACAATGAGCTTTTTCAGAAGGGACATCCAACCAAGGGAGAAACCCCTGTTGCATGCCTACTTCACTTGTTGCTCATAGGCCTCCGTGACATCGGCCATGCCCTGAGCATACGCCTTTTCATCGGCATCTTTTATTTCGGCCTCCTTGGTGGCCAGGGCATCTTGAAGCTCCCTCTAGGCCTGGGCCACTTTGTCCTCAACCTCTTTCAACTGGGCTTGAAGAACTTTGTTTATTGCCTCAGCGGCACCGACCTTCTCCTCGGCCTCATCTTTCTCTTTGATCGCGACTTCGGCCTGGTCTTCTAGCATCTTCATCTTTGACTGCAGACTCTTGTTGGTTTTCTGAGGTGTGGAAACCTCCCTCGTCTTCTCGGCAAGCTTTTCACGATTCTCAAAAGATTGTATTGAGAAAGAATGGGCATGCTAGATGGCCTGAAAAGAAACAGAAGTATTAGAAAATATTCTAAGTATGAAATAAAGCAGAAGAAAGAAAAAGTACCAAGCAACAACACTTACCTGAACAGATCGTTGAAGCATGAGAGCGTAGTTCTCATACTCACTAAATTCGGTGTTTCGCTCTAGGTCGCCTGGGAGAAGCAGTGCAGTACTAAGTGCAACGCCGACATTTATATCGTCGGCGCTATCACTAGCCATTACAGGCTTATCTTCCAAGGTGATTTCAGGGGCCTAGGGGGCATCTGGCTTCTTAGACCCCGAGGTCGTTGCAGATGACCTCGGCCTCTTGGACTTGGTAGATTCAAAGGGAAGTGCTTTAGCAGACCTCTTCGTAGGGACAAAGGCAGCCTTTTCACTTGGAGCCAGCTTGGAAATTGGCAAAGTGTCTTCAGTCTCAACTTGAGTCACTTTGGCCTTTGGTTGAGCCTTCTTAACTCTTTTCGGCTTCTGTGGAGGTAGGGCTTGTGTTGATTGAGCATCAACATCAGTTGGGATATTGGCTAAGAGATCTTTGGCCACTGGTTTTGCGCGATCCATCTCGGCTACAAGAACAAGTCGTCGACGACGTTTGCGTTGAGATGGTGGGATCCGGTATTGAGCCGAAGTAGACGGCTGTTCTGCTGGATCAGAAGTTGATCCTTGATCTATTCGAGATGTGGACACAGTCTGTGGAGTTGTGGCAGAAGGTGGAGAAAGGCTTTTCTTCTTATTTTTCTTAGGGACGTCAGGCAGAGCTGATTTGTACGTCGAGATGAAATTAAACACCAGTGGGGCCTTTCGCTTATGAACATGAAGGTCCAATAGTTTCTTTAAACCTGGACTTGGGTAAAATGACTTACGGAAATCTTTTCCTGGCTTTGGAAGAGCTGCAAGGAAAGACAAAACATCAGAATATTTGAAGTATTAAAGATTTTGAAAACAAGTAAATGTGAAACACAAGGCTCTTACCATTGCCCTCTACGAAAACTGTTCGAGGAAGAGGGTAGAGGTAGAGGTCCTTATCTGGAGCAAATTCCCAATTCCCCGAAGTAATAAAGTAATCATCTCCAGCTCCCTTGTTGGAGTCTGGGAGGTCGGCAATGATTTTATACTCCGTTGACCTCGGCTTGAGGTAGTAGACATAGCCCGTGTCCTTTTTTAGGTCACACATGGTATAACAATACTGGATATCGGCTAAAGTGACCCTGACATTTTCTTGTTTTGCTAAGGCTATGATGCCATTAATAACTCGGTAGGAGTTGATGGCGAGCTGCATTGGGTTTAACTTGTAATAATGGATAATCTCGCGAAAAAGAATGTTGAGTGGGAGCCGAAGTCCACACTCGATAAAAGCCACCACAGGGAAAGGCATGGAATCGTCAGTAGGCATGATGGAGTCATCATCCCCAACCAACCTCAGATGGACGTCGGCTGAGATTTCAAACTCTTGTCTAAAGTATTCTAGTTTGGATGGGGTGTTTACTCTATGTTTCCACATACCCATGATATCGGCTTAATCAAGGAGGCTGGGTTTCAGAAGATGTTTTGAAAGGGTTATTGGGACCTCGGCAAACGCTTAGGTAAGTGTAGGTTTCACTTTTCTCCTAAAGTGTGGGTTCTACAGACAAATCCCAAACCTAAGTCTATGGAAACAAAGATTGAAAGCACGAATCTGGAAACGATACAAAAAACAGAAAACAAGAACGAGTTTCATAATCAAGAAACAAAGGTGGGCTATCAAGAGCATAGAAAGTACAAGGTGTATAAGGTCAAGAACAGTGGAAAAAATGCAAAAAAGAGGTAAACAATACACATTCAAAACATGGGCAAGAGCAAAGCCATTGAATAAATGCACTCAGCTACAAGATTCATAAGTCAAATACTTGAGTAAAACAGTAATGGCGGCTAAATGATGAAGCAAAACTCCATGAAGAGTAACAAGAGATAAAGGTAGAAGAAACAATGACTTACCAAAAAAAGTAAAGCCGGTATGAAGATCGCCGAAGTCAGGCGACGGTTACAGAAGTAGCGGAACGACGAAAGCTTCACCAAGAGGGAGGAATGAAGGCAGTTGTAGAGCTTGAAGTCTGGAACAATGGCGGATTCGAGAGAAAAAACAAAAGTATCAAATGAAAAGTGAAGAAATAAAAGAAGAGGGAAAAGTTTTGTTAAAACTTGAAACAGCGGCAAAGAAATCATTAATGAAACCTAGAAGAACGTATACGTCAGACGGCGCACGTGAGAAATAATTCGGCTTACAGGCACGTCACAGGCACGATCCAATAAGGATAAAACGCGTGAATGAAGCGATTGAATAGTAATGCATGACAGTTCATACGAGTGAAGGAATTCACTGGAATTCTTATTCTTTAAAGAGACATGTCGGCCTTAAACAATGATCACGGCTAAAGTGATTTAAGCCGACGTACTGGAAGGAGGTACCGATATAGGTTCCATTACCTCAGAATGCCGAGGTAATAGAACCTAGGGGGCAGTTGTGGGGATATATTTTCTGAGTACCAACACGTGGCAAAGTGACGCCGACGTGTCAGCCGAGGTGCCACGTGTCTTGGTCATAACGCCGAGGTGATCTCGGCAGGGTCGAGGTTATTTGCGAAGATATCGGAATCCGAGATAAGCGGATAAGGGACAAGAGTCCTAGAATGAGGAAAGACTTCAAGATGAATAAGGATAGTGTTCTTAGAGAGTTTATCCTTATCTCTTGAGGAGTCCAAAGTAAGCACTGAATGGGAGTTTATAGAAGTCAGGCTTCTATCGGGACTAGGATTGAGTTAACTATAAAAGAAAGACACCCTCGTGGGTCTAAGGTACGCAATTTTATGCTTTGAACAGTGAATTTAGCACTTGATTATCTTTGAGAGATATACTGACTTGATCGTCGGAATGCCCCCGGGTAGAAGAACCACCGCCGGAATCTTCTCTTTCTATTACAGGTTTGCCAAGTGTCATCTATTCTGCCAGTTCTCTCTAGCTGATCACTGAGTTGGCAGTGTGATCGGAAAATTACTCACACAGATGTTATTAATTTACAAGATAGAAATACTCTTCTCCCCTCGTGTAATTAGCATATTTTGACCCAAGGCACCAACGCCAAAAAAAATGACTATAAAACCATCTTATATTTTAAACAAATCGCCCCAAGTTCCACAATAAAATCTTAGCAATTACAATTATTCTAGCAGGGCTAACGTAGTCATTTAATTAATTAAAATTTGAAAGTGTCAAAGGATATTCAATAAAAATTTTTATTTTCATGAGGTTTTCAATTAAAAATATTATTATTATTTAGGTATTTATAATCTTTTCGTGGTTTTTTTGCTTCTTTTTTCTTCTTTCTTTTAGCTGAGATTCATTTTGCTTTGTTTGAGATTACTTGAAATTTGTGAGAAATTTATTTGAAATTTCTCTGAAAGTGCATGATTATTGTAGTTGTTGTTGTGATTATTGTCTTTCTAGAGATTTTTGTTGTTGTTTTGAATTTTGTTTTTTCAAAAAAAAATTATTTTCCATTTGGGCGAGTTTTGCTAGAAAATGATGAGGAAGAGAAACAATTGCTTACTTTAATTTCATTTTGAAATTTTAAAATAGATGAGTTTTACTTGGTAGATGTTGGATATCTAAACATAAAAGAATATCTTACACCTTACAAAGGAGAGAGATACCATCTAGCTGAATTTGAACATAGTCAACCCCCCCCCAAATACATAAGAAAAATTCAACCAAGCATATTCATCACTTAAAAGTGTAATAGAAAGAACGTTTGGGGTTTGGAAAGTAAGATAGCTGATAATAAATGATATCCCACCAAACTACAAGTGGCCAACCCAAGTCAAACTTGTTTGTGCAACAATGGCAATTCATAATTTCATCCAACGAAGTGAGTTTCACGATATTGCATTTGACTCTTATGATAAATTCACGGATTATGTGCCTAATGAAAAGGAAGGATCAAGATCTCAACAAGCACATCATGGAAATCATATTCAAGGTGATGACAATGAGATGGAAGTGAGGAGACATAATATTTGTATGTCAATTTGCAGATGAAATTAGGAGTTATCTAATATCTAGGAAGTTTTATTTTTATTACCTTAATAGTAATTTATTGTATTTTTATTGCAATGACATTTTTTTGTTCCCTTGTGAACTCACTATTAAAAAAATAAATAAATTTAAAAAATAAATAAATTGAGGTAGTGTAAAAATGTACCAATATAGGTCCTAATTATATTAACTTCCATTAATGAAATAATTTTTCAAAATTTAAAGTGAAGAAAATGACAAAATTACAATTTTTATGTTCATAAGGGCAAAAATGACAATTACACAACAAAAAACTATTTTACAGCTTATTCCTTGACTTCAGCCTCTTTGGTAGCCAGGGCGTCTTGAAGCTCCTTTTGGGCCTCGGCCATCTTGTCCTCGGCCTCTTTCAGCTGGGCTTGAAGGACTTTGTTTACCACCTCAGCAGCACTAATCTTTTCTTCGGTATCGTCCTTGGCTTTGATAGCGACCTCGGCCTGATCCTCCAGAGTCTTCATCTTTGACTGCAAATTTTGTTAGTCTTCTGAAGAGTGGAGACCTCCCTCTTCTTCTCGATCAGCTTCTCCCGGTTCTCGAAAGATTGTACTGAGAAGGAATGGGCATACTGGATAGCCTGAAAGTGAATAAAAGTTATTAGAAAATTTTTCTAAGTACAAGGAAGAAAGAAAAATGACCAAATAAAGGCACTTACTTGAACAGAACGCTGAAGCATCAGAGCATAGTTTTCATACTCGCTCAACTTGGTGTTTTGGTCAAGATCGCCGGGAAGCAGCAAAGCGGTACTAAGGGCAACGCCGACATTAATGTCATCGGCACTATCGCTAGCCATAACTGGCTTGTCTTCTAGAGTGATTTGGGGGGCCCAGGGGGCATCGTGCTTTGAAGATCCCGAAGTGGTTGCAGCAGATGACCTCGGCCTCTTTGATCGGATGGACTCAGATGGCTGGGCCTCGGCAGGCCTCTTCTCGGCAGCAGATGTGGTTTTCTCACTTGAAGCTAATTTCGAAATTGGCAAAGCATCCTCAGTGTCAACCTGAGTCACTTTTGCTTTGGACTGAGCCTTCTTGATTCTTTTTTGTTTCTGCTTTGGCTGAGGCTGGGTTTGTGCAGCCTGAGCATCAACGTCGGTAGGAATGTTGGCCAAAAGATTCTTGGCAACTGCTTTTTGGCAGCCCATCTCGGCTGGGAAAACGGTTCGTCACCGGCACTGGCACTGGGATATCGGGATCAGATATGGAGCCGAGGTTAACGGCTGCTCAGCTGGATCAGAGGTTGATCCTTGGTCTATCCGAGATGTGGACGCGACTTGTGGAGTTATGGCAGAAGGTGGAGAAAGGCTTTTCTTCTTCTTTTTTGGGACATCGGAAAGAGCCGACTTATAAGTGGGGATGAAGTTGAGAAGCAGAGAGGCCTTCCGCTTGAGGACTGGAAAATCCAAGAGTTTCCTCAAGTCTTTGCTGGGAAAGAAAGATTGACGGAAGCCCTTTGGTGGCTGAGGAAGAGCTGTAAGAAAAAACAGACATTAGAAACGAACAAAGTATTGAAGACTATTAAAAACAAGTTAGTATGAACACAGGGCTCTTACCATTGCCCTCTACAAAAACTAAACGAGGAATAGGGTAGAGATGGAGGTCCTCGTCTGGAGCAAACTCCCTGTTCCCCGAGGTAATGAAGTAATCGTCTCCAGCTCCCTTGTTGGAGTCTGGGAGGTCGGCTACGATTTTATACTTTGTGGATCTCAGCTTAAGGTAGTAAACATAGCCCGTATCTTTTTTGAGGCCACACATGGTATAGCAATGTTGGATGTCGGCTAAGATAATCCTAGCGTTTTCTTGTTTGGCTAAGGCTATGATACCATGAATGACTCGATAGGAATTGATGGCGAGTTGCATCGAGTTCAACTTATAGTAGTGTAGTATCTCGCGAGAAAGGGTGTTGAGTGGGAACTGAAGTCCGCACTCAATGAAGGCTGCCACAGGGAAGGGCATAAAATCAGTTGTAGGCATGATGGAGTCGTCCTCCCCAGCCAACCGCAAATGGACGTCGGCAGGGATGGAAAACTCTCGCCTAAAGTATTCTAATTTTGTCGGGGTGTCTACCCTATGCTTCCACATACCCATGGCGTCGGCTTAAATGGAGATATCAGGAAGAAGTATCTTTGGAGGGTTTAAATGACCTCAGCTAAAAACCTAAAAATACACTATGGTAAGGGTTTGTACGGATTTAGAAGGACTCGTTTAAGTTTTTCCTAAAATTTGTGGGTTCTACAAACAAAACCCAAAACCTAAGTCTGTGGGAACAAAGATCGAAGGTAGGAATCTGGAAAAGACACAAAAAACAGAAAACAAGAACGTGCTTCAGAATCAAGAACGAGGGTAAACTACTAAGAACACTGTGACAGAGTGTGTGAAAGGGTACAAGGCCAAGAACAAATGGCAGAAGTGGACAAATGTGTGTGCAGGTTGTGAATACTCAAGAACAGATTGAGAAAAAACAGAATTATGAAGCAATCATACTCAGATATATGAATAGATCAAACTAATCTAAGTCACAAGCAAGTGCGCAAAAATGACAATAATTCAAGATATCTTCAAAAACTGAAACAAGATATTAAATCGGGAGGAAATAGTAACTCACCGAAGAAGGAAAGCCGGAGTTGAGATCGCCGAAGTCAGACAAACGGCGGTAGCAGAAGAAGAGCCTCGCCGGAGGAAGATAGACGGTGATGATAGTAGAACTTGAAAGCTAAAAACAATGGCGGGTTTAAGAAAACTAGAGAGAGAAAAAAGTTTTAGAGACGATGAAAAGTGAAGAGACAGAGAAGGGATGTTGGTTTTGTCCAAAAAATGTGAAAATGCGGCAAAAAGAAATTGATGAGTCTAGAAAAACGGATTTGTCAGACGGCGCATACAAGCACAAGACAAATTAAGGGCGCGTCACAAACATGATCTAGTAAGAAAAAGGCACGTAGCCAAAACGGTTGAGTTGTTATGTATAACAGCTCATACACGTGAGAAAGCTCTTGAAATTCTTGATCTTTAAGAAAACATGTCGGCCTATAATAAAGATCTCGACTTAAGTCGATTTACTTTTCAGGAAGTTCTAGTATAGGTTCCATCACCTCAGGATGCCAAGGTAATAGAACCTAGGGGGCAGTTGTGGGGATATATTTTCTGAATACCAACATGTGGCCAAGGTGACGCCAACGTGTCAGCCGAGGTGCCACGTATCTTATTCATGACGCCGAGGTGATCTCGGCAAGGCCGAGGTTATCTCCGAAGATATCGGAATCCGAGATAAGCGGATAAGGCACAAGAATCCTAGATTACGAGGGGACTCAGCCTGGATAAAGATAAAGCTCTTAGGGAGTTTGTCTCTATCTATTGAAGAGTCCTGGATAAGCACTGAGCTAAAGTCCATTGAAGCTAGGCTTCTGTTGGGACAAGGATTGAGTTAACTATAAAAGAAAGGCACCCCCGATGGGTCTAAGGTACACAATTTATATTCTGAACAGTGAGATTAGCACTATTGATTATCTTTGAGAGATATACTGACTTGATCGTCGGAGTGCCCCCGGGTGGACGAACCACTACCGGAATCTTCTCTTTCTGTTGTTGGTCAACCAGGTGTCATCTATTCTGCCAGTTCTCTCCAACTGATTACTGAGTTGGCAGTGTGCTCGGAAAATCACTCACACACCATTGACAGCGAAATGTCTGGGCCGTCGTCCATCAGGTCTCTAGTGTAAGTAGCGTTGCTGGTGGATGGGAACGCGAAGTACCGCGATCTGAGCCGGACCACCAAGATCTGAGCCGCAATTTCTTGCTTTCTTCTTTCTTTCTCTAGCAATATGTCTCTTTCTCTCTCTCTCTCTCTCTCTCTCTCTCTCTCTCTCTCTCTACGCCGTGGTATAAGGGTTTGGCGGTGGTGGTGTAGGTGACGGCCTACTGTAAGCCGCCAGTGAAATCCTCAACTATGGCCTCACTCACATGGTCGTCACTCCTCAGCTATGAAGGTAACTACTACCACTACTTCTCTGATTTTAATACTATCTTTGTTTAAACATTAAATTCAATTTAGGGAAAAAACAAAATTGTAAAAAATGTGCCTTAGATTGGAAAGACTGCATTCATCTATCTGGATATAATGTCAAATTTTGAACAAATGGCTATCTAAGAGAGGTAGAGGTTGTTGATTTACATTGTAGAGAGAATATGAAGAGTTCAAATGGCTATCTAAGAGAGGTAGAGTCGATGATGGGGCTTCCATATTGTTTGGAGAGAATTTCTCTAGTTTTGTTGAAGGTAGAGAAAATGATAAACAAATCAGAAAAAAATTATAAGTAAATCAGAGAGAATTTCTTTGGTTTGAAGAGAATTTCTCTGGTTTGGATTGAATTTTTTCTAGTTTGGACCAGACAATTTCGCTAGATTGAATTTTCTCTGGTTTGGACCAGATAATTTCTCTGGATTGAATCAAATTTTCTCTGGCTTGGACTAAAGAATTTCTCTAGATTGAATTTTCTCTAGTTTGAACCAGAGAATTTTTCTGGATTGAATTGAATTTTCTCTAGTTTGGACTAGAGAATTTCTCTGGTTGAATTTTCTCTGGCTTGATTTGAGGGACCTTAGACATTATGAAAATATTAGATATCTTTTATGCTATAAAATTTTAATACCAGGGACCTTAAAAAAAATTTCCTATTAAAAGCTGTTCCTAATAATTACCTCCATACTAGGCTTATCAGCTTAAAAATGTGATTTTTATTTATTTATTTATTTTCAAAAAATTAATTAAAAAATGGAAAAGTCTATAATTAGGAGGGAAAAAAAATCAACAAATATCCTAGACTGTCAAATTTATATGGCCCTGCTTGGAACTTGACTATTTTAGTCTAGTTAAAAAAATTGTATTTGAGAAGGTAGTTAACTTTTCTTTTTTTTATAATTGATTTAATAGTTATGAAAGAAAAAATAAAATGATCATAATTTAAATATGATATTTTATTTTATTAATTATTTTAATTTATTTTATTTTTATTAATTATTTTGGCCTCCAACTCTCTATCCAAACAAGGCCACTGTATAATGAAAGTGATTGTATAGTTACAGTTACACCATCAATCTTGACCTCTTTTTTATTTTTTATTTATTTTTAGCGAGTTCCCAGAATCGTTGGGGGGGGGAAAAAAAAAATCATGGTTGTTTGGTTGGTAGAGGGCATCTTTTTAGGCTTTTTGGTCTCGGTGCTGTAAATTCATGGGGAAATTACGGGAAAAATGGTAGGAATAAAAATAATTTGTAAATAAGTAAGATGTTTCAAAATTTTCAAAACAGATGAAATGCTTAAAATTATTTGCAAAAGAATGATGTTATTAAATTTACAAGATAGAAATACTCTTCTCTCCTCGTATAATTAGCATACTTTGGCCCAAGGCACCAACCCCAAAGAAAATGACTATAAAATCATCTTATATTTTAAACAAATCGCCCCAAGTCCCGCAATAAACTCTTAGCAATTACAATTATTCTAGCAGGGGTAATATAGTCATTTAATTAATTAAAATTTGAAAATGTCAAAAGATATTCAATAAAAATTTAGATATTCATGAGGTTTTCAATTAAAAATATTATTAATATTATTTAGGTATTCATGATATTTTCGTGGTTATTTTGCTTCTTTTTTCTTCTTGTTGGAAATAGTTATAAAATTCTAGATAAAATCAAAATTTTTTCTTAAGTTTAGTCTAATTTTTAGATGGACCCCGTGCATCGATTTACACGGGTTAAAGTGGTAACGCGTTCTATGCCGCGTTGTGATTCACGTGGTATATTTGGTTGCTCAAAACCATTACCGAGTGAATGGGAAATTGAAGTCAAAGTATGCTCCATGGAAATGGAGTTTTTGTGAAAATTCCTTAAAGGTTTGAATAAGGCTTGTCCCACATTAATTTGGTGGGAGGTTTTGAAAGAGTTTATAAGGCATGGGTTTGATACTTAGGGTGTGCCCCAAGGGGTACCCAAGTGTTTTAGAGGGAGAGGTTATGAGCAAAATGGGCTAGACCCATTGGACCCAAAAATCACCGCCGTCCGTCCGGTCGGGCCTAGGCGCGGGTGCGTGGTGTGAGCTTGGGTTGGGCTTGTTCGGCCCAATACTAATCTTTTTGGGCCAAAAACATTTGAATTTAATTTTATTAATTCAAATTAAACTAGTTTGGTTTTATTGTACATCCGTCTGGTATTATTGCACACCCAAACAGGGCCCTTCTCGGTTTTGTTATCTGTTTGAAATATAAACATATTCAAATCTATTGAATTCAAAACCAACAGATATCATACCTGTTCAATTCAAAACCTAGAGCCACCAATCCATCTATAAATAGGACAGCTCTCATTTAGATTTTGTAACTCTAATTTTCGTCCTTCATAATTCTGTAAACATCCTCTTCATTTTGCTACATTATTTTCTTGTCAGAGAGAGTATAAACACTTTGTAGTAGATCATTTTATCCTAGGAGATAGACGTCCAAATTCTAAAAGCACTGTGGAGAGGACGAATCTGTCTTAAGGACACAGTGTCAAATACTGGACTTGATCAGATTATAATTCGAAGAAATTAAATCAAGTTATTTAATTAATTTTTGTGTTATTGTTATTTATTTAAATCAGATTTTAATTTTGTTTTTGTAACAAAATAAAATCTGTTTTTATTTATTTATTTATTATTTCGAGTTTGATTTTTGTAATTAAACAAATTCTCTCATTTTCTTTATTTCTTTAAATTCTAGTTGTTGTTTTGCACACAATAGAATTAAATCCTTTAAATACAGTGAAGATTGTCCAACAATCTTAAGACAAATTCCTTTTTGGTATCTTCATTGTATTTAATTTTCTGTGTTTTCAAACTAATATTCTGGTTGGAAAAACAAATAGTGGTTTATGCTATTTGACAGATAGTAGTAATATACTGTCTCTTTTCTTTGACAACTAGTTGTAATATACTGGTGTCATTAACAATTGCAGAATATTATTTAGTGTTACAGAAAATTATTTTGGTATTTTATTTTTCTAGTTTTAGTAACAAGAAAAATAAAATTATTTTGTTATTATAATTTATTTTCTGGTTTTAGTAACTAGAATTTATTTTCTGGTTTTAGTAACTAGAATTTATTTTCTAGTTTTGGTAATTAGAAAATTATTTTGTGTTTTTCTGATTTTTGTAATCAGATATTATTTCGGTATTTTATTTTTCTAGTTTTAATAGCAAGGAAAATAAAATTATTTTATTTTCTAGTTTTAGTAACAAGAAAAATAAACATATTTTGTATTCTAATTTATTTTCTGGTTTTAGTAACTAGAAAATTAATTTGTGGTTTGGTTTTCTGATTTTTGTAATCAGATATTATTTCGGTATTTTATTTTACTAGTTTTAGTAACAAGTAAAATAAATTATTTTGTATTGTAATTTATTTTCTGGTTTTAGTAATTAGAAAATTAATTTTGTTAATCAATCATGTAACTTTATGACTCGATCACAATCTGTTAATTTTGTAAGTGACTTATGGTTTCGTTTGGTAAACTATTTTTTTTTTTTTTAACCCTTAGTGAAAATGTGTTAATTCTTTTGACTTTAGCATAGTTCATCATGAGTATACATGGAAGAATTTGTTTCTAGAGTAAAATATTAGTTTTACAAACTAATTTTATTTTTATTACGATATGGATTCATAGTCTTGAATTGTTTCTGCACTTAAGTCGGAAAATATATATATATTCACAAGAACATTTTAATGCATATTTAATTTGTTTATTTATGTACAAATCAAACTTATTAAATGAAGGTATGTTTTGTCATTTTGAAGTTTAAAGTTTAAATGCGTTGGATTTTATTTATGAGTTGAGAATCTTTTTATTTCATGATGCAAGTGATGGAATCATGCATGATTAATTTATTTTGTTAATTCATTATTTTTAGTTAATGCGTTTGATATGCATGTATGATATCAACTCAAGTTATTTCTTAACAATAATTTCAAGTGATTTGGAATGATAAATTATTATGTCGACTTTGGACATAAGCAGGTTAATTTGAATATTTCTAATCAATTTTGAATGTGTGTTTAAACACCAGAGAAATTTAAACATGAAGATATATGTAATTATATCGTTCCATTTAAATTGGAAAGTAATTTAAGAAATCTTTTATGTTGATTATTGGTTTATTTTGAATTATGTGACATGAGATGTCGTTAATAATAATTTTACTTGCGTAGTAGAAATTGTTAAACCATAAACCATTTTATTAATATGGGGGTTTATCTCTTGCATTAGTTGAGATAATTTAATTTTCTTCTGTCACAAATATTTTTATGACAGTGACATTTATTTATAAATGAGTTGCAAGAATGTATACAATCAATTGGGTTTTTGAATTGTTCGTTTCTTAGGCAAAATTTTTATGAGGATATGATTTTGTCAAAACATTAATTCTGATTTGTGTAGTCATAATTATTTTGGATTTTTTGATTTGAAATTTATGAGTCAAGCACATCATAGACAACAAATGATAAATGTCATGTTACTAAATTCAAGCTCACCACAGAACTTGTGGGGGGGAAGCAATATTGTCTGCTAATTATGTAAAGGTCGATCACCTTCCTACAAATACTTAAAAGTGTGGGGGTGTTTCGCAAAAGTTGAAGTTCCTGTTCCTAAAAAGACTAAGATTGGACCAAAACCAGTAGATTGTGTGTTTATTGGTTATGCTCAGAATAGTAGTGCATATCGGTTTTTGACTTATAAATCAGAAATACCTGATATAAATGTGAACACTATTATAGAGTCAAAGAATGCTGTGTTTTTTGAACATGTCTTTCCTTACAAGAAAGGACAGGAATTAAGTTCACAGAAAAGAACTTATGATTGTACACAAAGTCAGGAGATTAATGACAATCAAGCACAAGAGACTAGTAATGGTCTCAACCAATAAGATTTAACTAATGATGAACCAAGACGAAGTAAGAAAGCAAGAACATCAAAATCCTTTAGTCCAAATTTTTTAACATACTTGTTAGAAAATGAACCTCAAAGCTTTAAGGCAGCAATGACAGGTCCTGAAGCACCTTTATGGAAAGAGGCTGTTAATAATAAAATTGAGTCCATTATGCAGAATCATACTTAGGAATTGGTGGATCTTCCACCAGGTTCTAAACCTCTTGGATATAAATGGATATTCAAGAGAAAAATGAAAGCAGATGGTTCAATTGACAAGTATAATAGCAAGACTTGTAGTTAAAGGTTACAAACAAGAAGAAGGTCTGGACTATTTTGACACATATTTCCCTGTGACAAGAATAACATCCATTCGCATGCTTATTGCTATAGCAGCGTTGTTTAAATTAGAAATACATCAAATGAATGTTAAAACAGCATTCTTAAACGGTGATCTAAATGAAGAGATCTATATGGAACAACCCGAGGGGTTTGTAGTATCAGGGCAAGAAAAGAAAGTTTGTCGACTTGTAAAATCCCTTTATGGATTAAAACAAGCACCTAAGCAATGGCATGAAAAATTTGATCATGCAATGCTTACTAATGGGTTTAAGATAAACGAATGTGACAAATACGTCTATGTTAAAAACACTGACCAAGGATATGTCATAGTTTGTCTTTATGTGGATGACATGCTTATCATTGGAAGCAGTCAAAACATGATCAAATCAACTAAGCAAATGCTTAATAAAAGATTTGATATGAACGATATGGGGGTCGCAGATGTTATATTAGGAATGAAAATTACTAAAACATCTGACGGATATGCATTATCTCAATCTCATTATATTGAGAAAATTCTTGATAAATTTATCAAGGATGATTTGAATTTAAATAGAACACCTGTAGATATCAGTCTTTATTTATCGAAAAAATAAAGGTGATGTAGTGTCTCAGTTAAAATACTCCTAAATCATTGAAAGCTTAATGTACCTAATGAATTGTACTCGTCTTGATATAGCTTATGCTATCAGTAAATTGAGTAGGTACACTAGTAACCCTGAAGAAGACCATTGGAAAGTGATCACTCGGGTTCTTAGATATCTAAGATTTACTCGTGATCATGGTTTGAACTTTACTCGATATCCAGCAGTACTCGAAGGTTATTGTGATGCCAATTGGATATCGGATACTAAAGATTCAAAATCCACTAGTGGATATGTCTTTACTCTAGGAGGCGCTGCTGTTTCTTGGAAGTCCACGAAACAAACTTGCATCGCACGATCCACAATGGAATCTGAGTTCATTGCTTTAGACAAAGCAGGTGAAGAAGTAGTATGGCTTCGTCACTTCTTAGAAGACATTCCAATGTGGCCAAAACCTGTGTCAGCTATTTGCATTCATTGTGATAGTCAATCTGCAATAGGCAGGGCACAAAATCACATGTATAACGGTAAGTCACGACATATTCGTCGTCGACATAATACCATAAGGCAATTGTTGTCAAATGGAATAATCTCTATAGATTATATAAAATCTAAAGAGAATATTACGGATCCGTTAACAAAAGGTTTGACAAAAGAGCTAGTGTATAGTTCATCAAAGGGGATAGGATTAAAGCCTATTACATAAGAGTCGTCATAATGGTAACCTTACTTATATGACTGGAGATCCCAAGAACTAAGTTCAAAGGGATAACTAAGTTATGTATGGCTCGCCAGAAATCACCAAGGGATTAAAATTCCTACCCATTCCTATGGTGAGAGTGATATCTGCAACATATATTGTCTGCAGGGATATAAGGATAAGTTTTGCTTTTAATGATTACTTATATCTTGATTAAGGCATAAAATCAAGACGAGTATAAGGAGATACTCACAATAAGAATCACATATATGAGTGTTGAACTGGGGCCGGTTCTATGAGAATGAAAAAGGCTACATTCTCTAGAAATACTCATGAAAACCAGGTGCGTTCAAGGCCAAAATGAACACAACAGTGAGAACCATGATGTGTTAGAAGATATTTTGTGTGAAATCTATTGTCTTAGCTTACACAAACAGCTAAACAATTCAAGGCATTGCGTCCATTGGTTAGCCAGTAAGTCCGATAGGTTATCACTAGGGAAGGTTCAAGGCCGAAAACTACCTATCCTGATGCAAGATATTTTCGACTTATACTCTTTCGTTGAGTCTGCATTTTGTTGCATTTCCATTGTCATCAAATTCCATTCATGTGGGGGATTGTTGGAAATGGTTATAAAATTCTGGATAAAACCAGAATTTTTTTCTAAGTTTGGTCTAATTTTTAGGTGGGCCCCGTGCATCGATTTATACGGGTCAAAGTGGTAACGCGTTCTATGCCGCGTTGTGATTTACGTGGTATATTTGGTTGCTCAAAACCATTACCGGGTGAATGGAAAATTGAAGCCAAAGTATGCTCCATGGAAATGGAGTTTTGGTGGAAATTCCATAAAGGTTTGAATAAAGCTTGTCCCACATTGATTTGGTGGGAGGTTTTGAAAGGGTTTATAAGGCATGGGTTTAGTACTTGGGGTGTGCCCCAAGGGGTACCCAAGTGTTTTAGAGGGAGAGGTTATGGGCAAAATGGGCTAGACCCATTGGACCCAGCGTCATCGCTTGCGTCCGGTCGGCTTCAGGCTGGTAGCGGGTCGTGGTGTGAGTGGAGTTGGGCTTGTTCGGCCCAATACTAATCTTTTTGGGCCAAAAACATTTGAATTTAATTTTATTAATTCAAATTAAACTAGTTTGGTTTTATTGTACATCCAAATAGGGCCCTTCTCGAAAATAAACCAGTCTGGTATTATTGCACACCCAAACAGGGCCCTTCCCGATTTTGTTATTTGTTTGAAATATAAACAGATTCAAATCTGTTGAATTCAAAACCAACAGGTATCATACCTGTTCAATTCAAAACCTAGAGCCACCAATCCATCTATAAATAGGACAGTCCTCATTTAGATTTTATAACTCTAATTTTCGTCCTTCATAATTCTGCAAACATCCTCTTCATTTTGCTGCATTATTTTCTTGTCAGAGAGAGTATAAACACTTTGTAGTAGATCATTTTATCCTGGGAGATAAACGTCCAAATTCTGAAAACACCGTGGAGAGGACGAAAATGATGAGAAAGAGAAACAATTGGGATGATGATTTAGTAGATTTGCCATTGTCAAAACTTATACCAAGCTTTGCCCAAGTTTTGACATTGTCATAATTTGACAATTGGTATAGTGAAAGTTAATTTTGATTACTCTTGTCAAAATTTGACAACTCCAATGGCCTATCATCACAGATGTTACTAGTGTTATCAATCATGCCACCCTGCTAAAAGTATTATGCCAAATTTTAAAACAATGAATTGATTATCAACTTTTTAAAATTTATTGTACTATCTTTAAAATGTTAGGAGATGCTCCTAGTGTTATCAATCATGCCATCATGCAAAAAATATTGTGCCAAATTTCAATGTAATGAATGTTTGATCATTTACTTCTTCTTTTTTTAAAATTTACTGTACTTTCCTGAAAATGTCATGTTATGCATTTTTTTTAAAAAGAATAATATAAAAATAAAATTAATGTTTAAAAAAATACTAACCATCATATAAATAATTTTAATTCAAAATGAAACTTTAAAACATTCCATAAAAAAATACAAACCATTAAATTTGATTTAATTTATTTCATGTAAGTTTAAATTGGGAAAATGAATTAAAGTTTTTTTCAATATTAATTGTGGGTGTTGATTTTTGACTACACAACCAAACAAGAAAAGTCAGCAAGAGAGCACCGACAAAATAGATTAAGCCCAAACAACCTATCACAAAAAGATAAGAATTCGGCGGTGGTTCATCCACCCGGGGGCATTCCGACGATCAAGTCAATAATTATCTCTCAAAGATAGCCAATTGTGCTCAACTCACAAGAAAGAACTTACTGCTTATAGTATATCACACATACCTGAGTCCCGCGGGGGTGCCCTGTTTTTATAGCCAGCACTGACCTGATCCTTATAGAAGCCTTACTTTAGTGGACTCAGCCTCAATGCTCATCCTAGACTCCTAGCTAGATAGGGATAAACTCCCTAAGAGTTTTATTTTTATCTAGACTGAGATCCTCTCCTGTTCTCGGACTCTTGTCCCTTATTCGCTCATCCCGAATTCTGATATCCTCACAAATAATCTCGGTCTAGACGAGATCACCTCGGCGTCATGACCAGGCCACGTGGCATCTCGACTGATACTTCAGCATCACCTTAACTATGTGCTGTCATTCACACATTATGCCCTGCAACTGCCCCCTAGGTTCTATTACCTCGGTAACCTGAGGTGATGGAACCTACATTGCTAGTTCATTTACCACGTCGACTGAAATTCGTTCTTTCTTCCACATCCGAGATCATTACTCGTCGGCTTCATGTACCCAGGACTCAACTGTCCACTCGTCACAAACCAAGAACCCAAAACCAAGTTCTTTAAGTTTTTTCAACCAAAATCGTTCCTCTAGCCGAGGTTTTTGCCTCATTAAATCAAAAAACTCCAAGAGTTTTATCTGCGCATGTGCTGTCACTCAAGGTTTTTCCAACTGTTTTCGCCATGCGTCTTTCTCTCATTGGTTCGTACCTGACATGTGTTATTAAGTCGCGTCACTTCTGCGCACGCCGCCTGATAGACACGTCATTTAAGGTGTATTCATTTCCTTTTGTTGCCTTTTCGAGTTTCAACAAAACTCTCTCTCTCTCTCTCTCTCTCTCTCTCTCTTTCTTCGTTTTCTCACTTCGTATTCTTGCATTCTCTCTGTGCTCAAGATTTTCTCTCTCTAATAATTCTCCAACCTCCATTGCTGTCTCTTCGAGCTCTCTGCAACTGTGCTCCGTTCACTTCCTTCAGCGAAACATTCACTATTCTACTCCACTCGTTGTCACCGTCTGACTCCGGCGAACCTCAAACCGGTGTCCTCGAGCTCGGACCCAACTGGTGAGTTCCTAGTTTCTTTCAATTTCAATTCCAACCCTTCATTATTCTGAATATGTTCCTTCTTTACCATATGTCTGTTCTGTTGCTATTGAATCTGTTTTCATGGTTGCACTCTGTTTTTTCTTCGATTATGAGTCAATTTCCTATTCTTGAATCTTGAATCTGTGTAGTCTTTCAAAAATGCCAATCATGTTTTTTGCTTAAGACATTTGCACACTGTTCTTCACACACTCACTCAGTGTTCATGAATCTGTACTTTCCTTGTTTCTTGGATGTTGCTTTCTTGATTCTAATTCGCATTCCTTTTTGCTTTGTCTTGCCTTGCCTTCAGATTCTTGCCTTTGATTCTTACTTCAGTATAGACTTAGGTTTGAGATTTGATTTAGAACCCTGTTCCTTAGGAAAACTAAAACAAGATTGCTTTAGATCTTCAAAATCCTAGCTCCAGAGCCAGTTTAGGGTTTAGCCGAGGTTTTCAAAACTCATACCAAATATTCTTTTCTGAAATTTTGCACCAATCCTCCCTAAGCTGACATCATGGGAATGTTTAGGTAGAGAGTTGACACCCCTACCAAGCTGGAGTACTTTAGGCAAGAGTTTTCCATTCCAGCCGATGTTCAGATAAGGTTGGTTGGAAAGGAAGACTCTATCATGCTAGCTGGAGACTCCATGCCCTTTCTCGTGGTAGCATTTATCAAGTGTGGACTTCGACTTCCCTTAGACATCTTGTTTAGGGAAATCCTCAACTACTACGAACTCAACTCTATGCAGCTGGCCATTAACTCCTATAGGGTCATTAATGGCATAATTGCCCTAGCTCACTAGTCGACATCTAATTTTGTTATACCATGTGTGGCTTAAAGTTTGAAAAAGGCTACATTTACTACCTCAAATCAAGATCCAAAGTCTACAAAATCATAGCCGACCTCCCAAACTCCAACAAGGGTGCTGGAGACGATTACCTGATTGTGTCAGGTAACTGGGAATTTACTCCGGATGATGATCTTCATCTTTTCCCTTTACGCCGATCGGTGTTTAAAGAGGATGAGGGTAAGAACTAAGTGTCAATTTCTCTGTTTAAGACTTTACCACTTTATTCCCTTTATTTGTTCTAATATCTGTTTTCTTCTATTTGCAACTCTTCTCCAACCATTGAAGGACTTCCGCCAATCCTTTTTCCCCAGCAAAGACTTGAAGAGGCTGCTGGGCATATCCATTGACCTCCGCAAAGTGCCTTTACGACTCAACTATATCCCCACATACAAGTCAACTCTGCTCAACGTTCTTAGGTGTAGCAAGACTTCTCCATCTGCTTTAACTCCTCCAACAGCTTCATCTCCAGGCCAGACCAAGCTTCCACCTCTGACCCAGTTGAGTAGCCAACCACTTATGCCCCTCAACTAATTTCTCCATCTCAACGCCAACGTCGACGCCGAGTTCCAATTTCTACTCTTGCCGGCAGAACTCGTAACCGTAAACACCAATACTTTGAGGTATCGGCTTATGATCCAGCAAACCCATCTACTGCACTTTCAGCAATCCGCTTCGGTACCAAAGTTACCATTGCCGCTACCGCCGAGGAAATGGGTCATGCAAAAATCATCCCAGATGACCTTCTTGCCGATATCCCAAGCGTGGTGTCAGTCCACTCCTCCTCTCTTTCCCAATCGCAGCTAAAACCCAAGGCAAAAAGGGTTAAAAGGACTAAGGCCAAACCCAGTGCCATTGAGGTGGAGTTAGAAGACGCAGTGCCAATTTCAAAATTGGCTGAAGTAGAGAAGTCTGCCGAGAAAAGGCCTGCCGAGGCCGAGGCATCTGACCATCCTCAGCCAAAAAAGCCAAGGTCCGGTGGGTCTTCTAAGCTCTCTGGATTTCGCGCCGACGCTCCTTGGACTCCATCCGTCACGGTCGGAGACCGACCTCTCTTAGCCAGGGATAGCGCGCTCGACAGTCTAGAAGTCGGTGTCGCCATTTCCACCACCGTTCTACTTCCAGCTGACATCAATCAGATGTCTGAGCTTTCAGAGTATGAAAATTACGCGATGATGGTACAGCATTCTGTCTTGGTAAGTCTCAACACTTGTAATTTTTAGTTAAATTTCAACTCCTGTTTTCATACTTAACGAATTTTCTTTGCATTCTTGCAGGTTATCTAGCAGGGTCACTCCCTTGCAGTCAAGACCAATAAGTTCAAAAAAGAACTAACGCAAAAAATAAATGAGGCAGCCAAACTCCTTTCCTCACTAAACAAAGCCGAGGCAGATTCGAGGTCTTCTAGATCGAGCCAAGACTCTTGAGTCGACCTTGAAGAAGAAGGCCGAGGACATAGCGAGTGCAGAAAATGTTACCGAGGTTGCTCAAGTCGAGGCAAAAGAGGCCAAGGAGAAAGAGGCCCAAGCCCAAACCGAGCTCCAAACAGCAGTGGCTACAAAGGCGGCCGAAATCAAAATGGCTGATGAGAAGGCCTACGTTGAGCGGGCAGCCGATGTCCATGATGAACACAAGAAACAAGTCAAACAGGCATGCCATAGGGGTTACACCCTTGGTTGGATGGCTGCTTTGAAGGAACTTGCTATTCCCGATGACTCACCCCTGAGGGACGAAAGCCGACTTGCTATGCCGCTCCCTTCACTCCAAGCCAGTCTGAGGATGAGGCTGAGAGGGACGAAGAAGCTGAGGTTGAGACCAGTGGCAAAAGTTCTGCTGGGGTCAAATCCCCAACTCTGAATGAGCAAGTCCTTGACTAGACTCAGGATGAGAAGGACGAGGTCCAAAAGACCACTTCTGAGGCCAAGGTCAAGACTTCCAACAAGAGCCTTGATGACACACTACTTAAGATCGACACCAAGGTCTAAGCTGAAAGGTCTGCCCAGTTGTCTGCCGAGGCTAACACACAATGCCAATTGCCAAGACAGGGCTGTAACACCCCGAAATAATTCAACATGAACTATCCACATTAATAAGCATTCACTACAAAATGACAATAATCCCTCCATTTTCACATATATAATAAATGGGTTCAATACAAAAGTTCCACATGCGATATACATTCACAACATACAAGGATACATGAATCTATAGTATGTAAAGCATCAAATCTCAAAATAATAAAATGCCCTGAAGGGCTTACATCTTCCAAGGCAATAACCCGGTTACACAAAATGGTCTCTCGGACCCAAACACATTAGCCATTGGCTTACAAAAAGATCACAACAAAATAAGAGCTATGTACTCTTTACAATTATCCGCACCCTCAACTTAGCGGGATCACCATGTCTTTACTTGCACCAAAGTCCCATAGGGGTGAGCATAAAGCCCAGTAGAGAATTCTAACAAAGTATATACAGTTATGCAATTCTCAGTAAAAATGCAAATGTTCATGCTATTCCATGCTTTCTTAAAGAAAATTTCATTTCATGCTCTTCTTAAAATTTCCATTTCAATAAAAGTTAACAATCTCAACGCATTTCAAAAACTTCCAATTTTAATCAATAGGGGCGGTAAATACAACACTGGTAATCCCTAGGCTGGTGTCTACAAGTAGACTCTACGAGTACTACCAAATTGTCATTTTTATCGGTATTAACCGGAAGGCTCGACACCTATCCGCGCAGTTTTCTGGTGTTTTACCATGGACACTTAGGCCAACTTATCAAACTCAACTACACCCCCTATCCGGACTTACCACGTATTTACCCCATTCACATTACCAAAGTTCTCATTCCAATATATATTCTTTCTTTAAAGTAAACATTTTCCAACACATGTCAAGATGTACAATAATGACAATAAATCGATTGAAAATGGGATGCAAATAACTACTAACTCATAGCATTTCTTTATTTCAAAATGTCTCAAAAGAATATCCACAATCACCTTCACAATTACCCCTTTCAATGTTGTTTCACAAAACCACCATATGTCATAAACACATATTTACAACTTCTCATTTCACAAGCCTCAACAATCAAATTCCTTCAACAGTACATATGATGTTTCCACATATTAATCTCCAATGGTTACAATTCTCATAACCCATGGTGTATCACAATTTTCCATTTACAACATTACATGTTCAAGTGTTAGTGATGATGTTAAAATGACATCTCATTTCTCAAACATTAAGTAAACTCCATCAACTATTTTTTCATAAGTTTAATAGAGGGAAACCCTTAAGAAATAGTAAAAAAAAAAATTGAGTTACAAACCCACATTCAAAACTCTCTACATTTAAATCAAAATCTAAAAACCAACACAAAACTTTAAATGACACCTTTAAATCAACATTAATGTGGCAAAACTTGTATATATAACTCAAGAAATCCCTACCTCAAAGTGTTGATGATGAAGAGAAGATGAAACCCTAGTTTCAAGGAGAAGAGGGTCTTGGATTTCCACCACACCAAATGAACCCCTAACTTTAGATCTTCAAGATTAGAGGAAAATGATGATGATCTTGACCCAAAAATTTGCAAAATCAAAGAGTCTTAGTGTGTGAGGAAGTTTTCTAGAGAGCATGGAGAGAAAAATAGGGTTTAGAGTGTGAGAGAGAGGTGTAAAATGAGTGATACATTTGGACCAAAAACATTTAAAAAAAAAAAAAAAAAAAACAGAATTTCGGACTGACAGTCTGCCGCACATGCGGCGCCCTTCCCCATACGTGTGGAGTGCCTCTCCCGCACGTGCGGCCTTCATCCCCACACGTGCGGGGATCCTCTCCCGCACCTCTACCCGCTCGTGCATATAAAGCAGTATGCAAGCCAACAAACCCCTGAATTCCACACGTGCGGCCCCTGACCTCCATCCCAGAATTTTTCGGCTTCACTCTCGGGCACTCCGAACCCAACTGTGCACTCTCCCGAACAGGTGAAATTCCACGCCGAACAAGACAAGAATAAGAACTAAATTTTGAGAATTATTTCCTGACGTTTCAAACCCAATGAGAGCAAGAAAAGAATGGAGTGAAAAAGAAAGAAAAAGAAAGAAAACAAGACCTGGTCGTCACAGGGGCAGACTGTGAAAAATGCATAAACTTTGGTCTTTCCTCCCTTTAGTACTTTTTGTTCTTACTTTTGAATAGCCGTAATCTTTTTTTTGAACAATGTTAGCTTTATATTTAGCCGATGTGCCCCTTTTGTCTTTGTAAATGAACAAGTAATCTCTTATGCCAGGCTGAAGTGCCTTTTTGTATCTAAACAAGTTTCTTTTCTGAATGCAAATCTTATATTTTCTTCCAAGTGCTGAATGTATGCTTTTCTTTCTTATATGCATGTTTATTGCTTTTCTTCATGCCTTTCATGTTTCCATACTTAGAATATTTTTGCATTTCTTTAAAGTATACCTTAACTGTATAATAACTCCGGGATATAATACCTCGGATATAAACCTTGAATGTTTTCCTCGGTCAACCATTGCCATACCTCAGCTAACACTTTGAAAAAATCAAAATATTTTTACAAGTGTTATTTAGTATTGCTTTTTACCTTCATATGCTATCTTCTATTAAGACTTCACCATTTCCAAGCTTGGACAACCTGGTTGGTTACCTCAGGTAATATGTATCTCGGATACTTTATTCACAATTACCTCGACTAACTCCAACTTGTAAATTTTTCTGAAATTTCAACAAGTGTTAAGCCTATTTCAACAAGTGTCAAACTCTTTAAGTTTGTTCATCACTTTAGCTCCCTACCCCCTAATGTGAACCTAAGTTCCACTTAAGTTCACATTAAGCATGTGACTATGGTCTTTCGCCGAAGGTTAACCTTAAGTTCACATTATTAGTTTTTGTATTTTTATATCACCTGCATTAGTTTCAGTCTATTTAACCTTATTAAAATGGAAGTTAGTTTAATTATTTTAAAATCTCAAGAGATGTCAATGTAATTTATCGTAAAAATATAATATTTTGATAATATATCGAGCTAAAATATAACATTAACACAATTATAATTGCAATAGTACTATTTATTGAAAATTATCTTAATACTTATTCTCTTTCAAATTGAGAAATGATATTCAGTTGTAATCTTTTTTATTCTTTTTTTGTCATTATGTCTAAAAAAAAAAAAGGATGTAAGGCTATAAAAATAGAGTGTTACTATTAGCACTTCATCAATTATTTTGGACCCTTTATTTTTTTAGTTTTTTTTTATTACAATAATAACCTCAAATGAAATTATTAAAAAGGATATTAATAATTTTGGAATACCTTATTTCACAATTAAGCTCATATATCCACTACATCATGAGTTAGAGGCATCTACCTCCATAACCACATATCCATCTTCTCAAAATCTCACATTCAAAACCTACCCACCCTTAAAATCTTAAAAACCCTTTGGCGGTAATATTCCGACGATAACGGTGGCAACGATAATGGTGGCAACCATTTGATTACCTACACTTCTCTAGCAATAATAATGAGTGAAAGTTTTTCCAACAATTGCAATTCTTTGAGACTAGAGGAGTATAACAATAAAAACTCAAAAGAGATTCATAACTTTGATGGTATTCTTAGCTCAGAGGAGATTGGCCTTGTGAGGGTAAGTTTCTTGAAAAAAAAAATGACAAAAATAATAAAAAAATGTTCGTTATTTTTTCGGGACTGAACTCTTGAACATATGATCAAAATTTGGGAACACAGACCTGAACATTGTTCATTTGTTCCAGAACAGGTAATTGAACATTTCTTATTTGTTCAGGAATAGATAACCGAAACTTATGGAGATTGCAGAACCAACAAAAGGAGAATTTTGAATCAAAAACAAAAAACCTTACATTCATTTTCTCAAGTCTTTTTTAGGTAATAAGGAAAGTTAAACAACAGAATAAAAATGAAAAGAGAGGGTTAATCCTTCTCATACACAATTCCAACCATATCAGCCACTAGAATGGGCCTTAACAAAATAGGGGGGGTCTTCATAGATCTTCAAATCTTCCACCTGGTTGTCTCTCATATGAGCATGGGCATCTGTGCACTGATTGGCTTCTCGAAAAATGTGTTTGATAATGCAATCCATACGAGAAGTAAGGAATTTAATGTCATCCACAAGAGCACGGTAAGGGCAGTTTGGATGAGCTTCTTCATTGATGACGTTGACAGTATCTTGACAGTCTATTTCAATTATTACATTTCTTCAACCTTTTTCATGAATGATGGTTGTTCCGCGATAAATAGCCCATATTTCTGCTTCGAGGCTTGTTGCTACATCCAACTTTCCAGAGTATCCCAGAATTCAAGAACTTTTTGCATCTCTAAAGAGTCCTCTAAAACCAGCTTTTCCTAAACTTTCCTTGGTAGATCCATCAGCATTTAGCTTGATATTACCTATAGGAGGAGGCAACCAATTGATTAGTTTAATTCTTTGATGCTCAGAGCTTAGGGGGAATTGGAAGGCCTCATGGATCTCTTGAGTATACTGGAACACTACGCGTAAGCTGTCACTAATGTGAACATCACAGTTATCAAAAACAGTTTTATTCCTACCTTTCCAAATGAACCAAAGGGTGACAGTGAACCATATGTTCCAATTGATACTTGCAAGTTTAGTTTTATCACAAAGATTAAAGGAAAGCCAAACATCCAGAGGCTTATCAATGCCATCCCTAATCCATTGATCATTTTTCAAATTTTTCCGCAACTCCCTTGAGTAATAGCAATCTCTAAGGAGGTGGCTCATGCTTTTCCCATTAGAATGGCATCTAGGACAAAGATCATTGCTGTCAAAACCTCTGCTGACTCTAAGTTGGTTTGTGAGGAGTCTACCATGCATAACAAGCCAGAAGAAGCCTTTGAGTTCTTGAGGAATTTTTAATTTCCAAATCCAATTAATGATGAGGTCATAAGCAGATTTGGAAGAGAATCTACCTTGGGGAGAACCTGTCTAGTGGGGTTTATCAGGAAAAGTCACAAATTGGGGAAGTTTGACTTTATGGATGTTAGCAATATCAGTAGGTAAAAAGGTGACTAGTAATCGGGTTCAAATTCCAGTCCCCCTCCTCATTAATAGTGTTGACAGTGTTATGAGTGTTAGTGTGAGGGCTAGGTGAAGTATTAGCTAAATGTTGGGTTCCGCACCACCAGTCATTCCAAAGAGAAGCTTTATTAGCATCCCCAATAGTCCATTTGGTACCTAGTCTAAGAGTATCTCTAGTTTTGACAATGCTTTTCCACAAGGGAAAGCCTTTCTTACCCAAAGGCCAATCAAAAAGGGAGTGTTTATGGAGATACTTCTTTTTCAAGATATCAGTCCACAAGCTATGATCATCATTAAGGATCTTCCAACCTAGTTTGGCAATGAGGGCATGATTATGGTGGCTAGCCTTTCTAATGCCAAGACCCCCTTTATTTTTAGGTAAGCAAACTTGGTCCCAATTAATGAGGTGAACTCTTTTCTTGAAAGTAGAGTCGTCCCAAAGAAAGTTTATGTCTAATTTGTCAATGTTATTGCAAAGGTTTTTAGGAATCTCAATGGTTTGCATAGCATAGGAGGGCATGGCTGAGGTGACAAATTGGATGAGGGTTGCTCTACCAGCCAAGGAGAGTGTATTTGAGCATTTTTTCAACGATGAATTAGAATTGAACTCTATTGACACGGTTGTGAAAAAAAAGGAGTGCCAAGGTATTTACCAAGATCTTGAGTGAGAGGAATACTACAATGGTGGCTACGATTTCAAGCCTTATTCCTAGAGACATTAGAAGAGATAAAAAGATTGGACTTGTGAAAATTGATTTTTTGGCCAGAAATATCACAAAAATCATTCAAAACTTCCATCACCACATCACAATTAACCATATTCGCTTGAGCAAAAAGAATGAGGTCATCAGCAAAGAAAATGTGAGTTAGAGGAGGGCAGTTATTGAAGGCTTTAATCCCTCTCCAATCACTAGGATCAACCTTAAGATTGATCATGTTAGAGAGCCTTTCTATGCAAAGGACAAAAATATAGGGAGAAAGGGGATCACCCTGTCTGATGTCTCTACCAGTGTAAAATGCTGGCAAGGCTTCACCATTCCATAAAATAGCAGTGTTCACAAAAGAGATACAGCTCATAATAAGATCAATCAAGTCTTCATTAAAATTAAATTCAACAAGGGTATTAAAAATAAAGTCCCAAGATATCCTATCAAAAGCTTTTTCAAGGTCAATTTTAAGAATCATACCACCAAGTTTGCCTTTTTTATGTCTCAAAGTGTGCAAAATTTCTTGGGTAATGATGATGTTATCAGTGGTTGATCTACCAAAAATAAAGCTACTTTGATTGGGGCTGATAATCTGATCAAGAAGAGGTATAATTCTATTAACAATAATTTTAGTGATTATTTTGTAGCTAACATTGCAAAGGCTGACAGGCCTAAATTGCTTGATATTCTCAAGGTTATCAATTTTGGGAATCAAAGTGATCAAGGTTTCATTAGCCTCAATAGGAATTTCCTTATTGGCAAAACAGTTTTTAACAAACATACAAACAGATGGACTAACAATGTCCCAAAATTTATGATAAAAGATGCCTTGAACACCATCAGGGCCAGGGGCTTTAAAGGCCCCAATGTTCTTAACAGTGTCGCAGATCTCTTTATCACTAACAGGTTGCTTAAGATGATGATTCTCTTCTTCACTGATTTTAACTTTTACAATGTTATTGTAATGCTCAAGAGTTAGGACATATAGCGCTCCCGGGTTTTTACCCCTTGTTGTACAGTGGTTCCGTAGATGTTAGCAGTTGTTTAAATCTTATTTACATCCTCTTATACCTTGAATAGGAATTATAGGATGTGTTGGGCAGGTTTGTTACAGGTTGGTGGAACTTAGAACCAAAAGTAGTTGCCCAGATTTTGGCTTGTCCGCTTGAGCTGAGATTTTGATGCTCGAGCGGGGTCCTTATTGTAGCTTCTCCGCTCGAGCGGGATAATCACCCTTCCAGTATTTTCTTTGCAGTGTTATGCCTTTCGGCGGAGGTTTTGGGCCTTTCGAGCAGGAGTTTGTGTGGCCTTCGGCGGGGAGTTGGGCGCTTGAGCGGGGGACCTGTCTGCAAAAGTTCTGAGAGTGTGCATCCACCGCTCGAGCGGGAGTCTGTGAGTGGCGCTCGAGCGGGGGTTTCCACGCTTGAGCAGGGTGACTCTTATTTAAAAACGAGATCCAACTTTTTTATCACTTTTTCAAGATCTTTTCTCTCTCTTACTTTTCCAAAAAGCCATTTTCAGAGCTTCTCACTCTAAAACCGGCCCTTCTCTCTTAGATTTGATCTAGTAGGAGTTGTTTGCTCACTTTTGGCCTTTACAAAAGTTGTGTTGATCGTCGAGGGCTACATTTTAATCTGAAAATTTCGGAATTCTGAGCATTTTGGTTTTGGTCTTCATCTCCATTGGAGCTCAAACTTTGAGGTAGGGATATCCTACTCCTCCTTATGGATTTTGTCTTTAAATTTTAGCATTTTGATATGTTGGGTGTTGTTGGGTAGTTTTGAGAAAGTTTGGGCCTCTTGTGTAATTTTACATAAGTTGGGGTTTTGTTTATAATAAACCTAAATGCAAGTTTGGCATAAAATGATGATAGATGATGGAATGTGGATGAAAATGGAACCTTAGGGTTGTTTTGTTAGTTAAGGGAATTTGCCCTAATTGACGTAATAAATTAATTCGTGTAATTAATTTGAGAAAATGAGGAATTGAATTAGAAATGTTGGAATTGGGAATGTATGGGATTAAAGGGTGTAGTTAATTTATTTATCGCTTACCAAAATGAAATGTTGATATATTACCCATTTTATGCATTTATTTTCTGTTTAGAAATAACTGCTTTGGGCTATCGGTGGAGGATTGTCTTGATTGTTGTAGACAATGCATGATGATTAGGCAAACGAAAACTAATCAATGGAATGTGTCATAGAGCATGACGGTTGATAGAATACATTAACTTTATGTATTAGTTAATTGTGTATAGAACCTATGTGTTTATATGCATTATGTGTAGAGGAGGAGATGGGGGATGTACTCCGTGGTTTAGGGGAAGATGGGGGATGTACCTCTAAACCGGATAGTGTTGGGAGGAGATAGGAGATGAACTCTGTAGATACAGCTCATATGCTTATCTTTGAGAAGTGTAGACACAGCTCATATGCTTGTCAAGAGAAGTATAGATATAGCTCATATGCTTATCTTTGGTTATATGATATAGTTTTTATACTTATCTGTTGAGATGTGGAGATAGCTAATATGCTTATCTGTTGATGTATTGATTTAGCTAGTATGCTTAACTACTGAAAATGGAAAATGAAAAGTATCATGGACTTGTATGTCATGTGATTGCAATGTGATATAAGTGGATGTATAAGTGTTGGCCATCTATCAACTGCTAATCTTTTAGTCATTGTTCATAGCTGGTTTAGTGTATTTCTACTGGGCCGTGGCTCACCCTATATGGGAATATCATTTTCAAGTATAGGTAGCTTGCCACCTCCAAGAACATAGCTTGGGAGGCTAGAGGCAGTCAGACTTTTGGATGTTATTTTCCTTTTGATGTATTACATGTAAATTCAAGCCTAGGGCTTAATGTGTATATGAGTTAGTACTCATTCCTTTTAACCAAGTGTTGGCTTGGAAAGTTGTAAGCCCATGGGGCATTTACTTTTGTTGTCAACATGTAATACTTTTTGTAAGGAAATATTCTGATAAATAGAAGGATGTTGATCTTTTATATGTCAATATTGTTGAGATTAATGTTATTATTTTGAGGGCGTTACAGGACATCTTCATGACTAAAGAGATTGCAAAAATAATTAATAACGAGGGATTTGAAGTCACTGGGGTTGTTAATCCAGATACCATTATCATCACAAACCATGTAGATTCTAAGTTTTTTTCTTCTAGTGATGGTAGCCATGTGAAAATACTTGGTATTTCTCTCTCATTGGGTGAGCCACTTAACTCTAGATTTTTTATACCAAAGGATTTCCTCTTGGCGAAGAACAAGATTGAATTATTTTATGAGGTCTTTTTCAAGGAGAAACATGTTGTGAGCAAACATAATGTCTTAGGCATTTTGAATACCTTCAATGCGAGATAAAAGTCTCTTTTTTTTTTATGAAAAATGTTGCGAAAAATGTCTTTGTTCCAAATTTTAGCTTTAGACATCATGAAGTTGGTTTTATCAATCAAGGAAGAGTCACATTCATTCCAAACATTTTGAATAACTTCTTTAAAATTAGGATGAGTAATCCAAGCAACTTCAAATCTAAAAGGTCTATTAACTGGAGTAGGGGTAAAGTTCATACCTTCAATGTAGACCACCAACGGAACATGGTCTGAGTATGTTCGAGGAAGATTCCAGACACAACTTTGAGGGAATGCGTTCATCCATTGAGTATTGCAAAGAGCACGATCAAGTCTTTCTTTGGTATTGGCTAATCCTTGACGGTTATTAGTCCAAGTAAGTTTTGGACTAGAACAGCCCATGTCCATGAGGTTGCAGTTGCTGAGTCTCTCAAGAAATTTTGAATTCCTACTCGTATTAGTGTTGGGGGTGAAACTTCTTCTTTCCTCTTGATTAGCAAAATCATTAACGTCACCTGCCACTAGCCATGGGCTTTGAGTGCCTTCAAAGATAGCTTCAATGCCTTCCCATAGAGCATCTCTATTTTTTGGATTAGGACTAGCATATACAGTTGAAAGAACCCATTCCTCGTAATCCACTCTGTTGATTGTGGCATGTATTACTTGGTGGTTGGCTTCGAATACATTAATATTGACCTGCGAGGGCTCCCATAAGAGCCAAATTCCTCCAGCTCTACCATTTGGATCAACACTAGACAAGGCAATGCAGCCCAAGTTATTGAAGAACGTGCCCATAGAAGTAAGTGTGACTTTGGTTTCCATGAGAATTATCATATCAGGTTTGTGATTTTGGATAAGATCCCGCATGTTTCTCTTGAAGGTGTTATTGCCAGCCTCCTGGCAGTTCCAGATAAGCAAATTCATTGATCCCTTATTGGGAAGTTCTGGGGGAGTGTTGAAGTCTGGTTGACCCACGATGTGATTAACTCTCTTGTAATCTTCCATAGTGGACTTCATTGATACTAGTTTCACCAAGTGTTGAATGTGGCCTGAGAGGCATTTCCATCTTGGTTCGATACTCATCCTTGCTTGTTCTACCCACCATTCTACGACGACTAGGTGAGTTGCTTCGGTCTCTGGCTCGATGAACAAACTCACATTGTTGTATTTTATGCGATGATGGGTCAGTTCCATTGGATCCATGACGAATTGAGGTATCAGGGGGTCTTTCTTTAAGGTTAGATTGAACTGGAGATAAATGAGAGTGATGATGTTGGGTGAGATTAGAGGGATTGGAGTTTAGGCCATTTGCTGGTTGGTTATGGTTTGGAGAGGTAAGAGAGTTTTGAAAATTTTCCATCTCTGTTGAGGTTGTAAAAGTAGACGAAGGGTTGACAAAAACATCAGCTTTATTTCTCCTCATTGCAATATCAACTTTATTACTCATCATTGCAGGTTTCTCAGAAGGAGATAAGGCATTGACGGTGGTGATTTGCACTTCAAGGATTGTGTCTACATCCGAAGTCAATAACATATCTCTATCCATACAAGAGAAATCTGGCTAATTTTCTGTGGCTGTATAAACAGTGTTGGGCTTAGAAGTAGAGGGTTGAGTTTGGCCTATTTTAGCTTTGTGTTTAGGTTCAAAATGTTTCTATTTGAATGGGCCTTCTTTAGCATTTTGTAGCGGACCAAATCTGTTCTTCTCCAAATTGGGTTGGTTGGTTATAGGTTTTTTCCCTTGGTTTGGTCTTTCGGGCTTTCAAGCTACTAGCATCCATGGCCCATACCTAGTTTTGTCTGATCCGAGCTCCATAGTTTTAGCAGAAGCCGAGTTTTCCACGTGCCGGTGTGCGTTGGTGCTGTCTAAAGCTTCTGTGGACTTGTCTGGGTTCGTAGTCGGAGTGCTTCCACAATGCTCTTGCCGGTGACCCACCCTACCACAAGAAAAACAAAAAAAGTGTAAGTGTTCATATTCTATATTATAGACATATTTACCTGTAGCGAATTGCGAAGTTAGCGGGTTTCCCAGGTTGATTTCTACACAAACTCTAGCATAGCGCCCTCTGGTTGTTGTAGCAGTGTTGAGATCAACTTTAATTGGTTTGCCAATTAGCTTGGCTATGTGGAAGACTTTTCATTGTAGTATTCAATAGGCAATTGTGGGAACCTCACCCACACAGCTATGGAGATGTCTTCAGCTACAGATGACTTGAAATCTGCCTTCCATTTTCTCACAGTCAAATAGTGATCTAAAATAACGCATGGGCCTCCTGTGAATACTTTTGTGAAATCTGACTTTACCTCAAACTTGAATAGGAAAAATCCTAATCCCAGATCAACAGCTTCGAAATTGCCTTGGATTTCCCATAACTAGGGCTGCAAACGAACCGAGCTTTTCATGAACAAACTCGAGCTCGACTCGTTAAGGCTCGTTCGAACTCGGCTCGATTAATAAACGAGCCGAACTCGAGCTTAAATTTCAAGCTCGATTAATAAACGAGCCGAGCTCGAACTTATTATTGCTCGACTCGAATAGGCTCGCGAACTCAAAAATATAAATATTAATTTATATTTTTATATTTTAAATATATATTATATATTTTATATATATATATTATATTATATTAATATATATATATATATTATAATAAAATAATAAAATATTTATATATTATATTATATTAATTATATTGTCCAAGTTGCCTTAACAAAATTGTCCAGCAAAGGGTAAGCTCAGTAAAGCATTGGAAAACAATTTATAATGGTCTCACCTCCTTCAAGTTGCCTATTGATTCGATGTGGGACAGCCACGCACCACACCACTGAACAAACTTCAGAAGGGACAAGGGATGGTTGAGAATTTATCCCACATCGGTTCTCTTACAAAATCAAAAGGGACCTTTGCTCTATATAAACAGCCTAGCTTCTGTTGATTATTGTTTACAACTCAAGCCGAGCTCAGTTTAGCTTGAGCCAAGTAATGTTGAGCTCGAGCTTAAGCCATACTTTAAAATTTTATTTGGTGGTTTTACTTGGCTAACGAGCCATAACGAGCCATAACGAGCCGAGCTCGAGTTTTGTAAATTTTAAGCGAGCCGAGCTTGAGCTCGCATATTTAGGCTCGTTTCGAACTCGGGCCGAGCTCGAACACCTTCATAATAAGACTAGCCGAGCTCGAACATGGTGAAACTCGACTCGACTCGGCTCGATTACAGCCCTACCCACAACCTCTTGACCCTATTTAGAAGAGCTTTGTAACCTATGCTCATGCCCATTAATTTAACAATTAAGAAATCCTTCAATGGCTTTCGGATTTTCTTTAAAGGCTTTGAGGGAAAAGGACTCTGGGTATAGAGGTGCTAAGATTTGAGTCCGCCTCAGGTAGGTCTTCCATTTCACCATCACTCATGAGCTCATCGTTAGTAAAGAGATTGTCCTCATCACTATCGAAAAAAATTTCGTTGAATTTTGGGTCTAGCAGCACTTGCTTGAAGGATTTTTGCTGGATTTCAGTTTCTTGAGCCCTAATACGTTGATCCCCTTTTGCAATTGGGTGGGTTGGGGACGAATCTTCAATTGCGTTTGCAGAGGGATCAAGCATTTGAGCATTAGCTGCAGTGGACAGGGTATTAGGCTTAGGTTCCTCTATAATGGTCACTGGTTGGCAACCAGCAAAGAGGGGGGGATTCGGTGAAATCTCAACCAGAGGGTGATCTTCATTGATGATCGGAGAGTCGGGATCATCAGAGATTGTTCCAGCAGAGATCAGAGTGATCTCGCTGGAAGAGGCCATTGTTAGTGCGTAGATCTCAAGCTATCCATTAGAGAGAGATAATACTCGTTAGAGAGAGATGTTGTCAATGTTTTTTTTCAACAAGTGTGCCTTAAATTTTTTTTTTTTTTTCAAATCTTGAACAAGTATGTGAAGATGAAATAATAGTCACTTTCATGAGTTTTGTTAGGATTTTGAGGAGCAGCTTTTTGGGATGTGGGGTGTAGGGGTGTGCATTTGATTGAATGGGTGAATATTTTTACAAGGATAATTTTGATATTATTTGGAGGAAGAAAAAAAAAATTTTAAGGTTTTAAAATTTATAAGTAAAGATATAAAGAAATGAGGGGTCTAAAATAATTAATGAGTGCTAATTGCAGTAGTCTAAAAATAATATAAATATCATATTCTTCATGATTTTAGTTATCTTATTTTTCTAAGAAGTAAAATATATTTGTTAACAAGTGCACACTTGTTAAGAATCTAATAAATGTTATTAACTAACCTCACTACTATAGAAAATAAAAGAAGTTATAAATGTACAACATAAAAATATAGATTTTTGCTGATAAGACCAAGCTACTATTTTGTGTATTTCTTTCTATTTTATCTTTTATCTTCTTTCTTTTTTGTTTTCATTTCCCACCCAGATATTCTTTTATGAATTAATATATTAGATAAATATTTACCAAAAATGTAAAATACCAACAATATTCTTTTCAGCCCCTTAATAAAGTGGTAGAAAATGAGGCACATAATAAAATATTAAAGAGTCATAAGGAAAAAGTTATAAGTGAGCTCTTTAAATATTTAAATACTATTTATAAATTTTGAATTTTTTATTTTTTTATATAAGATTAATATTTATTGCTTTTATGATAAAAAAAAATATAGTAAAAAAATAGAATATTAATGCTTTTTTTTTTTTTGCATATTTAAATATATATATATATATAGACATTTTTGTACATTTTAACACTATTTTACACGTTTATATTAATATTTAATTTTAAATATGTAAAAAAAAATGCATTAATATTCTAATATTATTGGTGTATTTCACCATTTACTAAATTTATTTAATATATTAATTCATGAAAGAATATCCGGGTAGGAAATAAAAAGTTCAAAAAAAAACTAAGATAAAAGATAAATGGTAAATTACACTGACACCTCCTGAGATTTTTGTTTAATACAGATTCTCTTCTCATGTTTGAAAAATTACATTTCTCTCCCTGAAATTTGTAATATCATTACAAATTGTTCTTGAATTGCTGATGTCATGCTCTAAACTTTTTTTTGAATACGTAACCATTTTGCCATTTTTCCTACCATTTTGTCTTCCTATCATCGTAACTACAATCTATAACTTTCCATCATTAAATTCTACCTAAATATGTTCTTATTGAGTGATGATATTCAAACTTAAATTTTGTATAAAATTTTCAAACGCAATGATATAACTTAATAGTGACCTTTCACTTTAAAACAAAAGACTCATGAACATGATTTATATTTACAATAACATTACTATCACAATATTTTTTATGATATTTTTTGTATAAATTTTTATATACTAGTAGAATTTTTCATTTTTATTTCCACCATAATTTTTCTTTCTCATCTAGTCACCCACATTTATTACAGTATTATCAAACACCGTCATTCACATTTATTACACCATTACTAAATTTATATATATATATATATTTTGTATTTGGTGAATTTAAAAAATAAAAAATATTATATTTCTTAAGTATATCTAGATTAGGTGTATCCAAAAAATAAAATAAAATAAATTCAATAAAAATAAAAATAAAAACACGAAAAAAAAAATTCAATTTTTTGTGAGTTAAACCAAAAAAAAATGATTGTTATTTTCCTTGAAACGACATGAACAAAATATCAGTATTATTTTATTATTTATATGTATAAAAGTTAAGGGACAAATATGTCATTTTAATTTGATAAAGGGTACGTGTAATTTTTCAAATGTGAGCGGGGGATCTGTAATTTTTCAATGAGCCGGATTGTTATATATCACCAAAATATGTCACCAAAGCGCTTGGTCTCCAATGTAGTTTTTCATGGGCGACAATCAGGCCCGGCCTTGAGATTTTCGGACCCAAAGCCAATAATGAATTAATAAATATCTAGATTATTTGAGGCCCTTCACATATTATTTTTTTATTCAACAACAACAACAACAAAAAATAAAAAAAATAAAAAAAAATTGAAGGTATAGGACAAAAGATTTGTGTCAAAAGAGTTAGGGTTAGGAATTAGATAGGGAGAAAGAATGGGCCCTTTTAATTTTAAATGGGCCTTTTAATTTTTCAAAAGATCAATTTATTTTAAGTTAGTTTGGATATTTTTAAAAAAAAAAAATTAGACTTAAAACATACCTGATATGTTACACTAAATTATTATAGGAGGGGGCTCTTTTTTTTACTCTATTTTGAGAGGTTCTAAGCAATAGCTTCGTGGGCCTATGCGCAGGGCCGGCCACGGTGACGATGGGCATATGTTCTATGATACACATAGTAGGCAAAACAAAACAGTAAAATTTATCTGTGACAAATACCATTTTTCCCCAGTGTATTCATGTTTAAAAACAAGAATGGTAGCAACTGAAAATATCAAGGAAGCAACACACCAATTGCATCAGTTAAAATCCCAATTTATAAATACATATGAATTGTGAGAAGGAAAACATCTAAATAACATATATATATAATAACTAATATAAAAGGAAGTTGAGAAGCACAGAAACACTTTCCCTATCTTCAATTTCATGAACTTGAAACAGATAAATCAACCAGCCAATCAGTTCCAACAACCAGTTTCACTACTTTTGACTTCACTATTTTCCCTTCTTGCTTTTGTCCAAGATGTAGCTTTCACAAAAATACTAAACATTTAAGTGTGAAAGGAAATGTTGTTTTTATTGGACCATAGTTGAAAGAACCACCAAATATACCCCGTGACAGGCACATTTCAACAATTACAAGTAATAACTCAATGCACGAGACTTCTATCAAAGTAGGCCTAGGGAGGACAAACGAACGTAACCTCACCACCCATGCCTAAAGAGATTGTTTTCATGACTCAAACTTGCGCCACTAAGAACGCTAACAGTAAGCCTCATTGTTAAGCCAAACCACCCTTTTGCATGTTGTGACAATTACTATGCAAATACTTGTAAGGAAAATTACAAGGCCAAAAAAATAAATAAGGGTTATATGAACTCCTTTCTCAAAAGACTTATGTTTGGTTCATAGGAATAAAATCATCTTTCATTTAGAATATTCATTCCCACCTTCGGTTCACTAAAGAAAGTCAAGAAAAATGTATTGCAAATGGAGTCATCATTGTAAGAGAATGATCATTTCGTAAAAAGGCTTAGGAATAAACATTCTATTCCACTCCACATTCATTCCAGTGAACTACACACCAACTATGCCATTCACATGTAGAGAAATTCCACATAAGAAATTTGTAATTATATATCCAAGCAACTTGATGCTGTAACTTCCAAATTGCATCCACAATTCATGAGGTTCAAAAAACAAAGGGACAAAAATCACAGCAAGCCTAAACAATAGCAGCAGCAAACAATGCTAGTAGTAAGGTATGACACACCAAAACTGGTATGACAATAAAGCAGCACCCTGGAATCACTTCCATTTCTTGAACTTCCCCCCGTGGTGATGATGGCCATGGTGATGATGGCCAAACTTCCCATGTTTGAATTTCCCGTGCCCATGGTGATGATGGCCATGTGACAGGTGATGATGGCCATGTGATAGATGATGATTACCATGTGGCGGATGATGAGCGCCATGTAACAGATGATTAGCTCCATAAGCAGCAGCCGCAGCAGCAGCACCCCCAGCTATCAGTGTTCCCATACCAGGTCCTCCATGCCCTGTATATATTATTAACGACAGAAATAACATATTATCAACAAAGGGAAAAAATAATAATAATAAAAGCCTAGTGTTATAATTGAACAAACAGCATTGCCAGCCTGCCTGCTTAGGGATCATCATTACCTTGCTTTTATATTAAAATTGCAAACTAGTAGATGTAAATAGGAGGCAGAGAAATGAAAAATTAACAAAAAAAAAGAAAGTTCAATAATCAGACGTGAACCATTGAATTCTCTCTCTTTTTCTTCTTTTTTTCTCCCTCCCTGAGAGAGAATTAGAGACAGACCGGCAAATTTTACAGTATTTCAAATTAGGACATCTTAGCTTACTCCTCTTTACTGCTGGGATGAAAGGGACTTCTAAAACCTTTTTGGTGCCAAAATCCATTAAAAAAAACAATTAATTTTACTTCTGATTAAAGCCTGCTAGGTGATAACACACTAGATAGTTCTTGGTTGTATGAGTTTCTTGTTCTGGATTCAAAAACACTGAATAGACACACAAACTAATCAAAGGTTCTAGGAGCTCCTGCTTTCTTCTGCCAAGTGCCAACCACTATTGTTCAAGCATTTCTTGCAGGTGGTGACCAATCACCTTTAACACCCAACAATGACTCTGAAGTTTTTTAACAGCAAATTTTTTAATAGAAATAAAAATCACCGATATTTGAAAGCCCTGAGTAGGTCATCATATTTGGATGAAAGCCCTTTGCAGGCGGCTTATAGTGGACCTAATTTCACTACTATTCTTAGGGGTGAGCATGATCCGGTTTTGATCAATTTGGGATGAAACCAAGACCAGTGCCATAAGAATTGGAACCAAACCAAACCAAACCATTAAAATCATAAAACCAATCCAAACCAAACCATTGAATCACAGTTCGGTTCGGTTTGGAATCACGATTTCATATAATCTGTTCACAAGAAAAATGATATAACATTTTCAAAAAAATTAAACCTATCACAAATTTTAAAAATAATAATAACATGTCAATCAAACAAACTACTCTCATAATATTCACCAGTTAAGCAAAACCATAACATTAAGCAAATATTGTTTAACATTAATCTGTCATGATTTTTTAAAACAAACTTTTAAAACATAAATATGCACATTGTTCCACCATTAACCTAAACAAACATAATATCTATCAAATATATATATATGATTTAAGTTATACGGTCTGGTTCGGCTCCAATCCGGAACCGTGGATCAATCCGAAACCTATCCATGGAGACCAGTTTCTCAATTTTCCAAACTACGACCGAACCACGAAATAAAAAACCAAACAAAACCTACCGGATTGGTCTGAACTAGTTCAGTTTGCATATTTTTCGGCTTCCTTGCTCAACCCTAACTATTCTATTTAAATGACATGATCAAAAAAAATAAAAACTGCACATACCATGCCCACTCCCCTCATCACAACATAAAAGCAAGAAAGGCCTATAACGTCCTTCACAAGTGAAGCGCTAACAACCAAATGAAAAACATATCCTAATATTGGAGGACAAATCAAATAACAACACACGGCAAGAAAAGCCAATAATAAGGTCCCTCCCGAGTGAAGCAATGATAATCTATTGACAAACATATCTAAAAACAGATAAGGATGTCAAATTTATATCCCAAAAGCATAAATGCATCAAACATACCTGAATGCTGTGAAGCCGATGGACTAGGATAACCTACTTGTGGATATCCACTTGGTGAAGGATATGGTGATGGTGGGTATCCACCTGGGGGAGGATATCCAGCTGGTGGGTGGCCATCTGGGGGAGGATATCCAGCTAGAGGGTAACCACCTGGGGGAGGATATCCAGCTGGAGGGTAACCGCTAGGGGGAGGGTATCCAGCCTGTGGGTAACCTTGAGGGGGATATGCCTGAGGAGGGTATCCTTGGGGAGGGTACGCCTGAGGAGGGTATCCTTGGGGAGGGTATGCCCCAGGAGGCGGAGGGTACTGTCCACCAGGATAACCAGAATGATTGTGATTCCCACTCATTCTTCTTCAACTTGAAATTGATGAACTGAGAATGTAAATACTGGACATTAGAACTCCATCACAATTTTCTCTGCTTTAAAATAAATTCCCCTTAGTCAAGAACTAAGTTCCTCTGGAATCTATAAGTAATAAGCTATAATTAAAGCAAACCCAGAAAATTTTACTGAAAAATCTGGAAAACACTAGAGTTAAAGTTGACAGGGCTAATAACATCCCGAAATCAAGAAAATTCACAATGACTACAATTCTTGTGCATCATTTTGAATTCTAAACATATAAAACAGACTAACCAAAGTGGATCTAAATCAGACATTTGAGATAGTTCTAATCAAATTACAAGTAAAGGCTTAGAGTAACAATTGAAAAAAGTTGAAAAACTGTTTGGTAATCATTTAAAGACAGATTTATCTTCTGAAAAATGGAGAAGTGATAATGAAACAGAAAACATAATTGGGCTGTTGGGGGTTAAGAGAACAGTGCTCACAAAAAAAAAAAAGTCAACTGTCAAAGAACTTTTCAAAACAACTTCTATAAGCTAATGAAAGTTGTGATCAATGAATATCTAATATACACGTACACGCAATGTATAATTATTATTGATTAATTTTGAAAGAACATAACCATGATGAAACAAACTGAAATTAAATACAAGAACAATCAATAAATCAAAAATCCTCCACAGAAACAACAAAGAAATCATGATTTACTTTTTACATTACTACTAAATTCAAAGCAACAAGAACAAGCAAAGAAAAGAAAATCAAGAATCCTAGACAACAAACAACAAAGAAGATCAGGATTCACTTTTTCATTAAATCAAGAGATTTTTTATGTACAAATATATATGTATACACATATATGTATAGAGAGAGAGAGAGAGAGAGAGAGAGCTCACCGTATTGAATGGGGTGTTTTCAAAATCTTTAATTCGGCTTTTTGTTATAGAGTTGTTACTGCTTCACTTTCATTCAAATATATAGCACCTATATCACAAGATATACGTGAAAGAAAGTGATGAAAAAAATAAAATAAATTACGCTCATACAGTCCTATGTTATTTGATCACTAATTTTTTTGTGATAAAACATATTTAATGAAATTATTTGATGAATAAAATATTTTATTTTTTATTTTTTATTTCAATATACCGGAAAAGTCAGTAACATTAAAAAATTACCCGAAGAAGTTATTGGGGTGCCAGGTGTAGCAGACAGTGATAATAATGGCGGTGAAAATATGGATAGATATATTTAAATTAATGTTTAATTAATATTTCATTTGATAATATTATTTAATTTAAAAGTTAAAAAATTATTAAAAAAATTAAAAAATTAAAAACTTATATTATAAAGTTAAAGATTTCTTTTATTTTTTATTTTTTTATATATTTTTTTATAAAAAATCAAAAAATCATCCTAAATATATTAATTTTTTTATATTATGTTTTTACCAAAAAAATTAAAAAATTATTTTAAAAAACTTATTCCTAAACTAAATGAATAAATATGTAATATATGAACAAATATTAGGATGGCCTGTGGATAGTGGACATAACGACGGGGTAAGTAGGGATGAAATGACCATTTAAATTAGGAGTTTTCTTAAGTGTGCAAGTACACACCATGTGCCACTTACACAAAAGGTGTAAGTGTAAGGTGTAAGTATAAGTATAAGGTGTAAGTGTAAGATGTAAGTGTAAGGTGTAAGGTGTAAGTGGGTTGCATATGGTGTGCAACCTCAAAAAAGGTGTAAGTGTAAGGTTTAATTTTTCACAAAAGGTGTAAGTGTAAGGTGTAAGTGTAAGGTATAAGGTATAAGGTGTAAGTTGCACACCATAACCAAACCCTTTAAATTATAATTATCCTTTTGAGCTCCAAATAATAGGACTTGGACATATAAGTCTAAAGTTTTAGAAATAGACATTCGACTTGTATTCCCTATCATTTTTAAAGTTGTTTACATAGAAATTTATTAAATTATTGAAAAGTATTATTTTAATTTTTTAATTTATAAAAATGAACAAATTAAATTCTTAAATTATTGAAAAATATTATTTTAATCCCTTAAATATTTGCATGTTCTGCTAAAACATAAACATATATGGATCTGCCCTTGATTATAAGTTGGTGTTACTTTTTTTCTTTTTCTTTTTTAAACATAAGTTGGTGCTACTTTATTATTATGTAACATAAATATGTAGATAAGAGCAAAAATGCCAAACAAAATTAATTTTGTGAAATTTTTTTTAAAAAAACAAATATTTGTACATAATTTTATTTTTTGAAAAGTCATAAATACTTTTTAAAATTTTAAAAATATTTTTTGATATTTATTTTTATCAAAATAGTTACCATTCTATTTATAAATATTAAAAAAAAAATCTAAATTTTTTTTCTCAAAAACAAAATAAGCAAGGCTGCTATTAAAGCATCTCCAACAGTGTATCAAACTTTTCACCAAATTTGAGTAAAAGGTCCATTTGATATCAAGTGCTCCAACGGAAGGTTTTGAAGTTTCATCAGAATACCGGTTGACCAGGCGGACAACTTGGCAGTGTAAATTTTTCATACAATTTTGCTTTGAGATGGTCATCCGAGGGGTCGATCAGGCGAACAACCGGCCAGTCGATTGGCCAGTGTAATATTTTCACAAATTTTTGTTTTGAGGTGGTCATTCGATAGTGAAATCCAACGACAATGAATAGTGATTTGATGAAAGACACATTGATCCTTAGTTTGATTGAAGACAAATGAAATCTTGGATTTGATGATGGATTTGATGAATGGTTGAAGCAGCAAGAAGGGTCCTTTTTCATCAAATTTAAATTTGACGAAAGATTTGATAAAACGTTGTGATGGACTTACATAGTTGAAAAAATTGAAGGGATTAGTTTGTTTCTAGTTCACAAAATGGATTGATTTGTGCTGTTTGGGTTTGCAGAGCTCATCATAAGTCTCGTTTCGATAATTTGAACTGTTCATTTTTTAGATTACAACATGTAGGTTATCTAAAAAAAACCAGATCGATTGTAACTATGTTAGTTTATTATATTTGTCTCTCAAAAAATGGATAATCTAGTTTTCATCTAAAATTTGTCGTTTAATTTTTTTTGCAAATAAATGTCATAAACTAACATATTGACCTGTTTTTTTTTTTTTTTTTAATAGATAATCTACACATTGTGGCCTGAAAAATGAACATTTCAGATTATTGATTTGAGATCTGTGGTAGGCCCTATAAACCCAAACAACACAATCAAATTCACTTTGTGGATTGAAGACAACCTGTTTCAAAAAAAAAATAAAAAATGATATAGTGTGTATGCATTACTTTGATGCGTTTAGAAGTCTTTTAACTGCAATTTATAAGTTGATTTAAATTTACAATATTTTATAGTCTATTTTAGTTTTTAGTATTTTTTTAAATAAATTTTTAGACAGTTTTTTTTTTAGATTCACCTAGAGCAAATGGATTTAATTTTTATGTCTTTATATTTCTGCAGATGTTATTTTTGGTGAATTTTTTAATTAAAAAAAAAATTTGTATGCTATATGTTATCTTTCTTGAAATGTACAACCACAGAAGGTATCACAGCTTGGTTTGGTATGTCTTGAAAAAAATAAAAAGTCTAAAAATTACTTAAAAAGCTAAAAAGTTATTACTATTCACCAAGAAAAATACAAAAAAAATAAATTTACACATAAAAAAATACAACTCAACTTTTTACTAAAGTGATAGGCTATCCGCATGATCGGTCTGTTATACTGGTCTAGAAATGATTGCCTCCTTCGTAGGCAACCATTTGGATTGTGCTATTCAACCCATAAGGGCCACCATGGGTCACATTTTGATAATCTAAACTGTTGAATATGTACAACTCGTTGAGTACTATATGTTTGTAAAAAATCACATTGATCAGATATCGCTAACTATATGATCAAATCAGTTTTGTATAAAAAAAGGGATGGTGTTATAGTTAACTAGTGAACAAAAACTAATATGATCAATGTGATTTCGACATCCAATCAATGTGATTTTTTATAAGTATATAGTACTTGACGAGTTTTATATATTCAACGGTTCAGATTATCAAAACGGGACTCGTTGTGGGCCCCATGAGCCGAACAGCACAGTTTAAATGGTTGCCCGCGAAGGGGGCAATCATTTCCCTATCTCCTACACTCTGCCTAGAAAAAAGTGTCGTACAGCCTATTACACTTACTTCTCCTATACACTTATTTATACAATTTTTTATTACACATTTTTTCATAAAAAGACAAAAAAGTAACCAAAATATCCATTTTTTTCCCTCAACTTTTTAGTTCAAAAAGACAAAAAGTATAATTATTTAGGACACCCCAAACAATCCCAGCCGAAAGTCCTTAAGGAAATACTGGGATATGTTATTTGTGAGTTTAATTATCATAAATAATAGGGAAAATTATTTAGAAGTCCTATTAGGGAGACTTGTGCTACATATAGTCCTACTAAAAAATTTATGTTTCCATAAGTCCTGTGGGAAGTTTGTTGACACATTTACCCTCAATATTAGTTGTTAATATCATAAATAAGTAATAAAACCATATATAGGAAATTGATATAAACGTAACGTAACGTGACACCTACATAAACGTAACGTGACACCTACATAAACGTAACGTGACACCTATATAAACGTAACGTGACACTTACATAAACGTAACGTGACACCTATGATATATGGTAATATTCAATTTTTTATATAAGAAATTGATTTTATTTATTTTTTGAATTTTTTTGGGACAGCCAAACAACCAAATTACTGAATTCAAACACAATTAATTAACCAAAAAAATAATTCATAAATCACATTTCAATGATTGAAACAAAATATAGAGACGTATCATGTGTATTTTATATTGGACATAATTAAGACGGAAGGGATCCTTTCTTTCATCCAGAATCAACTCTTTCATAGAATGGTGACCACCCCCTTATACACTTCTATGTGAGAGGTCAGGGATCAATCTTTGCTAAATGTACAGATCAATAATTTCTCTTATTATGGGGTTTTGTTGTTTTTCTTTATTCCTTTCCCTTTATAGGTTATTTCTTAGGTTGGTTGTTGGGTTTATTTAATTGTCGAATATATATTATCTCTTACTGATTGACCAAAAAAAAAAATGTAGTGTTGACCACCGATGCTCCTATTCGTTCCTGAGAGATTTTCCACTGTGCATTGTTTTGTTTGTTGCTCTACGATATAAATCTTTTTGGTATATCGGTTTGTCTTTTTTCTTGATTTTTTTGTAGCTAATTTACACAATGATGTGGCTTGATTATGAATTAGGACTTTTTATATTAAAATAAAATTCCCATGAAATTGGCTCTTAAATTCAAAAGGGACGTCAAAACATCATTCTAGATAAATTTTTAGTATATTACTTTTCCTGCAAGATCATAATTTTCTCTGTTACATAAGTGAACTTAAAATACATAGTAATAATTCCACCGTCAAGTTTCATCATTAAAAGGAACTTTAATGTTCTCTCTGATACCCATATTTTTAGCTATATCTTTCGAAATTCATATACAGCCATGTTGCATGCGACTAAAATAAGAATGCAAATAGAATGGATAAAGGATGGAAACAACACAAGAAGGAAAGCTTCAATTTGAGTGTACAAGTTTTACATGCATGTGAATTTCAATTTGAGTGTTGAACATTTGCTCCATCTATACAACAGTACAAGTTTGCGAAACGTAACGTGACACGTTATGTTACGTTTATGTAAGTGTCACGTTACGTTTATATAGATGTCACATTACGTTTATATATGTGTCACGTTGCGTTACGTTTATGTAGGTGTCACGTTACGTTACGTTTATGTAGATGTCACGTTACGTTCATATTGGTGTCACGTTACGTTACGTTTATATCAGTGTCACGTTACGTTACGTATATATAGGTGTCACGTTACGTTACGTTTATGTAAGTGTCATGTCACGTTAGGATCTTGTGGAATACATTCTTATGAAAAATAGGACTTGAGACTCTATAAGAAATTATACAGGACTTAACCTAGCATAAGATTCTGAAAAAGGACTTATAAATAAGTCTCCCTAAATAATATAACTTATTAGGCTTCATTTGAGAATAGAGTTTGTTAATAACTTTTTGAATTTTTGATTAAAATATGATGTAAAAAAATTAATATGTTTGGAATGATTTTTAAATTTTTTATGAAAAAATGTGCAAAAAGTAGAGTAGAAGAGGAAATTTTTGACTTTTTGGTATAGGTTGTTAGCTTTTTAATTTTTTTAATAACTTTTTGGCCTTTAGGCTAAAAAATGATGTTGCCAAACAAGACGTTAATATTATAAAATTATTATTAAAAAAAGAATTATAACCAAGTATCACACGAGATATAATCAAACAATTCTTAAATCATAATTAATATAATATCACAACTAATATTACAATGCGTCATAACTAATAACACAGTGTGTATGTTTGATTATTAGGGTTATAACATTTGATTGAGATTTATTTGATTGCAAATTTAATAGGATTACATGTACGGCGGATATTCAATCCGACGAAATTAATGAATTTTTAATATTAAGAGAGACTGGAGATCATAATTTTAAGTATAAAAGAAAAAAATAAAATGAATACATAATAAATAGTTATTTCACTAATTTAATTGGATAACTAACTATATACTAATTCATGAAAAGTGTTAATTAATTCATTATTAATCATGTTAATCAAATGACCAGTGAGTCATAACTAAAGGCACTAACAACATAATTATAGATGCATATGATATACATTCTAAAGAGAGTGTATAATAGAATCTTCTTTTGTTTTATATTGTTTTTTATGCATAATAATTTATTGGGAAATTTTGTCATAAACCCCTCTTAGCTTCCTTTTCTTGTTAAAAGGACAAAAAAAAATTTAGTACTTTCAAAACCCCCTTGTAATTGTAAAATTTTGTATAAAGGACAAAATTTGTTCTTTGAATATTTTATTTGACCATTATACCATCTCTTTCTTCCATTTCTTTTACAGCTCTCTCTCTCTCTCTCTCTCTTTACCAACTCGATGGTTGTTCATCGTCTCTACCATCTTTGTCGTCTATCAGCGTCGCTCAGTCTTATCGTTGGCCAACTACCACCATCTTCAAATTTGATACCTACGAACTCATATTTGAGATCAATAACTTCATATTAGAGATTAAAAAACCAAAAAAAAAAAAAAAAACCTTAGATTTGACAGAAAAATGAGAAATCAAGATATCGCAATAAAAAATTAAGAGTTTTTTTTGTTTGTTTGTTCATAGATCTAAAAGTAAAATTTGACTCTGGTTCGTTCATTTAATATGTACTCTGTTTTCGTAACAAAATTTTACTCTGGTTAACAACATACTGATCTACTTTATGACAGTAATTTTTTACTTTGATTCATAGTAAATTTTACTCTGATTCAAAATAAAATTTTACTCCTTTTTAAAAAAAAAAAAAAATTACAGAGTAAAATTTTATTCTGAATCAGAGTAAAGTTTATTAAAATTCAAAGTAAAATTTTACTCTGAAATAAGCTGCGATGATGACTTTATAGAAGAGTTTTGTGTCATGAACTAGAGTAAAATTTTACTGTTGAAAGAACAGAGCATCATGAGAAGAAGAACGAGCGATAGAGAGACAGAGTTCGAAAACAGAGGATCAAGAGAAGAAGAAGAAAAAAAAGAAAAGAGAGAGAGAGGGAGAGAGAGAGAGCACGAATCATCAAAACCAAAAAGAGAGAGAGAGAGAGAGTGAATGAAGGATCTCAGATTTGAGATTTGCAAACTGTCGCAAATCATTATTTTCCGATGACAACAATTGTGAATGCTCTCAGATCTAAAGTTATGGATGCAACAAATGATGGTGGTGATGAAGACGGTAGAGAAAGAGTTCCATGGTGAGCGGTAAAGCAGCAATGGCATCGATGAAGAGAATAGTGATAAGTACGAGACAAAGAGAAGAGAGATTAAGATGAGAGTGAGTGATTACAAGTTGATACACACACACACACATATGAGGGTATTATAGTAAAATAAATAAATTTTAAAATACTAGGTGGTTTTGAAAGGATCTATATAATTCTTGTCCTTTTGAATGACAAGTTAGATACTGAGGGGTCTACCACCAAATCCCCCTAATTTATGCTCAAGAGTTTGATATTCAAAAGTTTTGAATAAGTTATTTAAATGAATATTTAATTGGAGACTTGGCCTAAGCTTCTTAGGGGTCGTTTGACAATGACTTTTTTTAGTTAATTTTTTGGTTTTTTTAACCTTAGACTTTTTTTGTTTATTTGGTTTTCTTGTTTGACTTTTTTGGCTTTTTAGTTTTGGAATGACAATTTTTTTTTTTTTTTTTTTGGTGATTTTGTGATTTTTGGCCTTTTAACTTTTTTGACCTTTTTTTTTAATCCTTTTGTGATTTTTTAGCCAAAAGGAAAACCAAACTGGGGCTTAATTACAAGTATAAATTTGTTTAAAAATAGAAGAAAAATACGGTGTAATTCAAATTCTTTAGTTTTTTTTTGGAGCTCTGTTTTAGACAATAAAAACCTTACTAAATAAGGCCTAAGATCACCGTTATACACTGTATGCTTAAGGACACCAAAGTTGTCTATAATATTGAAATTGATTCAATATTAAAAATGCAATAACTTTTTTGGATAAATTATTGAATTTTTTAATCCATTTAGTCTCATGTATGTATAGTTTTATTCCATAAAGTCATTTTTCTTGATTTATATTATTTTCTTGGACACTTATACCCTTATATTTAATTTTGATACATTTATAAATATTTTTTGAACGGTTAGCAATTTTATAATGTGAACATTCATATTTTAAAATTCACATCGATAGGAATGTCAAATTGGCCCGTGGGCGGCCCGAAACCCGCCCGCAAGCCGGGGCGGGGCCGGCCCGTTGATAGTATGAATATTCACATTGACATGTTAACATTCATATCAATAGGAATGTAAAATTGGCCCGCGTCCCGTGGCGGCGCAAAACCCGCCTGCGGCCTGGGGCGGGCTTGGTCCGGCCCGTTGACAATGTAAATATTCACATTGACATGTTAACATTCACATTGATAAGAGTATAAAATTGGCCCGCGACCCATGGGCGGCCAAAAGTCCGCCCGTGGCCCGGGGCAAGCCCGGCCCGACCCGACCCGACCCGGTCCGTTGACAATGTGAATATTCACATTGACATGTTAACATTCACATTGCTAGGAGTGTAAAATTAGCCCGCACCTCGTGGCTGCCCGAAACCTGCCCACAGCCCGTGGGCGGCTCGGCCTATTGACAATGTGAATATTCACATTGACACGTTAACATTCACATTGATAAGAGTATAAAATTGGCCAGCGGCCTAGGGCGGGCCTGACCCGACCCGTTGATAATGTGAATATTCACATTGACATGTTAACATTCACATTGATAAGAGTGTAAAATTGGTCCGCAACCCGTAGGCGGCTCGAAACCCGACCGCAGCCCGATGCGGGCTTGGCCCGACCCGTGATAATGTGAATATTCACATGGACATGTTAACATTAACATTGATAGGAGTGTAAAATTTGCCCGCTGCCCGAAGCTTGCCCGCGGCCCGGGATAGGCTCAGCCCGACCTATTGACAAAGTGAATATTCACATTGACATGTTAAAATACACATTGATAGGAATGTAGAATTGGCCTGCAGCCCGTGGGCTGCCCAAAGCCCGCCCACGGCCCGGGGCAAGCTCGTTTGGGTCCGGACCCAAGCATGTTCGAGACCCTAGGTTAGGGCCTAGGTCATCACTTTGAAGCCTGGCTCAGTCCGGCTCGGCCCATCTGCCCACTTAAGGCCTATTCAAGGCTCGATCCGAGGCCCAGCCTGCCCGAGGCGCAATGTATTTTTTTGTGGAAAATAATAAAATTTTGGTAGAAAAAATTAAAAAAAATTTAAAAAAATGGTCAATCCCGCCCAAGCTTGACCTAAGCTCAAGGCTCGATCAATCGGCCAATCCAAAGCCCGAATATCCTTGTGCTAGGGCTAGGGCCTGAACTTAATTTTTTTGCCCGTGGGCCGGCTCGACCCGGCCCGAGAAAGGCTCGTTTGGGCCCAGGCTCGAGCCTAGTCCGAGACCCTTTGAAGCCCGGCTCGGTCCATCGACCTGGTTAAGGCCCATTCAAGACTCGGTCCGAGACTCGGCCCGCGCCGAGGCCTAGTGTTTTTTTTTGTGGAAAATAATAAAATTTTGGTAGAAAAAATTAAAAGAATTAAAAAAAAAATGGCCAAGCTCACCCCGAGCCGCCCACGGGCCGTGGACAGGTTTCGGGCAACCACGAGACACGGGCTAATTTTACACTCCTATCAATGTGAATGTTAACATGTCAATGTGAATATTCACATTGTCAACGGGTCGGGCCGGGCCAGCCTTGGGCCGCTGGTCAATTTTATACTCTTATTAATGTGAATGTTAACAAGTCAATGTGAATATTCACATTGTCAACAGGCCGACTCGCCCACGGGCCATGGGCGGGTTTTGGGCAGCCACGAGGCGCGGGCTAATTTTACACTCCTATCAATGTGAATGTTAACATGTCAATGTGAATATTCACATTGTCAATGGGTCGGGCCGGGCCCGCTCCGGGCCGCGGGCGAGTTTTTGGCCGCCTATGGGGCGCGGGCCAATTTTATACTCTTATCAATGTGAATGTTAACATATCAATGTGAATATTCACATTATCAACGGGCCAGACCGAGCCCGCCCATGGGCCGCGGGCAGGTTTCGCACCACCATGGGACGCGGGCCAATTTTACACTCCTATTAATGTGAATGTTAATATGTCAATGTGAATATTCACATTGTCAATGGGCCAAGCCCGCTCCGGCCCGACTTGAATTTTTCCGAGCACCCACGAGGATCGACATGGACCGGGCTCCTACACATTGACGATATGAACATTCACATTGACGATGTGAACATTCACATTAGGGGTATTTTGGTAATTATGTCACCCATAAGACTTATTGAAACATAAGAAAATAATGTGACCTAAATGGAACATAAGTGGATGAAAATGGTATTTTGGTCTTCTTATCTCAAATAGGACCTAATGGAATAGTCAAAAAAAAAATATGGATTGGATGGAATAAAACTCTTAAACAATGGATTTATCAAAAAAGCTCCCAATTTTTTTTAAATCTAAATACCCCCTTTTGATAAAATTGGTATTTTTGGAATTCTCACGCTGAAATCTATCAAACAAAATCTATGATAAATGTAAAATTATGAAAAAAAATAATAAAATTTCATTGTGTTCACTATAAAATAGTGAAATATCTCAGAGCAGTTATTGATTTCAACACGGTGAAACTAAAAAATCCAAATTTGATGGATAATTGCAAAAATTAGGTACCTAATTTAAATTTAAAGTTAAAATTTTCAAATTGAAGGCTCCAAAAAAAGAAATTAAAATTTTCTCTATCTCAAATCAAAGAAATTTGTCTGTCCTCACTACAAGAATCAATTCTAATCAATTTAATTTTTAACGAAATTTCACTATGTTCATTATTTTTAGGGTAAATTACAAACACACTCCCTGAAATTTACTTAAATTATAAATTACTCTCTGTGATTTTAAAAATTACATTACGCTTCTAAAGTTTCTAATTTCATAACAAATAGGTGCCTTTATTAATAAATCATTAAATTAATTAATAGTTTTTAATAATGTTAAATTTTTATTTCAATTAATAATTCAGATAATTTTATTATTGTATAAGTGAACTATTAGAAATTTCACTTTTTCAATTAATTCTGCTAAATAAAAAAATTTGACATGAAGGTATTTGTAATTTTTCAAACTATAAGAACAATTAATATTTTAAGTAAATCTCAAGGAGTGTATTTATAATTTACCCTTATTTTTAGTCAAATGAAATTTCAAACTTATACGTAGTACCTGTTTTTTTTTTTTTTTTTTTTCAACAGTTGATACTTTCACCAATTTGTATATGTTGATCAATTTATGAGATCCAATTTTTCGCTCTGATTGTTATAATTTTATTTGAATGCTGGACTAGGCAAGCAAGGTTAGCCTCGGTTTGGGGTATTGGCTTTTTAATTTTTTGACATTTTAAAAAATTTCGTTTAGGATGAATTGTTATTTTATTTTTTTGACTTTTATAAGAAAAAAATAAAATCATTATAATTTGAATGTGACATTTTGTCTTATTAATTTTTTAATTTATTTTGTCTTTTTTTTTTTGACTAAAATAACCAAAAAAAACTTATGCCAAAATCAAGAATTTTTAAGTAAAATTAATGCACATATTGGTAAGGGTAACCTCTAGCAGCGGATATACCGATCCGTCAAAATCGACAGAACCAAACCGATCCGCTGCATTTTGGATGGATGTGTGATGACGAGCGGACGGTTGCGGATTGATTTTCTCTAATCCACCAATTTGGTGGACGGATGGCGGATTTGACGTACCTTTAGCCGTAACCGAACCGCCAAACCGCGAGCACCCCTAATAATTTATAAAATTTTATGTTTTTAATTTGTTTAAATATTTTGTTTGTGTTTTCAATTAAAAAAAATTTAAATATTCTGTTGAAAAAAAAATTTCAACTTGAATATATTTTTTGAATTGAAAAAAATAAACGTATTATTTATCTATATTTTTTTGTTTTTAAATTTAATTCTAAAAATAATAAATAGAAAATATGATATATGTTGGTTGGTTTTTATTTTCAAAAACATATATAAATGTAACAATACAGAGATATACAATTTCTACTACTATACTGTTCATGGTTTTGGTAGTTTGAATTATTATTAAATTTTAAGAATCGCAGATTTTAATATTTTATGTGGATGAATCATGCTGTAATTGTAATATGTGGATGAGCCATGCAGTGATTGTGATATTCTAAAGTTTCAAACTTTTTTTTTTTTGGGATGAGACATACAGTGATTGTAATAGTTTTTTAAGTCATTGACTGTAATACTTTTTTTTTTTTTTTTTTTTGAGAAAGTGTACAAGTTGAATTATGTTGAAAATTTATAAAATCTTAAACCGCCAAATCGATTCACATCTATCTGCCAAACCGTCAATCCGTTCAATCCACATCCGCCGGATTGGCGGACGGATGTGGATTGATTTTCTTCAATCCGCCAATTTGACGGATGGATGACGGATTAGAGGTTCCATGGCCGCAACCGACCCGTGCCTACCCCTAGCCTCTATTAGAAAATGGAGCGGCTCATCTGTTTTATTATATTTATTAAATATATTTATATATATAATGTAATTTTTTTTAATATAATAAGATTAAAACGTTAAAATGTTACCCTCGGTATTTATTTACATTCATTTATTTATCATCTTACAGTTTTAAATTCTTATTAATTATAAATCAACCTATAATATCTTATATTATCTCTAATTTTTGTTACCATCACTATTTGTATATGTACAAAATAAACCCGTCCCGCTTTGATTTATCTCACTCTGATTGGTTTGAAATTTTTAAAAGTAAATTTTGGAGTTTTAATTTATATTTTATTATTTTTAATGATTTTTTAAAATTTTTTTAATATATATTTTTTTTACTTTTTATATTCATTTAATTTTTATATACTTAAAAAGTATAAAATTTGTGCAAAAATAATTTAAATTGTAAGACTCTAGTACTATACTAATGGAATAAAACGATTACAGGGCGCTACACGGTTTGGAACATTGCAAAAGATTCTTGGGTCCATTTGGCAGGTTGGTTTGTGACTATTTTAGTCATAAAAGATAAAATAGATTATTTTAGTCATAACAAACAAAATATTACATCTAACCCATAATTATTACATTATTCTCTCACAAAAAAAGTCAAAAAAACTAAAAAATTAAAAAATCTTCTCAAATTAAACTTTTTAACCTAAACTAAAATAATTAAAAAAGTCAAAAAATCAACTCACTTCTTAAACGGAGGCTCCTCTTAGATCCATTATTCTGATTCATAATCAGAATTCCAGTAACTTTAAAAAGAACCTTCTACTTCACTCATAAAAGAATACATCTCATCTGACTAGCGCATCTTGTCTTTTTTTCTTGAGGTTTTTGATTCGAGGAATGTCCATTCTACGCTAAAGCACAAAAGTCTTGTACACTCTATGATGTTCTTGTGTCATGGGGAACACTGAATTGAGCTGCCAACATAGACACAAAAGGAGGAAAAAGAGGAGGGCATGAAGCGACATGTTGTTATCGTTATTGGTCAGTCAAAAATCCATTACATGCTAGCTATTCTAAAATCAAAAATGATTGAGGCCTCAAATTTTTTAACTCAAATTTGGTTTGAATTTGATTTTTTTTTTTTTTCTGGGTTGATACTTTGCTTGTTATTATTATTATTATTTTTATTATTTTTTTTGTGCAATGTATTAGCCTAAAAAATCAAAAAAGAAAAAAAAAAATGCCATTGGAGACAATTTCGCGCCTCATTTTCGAGGCCTCAATCAGCCCTCTCAATCAAGACATTCTGAGTCAAGTTTCAAGTTCTCAATCGGTTACTTTGTTACGACTTTACATCAGTTAAAGAAAGAATTTTGATTCAGATCACTAATATATCATTATTAAAAGTAACATTAATTACGTGATAGTGTAAGAAAAAAAAAAGAAAAGGCCAAGTTATTATATTAGCGTGGGATTCACATCTCACCACGTTACTAGTGTTCTGTTTAGTGGTGTTAAATTAGTAATATGAAGCATTTTTGTTAAAAAAATTTATTAAATATAAAAAAATATATTTTTATATTTTGTTGTATTCAATGAATCTTTTTTAAAATTTGTACAAATTTTACACTTTTTAAATATATCTAAATTAAGTTAATCTAAAAACTAAAAAAAGAAAAAATTAATTAAAATATTTTAAAAGCTCAATAAAAAAAGGACGGATAAAAACTCATAAAATTATTTTTGAAAACTTCAAATCAAAATTTTCTCTTGAGATTTGTGCTTTATATTTTTGGGGAATCACCAAATATTGGGACAGAAAAATAAATTACGCAAACATAGAGATGTGTGTTTGCATTGGATGTTTTTTAACTTATTTATTTATTTTTTGGTCCTACACTCATATTTTGCTAATTACATTTTTAACTTTATAGTTTCACTCAAATTTTATTTGATTTCTATTGTTTAACATTAAGCGGTTTGATTCCTATATTTTAAATTTAATTTCAATTTGACCATTTTATTCAAGTTAAACGTCAAAATTAACAATTTAAAGATACTGACACGGATAGGCCCACAAAGGCCACAGCCCACAGTGAACAACCCCAAGCCCACCATTTGGAGCCCATTGCATAATCCGGTTGGTAAAATCCAGGACAGCTGGGGGCCAACTGGGCGTGAAGGGCCAATGACATTCGGATATTTGGCAGGCGTAAAATAGGCCACATCAGCAGACAAAGATCTGCAAAGTTATTGCCACAACACATCACCATTAAATGCAGCCCATCACAGCATTTATTACGACAACACCTCCCCGTCGGAACAGCGCCCCCCTTACCCTGAACAAGGTAAGCTACAACACAGGCTTTGGGCGATGTGGACACGTCGGAAAGGACAGTGAAATGATCACCGAAGGATATAAACAAGCATTAAAGATAAGAAGAAGGTTAAACTTTCTATTTCCAATCTCTCTCTCTCTCTACACACTTTATCTCTTCTCCCTACTTGCTAACTTGCCCGTCGGAGAGTTCGCTGGGGGACTACCCCGTTCCCCATTGAACTTACTTGCAGGTCATCTAGTGGACTTGGCCACTCAGACGTGGGCTTGAGGAGCTTGGATCGGTCCAATCCATCCACCAAGAGAGAACTACATTATTAGATACTATCCTTAAGATCTAAGACAAAGCTAAGAAAGTAACTCCATCACATTGTCATCATTTCAATTCTTACAAATAATTTCAATTCTTAAAAGACTAAAAGAAGAAGAAAAATAAAAGAGATGATCGAAATAGAGAAACAAGGATAGTGAGAAGTAAAAGATCAAATTTTGAAATAAATATGAAAAAAACAAAAAAACCTAAAAATGAAGATCAACAACAACAACAATAACAAGAGAGAGAGAGAGAAACTAATAAAAGAAGAATAAGAAGAGACATGAGAAAATTGAAATAAATACGAATAAGAAAGAGATAGAGTGAAAAAAACATGAGTAAACAGTGGCCACTCCAAAAATTTATAAGAATTGAGTCACTCAATTTTGTGATGATTGCTAAGTTTCACAAATTTTATGAGGAAAAAAAAAAGAAATTTTAAATTTAAACTTCTCCAACTTTATGTAGAATAAATTTGAAGAAATTATAAAAATAAAAAAATTCAGAATTTGACGTTTGTAACAAAATAAATTCTGAATTTTTAATCTTGACAATTTAAATCTAAATATTTTAATTTATTTTTAATCTAAACATCTATTTGCCTATTTTTGTTAAGTAAAAATGACAAAAAATGAGTATTTTAGTCATTAAATTCAAAGAAAATGATATTTTAGACATTTTATGCATATTTACATTGAGTTTAATAAGTAAAATATCATTTTTTTTATCACTTAATTTAACAAAAATAGACAAATATTTTAGTTTAAAAACAAATCAAAAGTTAATAGTTTAAATTGATAAAATTAAAATTTTAAAGTTTATTTTGTTAGAGTGAGTTTATTTTAGAAGGTGAGAAAAAAACAAATGAATGTGGTATCTCATCTAGACGTTAAACGAAAAGTAATGATTTTGTTTTCTCACTATTTGGATGAATGACAAAGCAAAACATATGAGAGAGGGATACGAGTGAGATTTTTTTTTTTTTTTTTCATTTGTAATTTAAGGGACAATCTTGATATTATAAATATTTTACAACCAATTAACTTGTTTCTCACTAAATCTCACCACTTTTGGTAATAAATGAAATAGGATTAGTAAAAGAATTTTCATTATCAATATTTCTTATCATTTTTCACTGGACTTATAAACTAAACCCGAGAAGAAAATGTACTTTCTCATCATTTTTTTATCATTTCTTTCTAAATCATCTAATCCAAACATAATGCAAAAGCGACAATGCTACGTAACTCAAATTTTGTAGCTTAAAAGTGGCTCAAATGACCAAAACGACGTCGTTTTAAGTACAGAACAACATAAAAATGGTCAAAACGACGTCGTTTTGGCCATTTGAATCACTTTTGAGTTACGAGACATTTTTCATTTAAAAATTTTAATTTTAATTTTTTTTTTTTTGGGTGGCGTGGTTTCAATTGATTATTAACCAAAACTTCTATGGTTGCTTGTTGACAGGTTGATAGGTGGATCGTGGATGGAACCCCATCACCTGCCTCACGTCGTCACCCTTGTGCATAAGATTACAAAGAACTGAGTTGAAAGTCCAAGTTAATAGAAGTTGTTTCACTAACTTTTCGTTTTTCAAATATTCAACTTTCATTTGGTAATTTTTAATTTTAGTTAGAGAGTCAGAATGTTACTATAAATTATTATATTATTTATTTATTTATTTATTTATTTTTTTCATAAAAAAGTTAAAAAATTATTAAAATAATTTATTCCTAAATAAATTCTAAATTATTTTCAACATATGGATAACTATAGACTTTCATTTACATATTAGGGGACGGAATATTACATTTTTTAAAAATATATTGAAGTGGTGAACCCATATAATTGAGACATATTCTTAAATAAGGCTGGAGCATGCCTCCAGTCGGACTGGAGGGTTTAGTCCGGTCCATTAGGTCTACTTTTTTTTAGGCTCATTTTTTACTTTTTCGATAATCTAAACTGTTCATATTTTAGAATTTGTTAAATATATTATCTCTTTAAAAATCACGTTGATCGAATAACGGATACTATGTATTTGGATCACTTTTTTATGAACCATCAATTTTCTGACTGTCAATTTTTTTCAAACAAAAGTAATTTGAATACATGGTATCTGTTATCCGATTGACGTAATTTTTTACAGGAAGAATGTACTCAATAAATCTTAAAATAAGAATGGTTCTGATTATTGAAAAAGAGTCCAAAAGTGAGTCCAATGGACCGAACTGGACCGAACTATCACAGATCTGGAGATCGTTAGAACCCATTAAATAATACTATTATATTAAAAAAGTTTTTCTTTTAAATTAATTTTAATAGCGATCACCCCTATCAATCCCAGTCCATACCTAACGGACATGGAATGACTAGGTTGTTTATTTATTTATTAAAGATTTGAATGATTATGGTTGTTTGTTGAGGTAGTTGCAATTGTTAGAGGTGGGTGACATCGTGGCGAGTGCTTGCAATTGGTGGTAGGAATGACTAGGCTTTTTTCTTCTTTTTTTTATAATAGATTTGTATGACTATTGTTGTTGAGTTGAGATAGTTGCAATTGTTAGAGGTGAGTGGCACCGTGGCGAGTGCATGCAATTGGTGGTGGGAATGACTAGGTTTTTTTTTTTATTTTTTATTTTTTATTTTTATTTTAAATATTTGAATGACTATGGTTGTTGAGATAAAGTGATTGCAATTGGTGATAGGAGTTTGCAATCCATTTCCTTTTTCTTTTTCTTTTTTTCTTTTTTTTCTCTCTTATTTTTTTATTTCTTTTTTCTTTTTTTAAATTTTCTCTCATTGAATTAATTGTTTTTTTTAAAAAAAACATTAGTGGGCAAGGAGTGTTATTTCAAAGAATATGAGAATGACATATGATTTCAAATGAATAATTATTGAGTCCAAATAGTAGGTTCATTTACTAAACTTAATGATGTGTCACTCTATTAAATATAGGGGTGAAAATTATATTGTGTCGTATTGTTTTCATGTCATGTCGTATAAAGTTTGAGTTCAAAATAATATAATACAAACACGACTCATTTAATTAAACGTGTCAATCATCTTCATACTGACCTATAATCGTATGAATCATAACAAGACACGCTTAATAAGATTAGCAAAAACTCATGTTTTAGATTATAAGCAAATTTTACTTCCTATTTACACCCAAAAAAAAAAAAAAGTGTGTTTCACATTACATGAATAAGAATAACTTGTTTAAATATTGACACACAATGATAATACCTATGTCAATATCTATGAAAATAATTAAAAATGTTTATTACTAATTCATTACACATTCAATCCAAACTACTATCACTCAAGCCTCGTTTGGAAACAACCTATTTTAGTAAATTTTTGGCTAAAATATGAAGTAAAAATAATTAGTATGTTTGTAATGATTTTTTATTTTTTTACGAAAAAATGTGCAAAAAATAGAGAGAAAAAGAATTTTTGACTTTTAATATTTAAATACCTAATAAAATTTAAAAAACAAAACAACTTTTCATCCAATGACAAACTAATAATAATAATAATAATAATGTTGCAGCTATGTCACATCCAAAGGAACATTATTGTGATTCTTTTACTTTGATTGCAGACACAAAAACACGGTTGTTACACATTCAAAAGCTCTCTTGTCTACCAATCTTGACTTGTACCAATTTATTCTTAATTTAGGGTTGCACTTTATTAGGTGTATATATTATATAGAGATTTAAGTTTTAATTTAACAGATGAAAATGAATTAATCAAGATGTTATGGTTACTAAATTCAAGTTATATTCGGGTTATTTGTGAGTCAATATTGGGTTCATGTCAATGTGTCAACACGCAGATCAAATGTGTCCATTTTGGATTTCGCATGTTCAATCTAAATATGATTAATTTAATATTCATATTTTCAGGCCATGTCAGATTCAGGTTCAGGTTCGAATCAAAAAATAATTGACCCTAACCCTCTAATTATGTGTATGATTTGAGTCATATTAACGGGTTACGTGACAAATTTTCACTATTAATTAAATATCTAACTCAATTTTCTTTTTAATTTATTATCTAATTATTAATCAATTATTTTATTGACATATCATTGGATATAGAAAGTGAGTTCAAAAAATACCTTTATATATCATTTTTCTTATTGAAAACGAGTATTTATTAGACCATCTCCAACGGTGTATCAGAGTTGATATCAAATTTAAATTTTGATGAAAAGGGCACTATTCACTCCTCCAACAGTTCATCAGAATTGATATCAAATTGATAATTCATCAAACAGTTCATCAAATCGGCGACAAAATACTGATTTCAGCAAAACACTATTCCTGACCGTTGGGAAGAGGATCCGGTTGACCAACCGGTTGCCCGGTCGGTTGACCAACCGGTCGCCCGGTGAACCATTTCAGCCGTGGTTGGTTTGAACCGTATGTGTGAACTGTGTGAACCCTGACTATTGTGAACTACAGAACCGGTCAACCACCCGGTTGACCGGCGGGTTGACCACCCGGTCAACCGGGTTGGGCAATTCCTGCACAGCTTGGATGATGGATGAACAGGTTTGGAAGAAGAGGTTTTAACTTGTTTGAGGTGATTTTTTTTTTAATGTATTTGTGGATTAACAATAATTTGAAGGGTGGTATCAATTTAAATTTTTAATATATTTGACATACATATTTCATAACTAGCTGTTATAAATAACTAGCCGTATTATAACGGTTATATGGACAGACTATTTTGAAAATTTACCGTTGATGGACAGAGCATTTTGAAAATATACCGTTGATGATTTGCTCTATAAAATAGATCTGATTTCTATATCAAACTGATATAGTGTTTCATTTTCATAATAGCATTTATATGTTATGAATTTTTTTTCTTTTCAGTCATTACATATTTGTTTCCTTCACATTTTGTCTGATATTATCTGCTTCTGAGTTTGAGCTTCATATTATTACAATATTTTTCAGTAAGTGAATTGTATTTTTTGTAAGTTATGGAAGATTTCGAAATGTTTGAAGAATCACAAATGTTTGAGCACAACACTCATATTAATTTTATGTCAGAATCTTCACGAGAACAAAACACGCAAAACAGTGATAATGCCTATATTTCAGAACCTTCTCGTGTTTCTCGTGGTAAAGCATTTTCAATTATAGAAGATGAAACTTTATGTAGATCTTGGTTAGTAGTCTCTCAAGATCCCATTACTGGTAATAGTCAGAGTATGACTATATTTTGGGAACGAGTACTTGTTCATTTTAATTCACAATTCAGTAGTGAATCAAATCGAAATCGTATTTCTTTGACTCACCGTTGGTCTGCCATACAAAAGGCAATTAATAAATTTTGTGGTTTTCTTGAACAAATTCAACTGAGGCAACAAAGTGGAACAACTGAGGCAGATATGGTAAATTTTATTTGTGTTATTAAATATCAAATTTATTTTCTCCAACAATACTTGTTATTGAAATCTTTGTATGTTATTTTTGTAGGTCACTGAAGCAAAGCGGATGTATCATGCAATACAGAAAAAACACTTCATATTTGATACATGTTGGGAGATTTTGCGCCAAAGTTGTAAGTGGGATGAATTTCGATCAAAAAGAAGCACGCAACATACTGATCCATGTTCGAATCCACCAAGTGAATATGAGGCTTCTCACTCTAATCAGAATAATTCGGTGCACGAACAACCATCTAATACATCAACACGACCAATTGGTACTAAGGCCGTGAAAGAGAAGTTGAAGAATCAAACAACGCACGATAGTAGATTTGATGAAATGGCTGCTAACCAATCTAAAATTGTTGAAGTGTTATCAACTATCTCTGCTAGAACTATTCAGCGAGATGAACAAAAGTTGATAGACCGTGCGCAGAAGGCTGCAGATCGTCGAAGAAGGGCCGAAGATAGGGAAGAACAACTAAAACTCCTATCTATGATGAATGAAAGAGAACAACGAAATGAAGATCATAAAATTATGTCAATGGACATGACAAATTTAAATCCTATGCAAAAGGTGTACTACGAAGATCTTCAACGACAGATTTTATTTCGAACAAGTAATAGACTGCCTTGAAAGGTTCCATATTTTGTGGGTTTTATGTATTGATTTTATGTATTAGTTTTATGTATTGAAGTAACCCTGATATGTATTATTGCCATATTTCGAATTGAATACGTATTGTTGCCATTTTAAAGTAGAATACGTAATTCTTGCCATGGTTTTTGTGTACACTGCTGTTTGGCCTGTAATGCAATGTGTTACTTTTTTTTCTTATTAATCACAGTTTGCTATAAACTGATATTTACAGTGAAGTCATTGACTACTATAAGTCATAAGATTTTTAGAAGAGGAATCATAACTGGATAATGCCCTTCTTCTCGCATTTTCAGTCTGTACATAATCATGTCCTTAGTCAACTAGGCATTAAACTGAAAAATTACAATATACACCAAAATATGAACAATATGCACAAAAGGTTTTCAAAATAACAACATACAAACCATTACCAATACATAAGTTGAATCACATCTTCACTGATTATCTAGTGGTGGTGGTGGTGGAGTAGGGTAGTAGTGCTGGTATATATCATTTACGCGATGCTCAATCGTATCTACACGATGCTCAATGTCCACACGGAAATCACCAAATTGTTGAATTAATGAGTTCTGTGCATTGGCAAATGTATCAAACTGACTGCCTAACGAATTGACCTGATTAGCCATCTGTTGTTCCCATTGAACGCGTTGATTATAACGTTGCTCTTCCATGGCCAAATAGTCAGTCCAATATTGAGGTTGTTCAGCTGATGGCATCACATTGGCATGAGAAGGATCTTGTGGAGCATCACCTTCGGCGACTTCATTTTCTGAATCTTCTGAAGCATTATCACTTCCCATTAAATTGGGGGTCGCACCAAAGACGGGTCATCAGATCTTGATTAATTGGTGAACCGATCTTCATTTCCATTTCATCGCAAAATTAACCTTAAAATGTTTGAAAATTTTTGTTAAGAGTACCCCAAACAAGAATGACCTAATTCGTGAATTGACCTTGATTTGTTAGTACCATTTCTTTCATAATTATGTAACACAAATCTAACTTCTGCCCAACTTCAAAACAGTATAGCAAATATGCATTAAAATATGGGACAGCATCATGGTGTCCTTTTTTTGGAGTGACATTTTCTACAATCCACCGGTGGAGAATCCGCAGATAAGGTTTTAAATGTCTTGCTTGTAAACTAGTCCCAGTGAATCTGTTCCGACAAATAGTAGTAAACACATCAGTAGCATTACCAACGATATTAGCTAACTCATCCTCAGTTTGAAAGTGAATATTTTCATCCCCTAACTCAACTCCAATAATGCCTGCCAAAGTAGGAATATCAAACTGTATACCTGTTCCTTTCACATATGACAAAAGAGTAAAATTTCCATCTTCTTCCGCAGTAGCCCGGAGGTGAGCATAAAATAGAGCTACTAGCCGTGGATATACCTTTTGGGGCAAATTAATTAAGTTTTTCCACCCCATAGCTTCAAGTTTACTAATTAATAGTGCATCATATTGAGATGGAAGATTTACCCTTCTCCCTGTTACAATCGGTCGGGCAGAGAAGTTTGGAAAAGCTAATGCATGACTTTGACTGAGAAAATCTTCAGTAGGATATGACCATATTTGAGCCTGTTGTTCTTCGTGTCGTGAAGGGTTGGAACTTTCACCAACGTGTGGTCTCGCTCTTTTAGTTCTAGACATGCTGTCAAATTCTGTTGAATTTCAAATGAATATATTTCAAATATTACAATGCATATTAATCAGTAGGAGTTAAGGAATTTCAAATGACACCAATTGTCAGTATTAATCAGTATGTTTTAAAAGATTAAACTTGAGTTTAAATGTAAATTAGAGCAGTGTAAAAGTGCATCCAGTCTAAAATTGCTACTCCTAGCTTTCAAAAATGATTTTTATTTGTTATTTTCAATGCTAGGTTTCCAATTTGGCCTTATGTGAAGTTGATTGCCACATTCTGGTTGGTCCTACCTCAGTTCAATGGAGCAGCCTATGTGTATGAGCACTTTTTTAGACCTTTTTACAGAAACCCCCCCACAAACTGCAAACATGTGATATATATGCTATCATAATAAACTAGGATGTAAAATATAAAAATTTAAAATAAACTATGTGGTATTTAAAATAATTATGAAAATACAAAACTTGAATATACTATCATAATAAGCTACGATGTATATATATGCTCTATGTTGGAATGTGCATCAGTTTCTTCAACAAATGAATAGCCTCTGTTGCACACAACTTTTTAGTTGTTTTCAGATCAATCAACAGCCATGATCAGTACTAGGGAATTCTTTTTTTGAAGTGCCTTTGCTGTAGAATCTTCAACACATTGAACCCCTCACAACACTTGTACCATAGTTCTAAGCAAAAAAGGTAGATGCTCCCTCATTTTAATCACTTTAATGTCAATACATAACAAATTTTTATTTTTGTTTTTATTTTTGGGTGATTCAACAGGAGCATGAAACATGGTATATATGCTATCATAATAAACTAGGTGTACATCCAAACATTGAGTTCAACATACACACTTCAATTAAACATAAAATTAAAGAAACAGGAAAAAAAATACGTAAATATAAAATTATACATAAAATTCAACAAATACAACATACAAACTTCAACTATGCAGCATACACTGAATGAAAGAAAGAGAACAAAAAAAAAAATAGCAGAACCAGTTGACCAACCGGTTGTGGCTTTCACATAATACCTCTTTGGTTGCTGAACTGCCTTCTTGTTCTGGTTCTGCCTTTCCTGATTCAGAAGTTTTCCCTGCTGAGTCTGTGGAATGACACTTATACTACACTGAATATGTAGAGTTTAGGATTAGATTTCGCAATGGTATTCAGTGAAAGTTGGATAGGCTTGATGGCAGGTTTGGTCATTAGAAGGGTGACTGATATAGGGGCTCCATTCTTGAGGTAGGTGGTGAGGATATTAGTACTCAACAATCAGATGCCGTGTGAAAACAATCAGATGCCGTGTGAAAATGAGGCATGGTAGATGTAGGTGGTGTCTCTAAATTGAATGGTAGGTGTTCAGGAAATAACTGACAATAATTGAGTGAAGGTTGCATCAATTTAGTTTGGAGCAGATTCTGTATCACTTTTAGATTTTCTTTTGTTTACTGACAATAATTGAATGGTAGGTGTTCAGGAAATTACGTATGCAATGTGTGCATAAATAATTGAAGCCATTAGGTGGAATGAATTTATGTACTGAATTAAATGAGTGGCTTATTATGTATTTTTAAATTATTGGTCAGTAATTGAAGATCAATAAATTTGTTACTAAACACATTATTACTAAATAAGATCAAAACTATGATTATGAATGTAACGACCCGGAATCGTAAATCGGAATTATCAGTAATTAATTATGCTTTGGTATGATTTAATTGGGAATTATCTGTTTGATTGGTAATAATATCTGTTACTCACGGATGAAATCGATGGTGAAATGGATTCAGAAAATGAAATTGAAAATGTCTATGTGATACCGGGAATTTTTAGAACTATCTGAAACGATAAATTGAAGACCGAATTTTGTCTGAATCGTTAAGTTCCGTTTGGCTTGTAACATTTAGCATAATTGTTTATATTGGATGGGAAGGGCCTTGTTTGGCTAAGGTTTTGGCACAAATTGATTTATATATGTGTTTAGATAAGGATGGATGGACTCATTTTGACTAAATCAAAAGAGAGAAATATTAGAGAGAGAGAGAGAGTGAATTCGTGGAGAGAGAGAGAGAGAGAGAGAAGAAGAAGAGGAAGAGAAAGGAAAGAGGATTAAGCTCAAACCCTCTCAATTAAGTGTTTAAGGTAAGGATCTTCTCCTATTTCTTGAAATACTTCAATGATCTTATGTTATGGAAATGGATAGGAAGGGAAGTTATGTATAATTTGAGCATGCTTAGTCCATTTGAGGTAGAACCTCCATAATTATAGAGATATAAAGCTTGTATGTATAGTTCATAGTTTTTCATCCTACTTCATGGGTTGATCTTGTTTATGGTCCATATGGGTTTTGAATTGAAGTTTTGATGATGGAATTATGTTGTTTTTAAGTATTTTGAGACTTGATGTTCATAAATGTGGAAGTGGATTTGGGAAATGAAGCTTGGGAGGAAGAACAGTCGGGTTTTCGCGATGTCCGCCAGCGGAGGAAGCCCGCCGAGCACGTAAATCGACCTCACAAAGCTTTTGAAAAATTATGCCAAGACGCTCGAGCGGAAATGTGGGCGCTCGAGCGGGAAGGCTTATTTTCAGAAAAGTTTGGGAAGTTGTTCTGCATGATTTTCTTATGTTACCTTGTATCTTTTCGCATCTTATGATTATGAAATGGACATGAATGAATGTAATGAAGGAAGAGAATGAATATGAAATGAGTATGATAGGAAGTAAAGAATGAATGGAATGTATGAAATGAATATGAAAGGAATGAACATGAAAAGAATGTAAAGAAAAGAAAGGTATAAATGATTGAATGTATGATGTTAATGTGTATTGAGAATGTATTAATGTTGATGTTGCAGGTCAAGATTTGAAGACCGTACAACCGGTATTGGAAACCCACTGTAAGTAACGTTGCAGTAAACGTTATGTTATTATGAAAGTATGTTCAAAATGATTATTATGTTATGGTTTTCAAATGATATGTTTTCTGTGAACGAATGTCCTAGTTTGCGAATCTAGTATGGCATCCATAGATAGAAAGTTACGAGATCTCGGTATGTGTCGATTAATCGGTGTACGGACCGGTTACTCTAGTCGAAAGACCATAAGTCTGTGGAATATGCCATTAATGACTGTTGACTGTTTATGACTGTATATATAAAATGTTGGACTTCGTTCACTAACCCGTCTACTTTAATGTTACTTGCTGAGCTCTAGCTCATTGTTTGTATTTATGTATTATAGGTGTGCATGCTGGGAGTCAAGCCTAGGCGGAGTCTCGTGTTGAGCCGCCATTTTGGAAGCCTACCAAGTTTTGAGAGCCTCCGAGTTGAGGCTAGGCCCGGAAGGCCGTTGTGAGCCTTTGTTTGGTTTTATTGTATTTTTTTTGACCGAATTGTATGAGATCATGTTATGTAATGTAAGTGGGTAATTAACTCATCTTTTTGGCACGTAAATGTATGTTCATCTTAATGCACAGCTCTTTGGACTATTAGTTTATTTATTTCGCTTCCGCGAGCCCCTTTTATTTTTGTTTTGCACAGTTAGGCCTGTGGTAATCTAGGATTACTGGCCGGTCTCGTTACCGAACTTCTAGGGGCGGGTTCGGGGCGTGACAATGAAGATCAATTATTGCTTAGTAAACACATTAAATTTTTATCACAATGTATGATTATGAAGATCAATTATCTTTGTGTGATTACCTTCATTTGTTACTAAACACATTATTACTAAATTTTTAAATTATTGGTCAGTAATTGAAGATCAGTAATTGAAGATCAATTGAAGATCAACAAAATATTATAATTTAAGAATTCACCTTGAATGAAGAATACATAAATAACACATTATTACTAAATAAGACATTTTTACTAAACTATGATTATGCAGATCACCATGAGTAAAAGAATACATTATGATTATACAAGGCAACATCAATAATTGAAGACAGTTATGAGTATGCACATTTCCATCATAAATTTATTATATTATTATTAAAGAGATTATGAAATGTGCATAAATGGATATGGTATTATCATTGGTGGCACATCAACACAAAATTTAGGAAAACCATTTTTATTGTACTTAGTTCATATACTGAGTTAAGGTATAACTTATGAATTAAAGATTGAATCTGAGGACAGGACATCATTACATAACTTATGAATTACTTAGTTCATATACTGCATCATAGTAAAGATTACAAACTAGAGAATCTTCCATTCCAAAACTGTAAACCAAAAGTACATGTATTGATGTGGTTAATCTACTGTTCACCACGAAGATACCATATATGTTCTACTAAATCATTACGGAGGGCATGATACGCATCCTTATATCTAATTCCTAAATGACGAGATAGAAATGATTGGAAGTCATTGGTAGGAGTAGAGGAAAGTTGCACTGGTGTGTTGGTTGATGCAATATCATAATTGAAATCAAGGTGCTCCTCCCTCTCATCTTCAACAATCATATTATGTAATATGATGCAACTCTTCATTATGTTGGCAAGTATTTTCGATCCCAATAACGTACAGCACCACGTATAATTGCGAATCGAGATTGAAGGACTCCGAATGCCCGCTCTACATCTTTCCTGGCAGCCTCTTGCATCATTGCAAAATGTTGTCTCTTCGCTCCTTGGGGAGAAGATATTGTCTGAACCAATGTTGCCCATTGAGGGTATATACCATCAGCAAGGTAATAACCCATATCGTAACTATGTCCATTAATTGTGTAATGGACAAGGGGAGCTAAACCTTGCGCAAGATTAGAAAATAAAGGCGATCGGTCCAACACATTCAAGTCATTATGAGAGCCAGACATTCCAAAAAATGCATGCCAAATCCATAAGTCATAAGATGCTACTGCTTCAAGAATAATGGTTGGCTTTTTTTGATGACCTACGTATTGACCTTGCCATGCCTTTGGACAATTTTTCCACTCCCAATGCATGCAATCTAAACTTCCCAACATGCCAGGAAACCCCCGAACCTCCCCAATAGCAAGTAATCTATCAATATCAGTTGGCGTCGGGGATCTCAGATATTCTTCTCCAAATATTTCAATCACTGAATTACAAAATTGTTGCAAACTTTGAATTGCAGTGCTTTCCCCAATACGAATGTAATCATCAACTGCATCTGCTGCGACACCATATGATAATATTCTCATCGCTGCAGTCATTTTTTGTAAGGGAGATAATCCAAGTACATAAGCTGCATCTTGTTTCTGAACAAAATATGAATTATGTGCTTGGATTGCATTCAAAATGCGTAGATACAAAGGACGACGCATTCGAAAACGTCTCCGAAATATTGTAGGTGAATATACTGGATTTGGAGCAAAATAATCTGCAAATAATCTGTCATGACCCTGCCTTCTATTTCTGTATATATATCTATGACCCACAACAGAACCACCTTTCTTCCTTGACCTATCAGTTGACTTGAGAATCTGAAGCATACTAGTACTATTCTGTTCATAAGCTCCTAAAAGTGTGGCAATATATTCATCATCAGACTCATCATCAGAGAAAGAGGAGGAAGAGGAAGAAGATGAAAATGAAGTAAATATAATGGATTTCAAGGGATTCATGGTGCTCTGTTTTGTTTAAGATAGGATCGTATTTGTCTGTGGCATATGGATAATATATTTATATGACAGCATAATCTATATGACAGACATATACGTGTAATGGAGGGAAAAGGAAATAGGAAAAACAATTGGGAAAGAAAGGGAGGTAAAAAAAAAAAAAAAAAAAAAAAAATAGTATGCCTTGGCCGACCGCCGTTGACCAACCGTCGCCTCCCTGCTCAGGAAGCTCGGTCCACACCTGGGTTCAAAGAGTTCAAAACGGTAACAAAAAAATAGTGACATTTTACATATACAGGTCGACCAACCGGTCGACCCAAGGGTTGACCAACCGGTCGCCCCACGACATTTGATGAACCGTTGGAATGGGTGAGATTTGGTGAAATGCATGATTTTTGATTCAAATTTGATGAAAAAAAAAATACACCATTGGAGATGCTCTTAAATTATAAAAATGTTATTTAGGAGGACAAAAGTGCAAACTTTGTAAAAGTACATGGTCAAAGTGCAAATTAACCCTACAAAAAATACTTGGACAGTTGCTGGACAAGATCACCAAACAAGTGCCAACCACACCAATTCTGCCATTGCCACATAGAAGACAACCCACCACCACTCGCCACCCTAACTCCGGCGGTGTAGACTGACTGGTGGCTAATGGCTTTAGCTTTGACATTGCCACCACTCTCACTGTCTCCGCCACCAAAACCACCACTCAAATCCCTCTTCTTCTCTCGCTGCTCTGCAACATCTCAACAACAACAGCAACAGCAACAACAAAGCACCTCTTCTTCCCCACTCACTACCTTCAACTATCGCCCCGCCATTATTCTTCCAGTTAACTCTCTCTCTCTCTCTCTCTCTCTCTAGATAATGATGTACCTTTATAGCCCTGTTCCTCTGTTTATAAGCTAGCTGAGTACTAATTTTGTCAATATCCTCCAAATTACTGTAAAACTAAGAGTTTTTTTTAGGGTTTGGAAGACTTGTATTTTGGTGTCCATTATTGGGCTTGCAGCATTTGGAATACCCATAAGTAAATACACTCATACATTCATATATATACTTATGCATCCTGTATGTTTGTGAATTTAACTTGTAAAACCATATCAAGAAATCCCAAATTAGTATAAAACTAAGAACTTTATAGGGTTTTGGGAGACTTGAATTTTGGTATGCATTGTTGGTGACCATTGGTTCAATGATACAACCTTAGCCTAAAAACCTTGAGGTTTTGCGTTCAAGTCTGAGGGCAATCACTTTGTGCATTATGTAAAAGGTTAGGTGTGTATCCAATTTTTATCTTGCCAAACACGTATTAATGTGTACTAATTGGGCGTTGTTTTTATTGTTGGGTTTTGCAGCATTTGGAATACTCATAAGCAAATTCATGCATATATACTTATGCATCCTATGTGTTTTGTGAATTTGACTGATAAATCCTTACACTCTCATCCACCAAGTACTTTAGGGCTTAGGAAATAGTACATGTAGTGTCAAACTAAGAACTTTTTTAGGGTTTGGGAGACTTGAATTTTGGTGTCCATTATTGGGTTTGCAGCATTTGGAATACCCATAAGTAAACAAACACATATAAATTTGTGCATCCTATGTGTTTGTGAATTTGACTGATAAAACCATACACTCTCACTCACCACTTCAGGGATTAGGGAATAATACTAGTGACTATAAGAAGTTACAGCTTATCTTGAATGGGTACGGAGTGCCAACTGTGGCTGCCAATGTTTCGAGGGTTGATTGGCTGAGGAATGCTGCTGGCTTGGTGGACCCCAATTACTGGCGTGGCACTCTTTGCCCTCGCCCTGTTCTTGATTGGTATTGCCTTTTGCTCTTACTCTTTGCTGAATTTATGCTTCGCAGGTAATGATTTATGATCATTAAGCTATCACTCTGTTGGCAGGTATTTGAAGAGGATTGATGAAGCTATCAATGAAGCAAAGAAACTGACTGGAGGTTCGTAATCTGATGCTTTTCTTGAATTTCTTCACTGTGAAAATACCATTTGAAAATCTGGTTATTAGTTGCTTTTATTATTGAAACCATCAGTAGATTCTTACTGTGATGCAGTAAACAATCTAAATTGTAATTGCTATAGGGGTTCTAACTTGTTGGGAGGTGTCTTGTATTTACTGTACACTAAAAAGTATCGTAAGGGGTGTTTTATGGAGGCCCGAGATTTACGCATGTCCCCCGAAGAGTTTCTGCACACACACACTGTTTCATAACTTCTGTTTGATGATGTCATTTTGAATTTTACACATTACTTTTGTTTTTTAAATGCATGTAATCTCTTATTCTTTGTAGGCTACTCCACAAAGCAACTATAACTGTGAAAAAGTAGATGTTTCCAGTTGAGTCCTACAGAAAACTTGTGTTACATGGACTCTTCTATTTCCCCCAGAGTATCCGTGTCCACTGGATATGACATAGGTAGGAGTGTGTGATATGTGTCCGACACTCAGACAATTTAGATACTTGAATCCTTTAATTTATTACAATATATGAAGAAGAAGAAACTCACATTTGCTAGTAAAGCAATATTTTTAGTCTCTCACATGAATTAAATATAGAAATATTATATTTTTCGTGAATCATATTTAATTTCTAGTATATTACTACATAATTTACAACATTTCATCCGAGAATATTATATAATATGCAATATATGTGTATATGACGTGTCCCGTACCGATTTCCAATTTTGGATACGTATCCCAAGATCCTAAGATTTAAATTTATGAATGTATGACGCTTGGATATGCACCCACACCTGATACTCATACCCAAGTCCATATAACATAGCAGAAAACACATACATATAGGCCCAATCAGTTTGGATTAAGGATTTTTAAGTTGACTTGAACATTAAATGATGCATTAAAAAAGCACAAGTGCACATGTACCAATTCATGCTTCAGCACATGTTGTAACAAACTTTGTGGATGGTATGATATGAGCCTTACGATCTTTTGAACTCTATGCACATCTAAACAAGGCTTCCTTTCACACCAAAAAAAAAAAAAAAAAAAAAAAAAACCTCTCTGTTTGGTTAAGTTTTCAAAATCTATTTTCTAAAAAAAATTCAAAAACTAGTCTGGTGAGAAAAAAAAAAAAAAAGCATTATTTTCATATGGTTTTCATTTTTGGGGGTGCAAACCTGATTTTTGACATTTCAAAAATAACTTCTTGTTGTTTATTTTGTCAAAAAAAAATTATCAAAACTTAACCAAATGGAGCCAACATTCCTCTGGAGACTTATTATCTGAGATACATTTTTATGCAGCTGAACCGTCATAGTCTCCCACTTGATTGTGACTAAATGATGTCTTTACTTTTGCACCTCTTTCTTTCACTGGATTGGCCTTTTCCATTAAATGCTAAACACAATGCAACATTCTCTGTTCTAATTTCTTAACTGGCATTCTCAAATAAAGTGTGCATTATACTTTGAAGTTCAAGGGTTCTTCTACAAGTCTGAGTAATTCCCTGAAAATCATTTTCATAAGTTGCATATTTTGATATTTATTAGGGGTGGCCATCATGTCATGTTGGGTCGTATTCGTGTCGTGCCATTTTGGGTTTGTGTCAGAATTACCTAATTACCTCAACACTAATCCAACCCATTTATTATTTTGTGTTATCATATCGTGTCATTGTCGGTCTTTGTCTAGTTCATATTATGTTACTGTGCCATTTCAAAAAAATTTACCATTAGCTAAAAATATCAAGTGTATGAAATTTTTTTTAAAAAAATCCATGAGTTAAATTTAATGAGATTGGAATGAAATTATTCGTGAGAATATTAAATTTCAAGTCAATTTTGTTTATCCTAATTTACAAAAACTAGATCCTATTATTATATTTTTTTACTAGAAAGTCAAATGGTAGACAAAAAATACATTATCTTCAATCAAAAACAAAAACAAAACCTATGTTAGGCATAAAGTTCTATTGTATATACTTTGTAATAAGTTAGATGGAGTTGTATAAGAGATTCAAAAATGTTGTGGCACCCCTCAGTGGGAATAATATATATATATTTTTTTTGGTTGGCACCGCTGGGGTGTCCAGATCAACCCAACTAATCCTCAGGGGTGCACAGACTCTAGGCAAGGAATTTTCGGCAAGTGTACCACGGTTAATTCAAGGATTTTTTCTCCTAGTCCGATGGCCCCATGAAATTGTTAGCACTTAAGAGGTTTTGATCCCTAAACCTTAGAGGGAGCACACCCCCAAGACCCAAGGCCTTGCCACTAGGCCAGCCCCTTGGGGCTCCCGTAGTGGGAATAATATTAAAATGTGTAACTAATTATTCATTAAATGGGTTATTCATATCAATTTCGTATTACGTAGGTTCAACACTAACCTGACCTGTGTAATATTCATGTTATTGGATCATGTCATTTATGAGTTCATGCTGACAAATGGTCAACCTTAACCCACAAACTTTTTGTGCAGTTCAAGTCGTGTCGAAAATTCCCACCCTTAATATTTATTAACTTTTTTTTTCTGAAAATAAAATGGCACAGTTAACCTAGGCAAACCTGAATTCTGTGCAACTCTCACAATTACAAATCTATACCATGTGTATGAGCAAAATGAATTCAACCCAGAATAAAATATATATAGTGCAGAGTGCAGACCCATAATCAAGCAAATTTTATTGCAGGTGGAACTTTATCTTTAATTGGACACTCAGCAGGAGGATGGCTGGCACGTGTCTACATGCAAGAATTTGGGTTGTCCGATATTTCCTTGTTATTGACTCTAGGAACCCCCCACCTGTATGTTATCATCTTATTTCTAAATATTGTTGCTATTGGCTTTTGAATCCCCTTATGTATTTTTATTAAACTTTTTGACAGCTGTATAGTTTATGGGATTTGCTGGAAACTTGGTTTTCCTATTGTGAAGAGCTTAGTTTGAAATATATATTGTATATCATCATCAGTTGTACCCTTTCAGGCCACCTCCAAAAGGTTCACCTGGTGTTATTGATCAAACAAGGGGCCTCTTGAACTACGTTGAAAAACATTGCTCAAAAGCTGTCTATACTCCACAACTGAGATATGTATGCATAGCAGGGAGGTAAACTCTTAAAAACACAGCCTGTTTTCTCAGTCCTACTCCTACAGTTGCTTCAACTTTCCCTATAATCTTGCTAAAAGTTGCTCTTCCTAAATCCCACTGTAGACTTTTTGGTTCTTGTAAGGTTATTATCATTGCTGAATGACTATTGATTACTCATTACCAATGAAGTTTGTTTGATCCATGCTATTAGTTTTTAATCAGAGAACTTGAATTGGCGTACATGATTCTTATGTAGTGACATCTTATTCCATTTCTAGATATATTCTATTCTGTAGAAATTGGGGTAATTAGCTGATAATATGTAATTCCCAGATAGTAGGTTGCACAGGAGTTAGGGAAAGCAAAGTTTTTTGTAGTGGGTAAATTATATGTATTAATAAGACACAAATTTGCTCCAGCGGATTCGTTTACATGGGCTGCATTATCAAAATAATGAAAAAAATGGTTCTAAAATAATAGAAATAAGGGTTACCACAAGCAAATCCATTTTGAATCGACCTCGGTTGTTCTACTAGAGCGTCAAGCTTTGAAAGCATCTGACTTTGTTTTGAAGATGTAATTTGTTTGTGGTGGGATATAAATACAAAAGATGGTTGATTAGTATGCAAGTAGAATGCATTTGTTCCATAAATAGAATGTGTTTTTATTCTGGTTCAGTAGTTAACATCTCTGTTACATGGACTCTTCAAAATAAATCAGATACCTATGTTGGACACCCGACACTTGGACAAATATGTAGGATAACTATAGATAACTTTTCATTGGACACTTCTTAAATATTTGTATTTAACACTATCATTATATGCATATAGCATAATTGGTTTAAAATGAGAAAAATACATTTTTGACACTAAATGTCACATTTTATCTCACATAATATATTAAAAATATATAAATATGGCCATTTTTTATGAGTCTGTGTACCCCTAAATTTGAGGTTTGATGGATCCGATCTCTAGATACACAATCAAACCCGACACCTGTACCTAAGTCCATGCAACATAGGTTACAATTTAGTTTGGGAGTAACTAAAAGCAAATAAATCAAAAAAATCTTGCTTGAGACAATGTGTTATCTAGGCTGAAGTAATATTCTTGTTCTTGACTATCTCTTTGAAACTTTGACAGAGGTTTTAGGTGTCTTTTTTAAATGGCTTACATATATATGTAAGTTTCTGAATAAACTTGTATATTCAATTGTTCTAATACAAAGATTACAACCAATATATATAGTAATCCTAATCCTAATTTGAAATAAGAAATACAATCAATCTAATATTCACAATCAATCTAAAATACATTTCCATAATTAACATAATATTCTCACATCCCTGCTCAAACTCAAGGTGTTGTAGCAAAAAACATTGAGAGTTTGCGAAGAAGAAACTGAAAATGAGCAGTGGTATGAGTCTTCGTAAAGAAATTAGCAAGTTGGAATGCCGAAGAGACGAAAGGAAGCGAGAGAGAGTCAGACTGCAGATGTTGACGTACAAAATGATAATCAATCTCAATGTACTTCGTTCGCTTATGAAAAACAGTGTTATGTGCAATCTAAATAGCACTGCGGTTGTCACAGTAAAGGGAAGTCGGAAAAGACTGAGGGATACCCAACTCAGTCAAAAGACAATGAAGCTAAAAAAATCTCAGCAGTGGTATGAACCATAGCACGGTACTCAGCCTCGGTAGTAGAATGCACAACAATAGTCTGTTTCTTTGCCTTCCAAGAGATCAAGAAATCACCAAGAAACATGCAAAGAAGTGGACTTATGATCAAGGACATTACCAAATTCAATCGTAATCAAAGATAAGCCACCAAGTCCAAAGAGGAAGTAGAAGACAACAGTAAACCCTGAAATATAGTGTTCCGGAGATAGCGAAGAATTCGAACCAAAGTAGTCCAATGGGTAAAGCGAGGAGCAGAGATAAATTGGCTAACCACATGAACAACATAGGCAAGATCAGGACGAGTAATCGTTAGATAGACTAAGCAACCCACGAGCTCTCGATATAAAGTAGGATTATCCAGAAAAACACCATTAGTAGTGTTGAGCTTTACATTAAGCTCAATGGGGGTATCAGAAATCTTAGTGTCAGTAAGATCGGCACGATGAATAACCTCATTGGCATACTTGGCCTGAGATAAAAAGTAGCCCTTGGGAGAAGAAGCTACTTCAATACCAAGAAAATACCGTAATTGGCCTAGATCCTTCATTTCAAAGGTGTAGAAAAGATGCTGCTTGACTTTAGATATAGCAGAAGAGTCAGAACCAGGGATGATCATATCATCCACATATAGTAATAATGCAACAAATCCAGCAGAGGTGTGAAGAAGAAATAAAGCAGAGTCCTGGGCACAAGGATGAAATCCAAGCTCAGTAACAGTAGTTTGAAAGCGATCATACCAAGTATAAGGAGACTGCTTCAGACCATATAGAGCACGCCGAAAGTGACAAACCTGTCCAGAGGAATAGGGAAGGTCAGGGGGAGGACGCATGCAAATCTCCTCAGTGAGATAGCCATTAAGAAAATCATTCTTAACATCCATCTGATAAAGAGGCCAAGAATGAACAGCAGCAATAGAGATCAAAGCACGAACAATAGTCATCTTGGCAACAGGAGCAAAAGTTTCCTCATAATCAATACCATACTCTTGTGAGAAACCTTTGGCAACCAAACGAGTTTTGTAGCGCTCAAGAGAACCATGAATCTTGACTTTGTAGACCCATTTGCAACCAACTAGATTCTTACCAGCAGGCAAAGGAACCAATTCCCAAGTACTAGTTTTCTATAAAGCAGACAACTCATCCTTCATAGTTTGAACCTAATGAGGATCCTGACAGGCCTCCTTGTAAGACTGAGGTTCTGAAAAAGAGTGAATTGTAGACAAAAAAGTACGATAAGAAGCAGAAAGATATGTATTAGACAAACCCAACCTGTTTGGAGGATGACGCGCTCGAGTAGGATATCGAGGTGCAGCAGGATCAGAGTCGTCAGAAGCAGGAGGATCAGCAGCAGGGGCATGGACAACTGGTGGAGGAAAAGCTTTGAGACAAGAATAAACTAACAATGGTGGAGGAGAAGAAGTCGAAGGAAGAGAAGTAGCCAGAGGTGAAGTAAGAGGAGAAGATGGAACAAGCTCAGGAGGAATAGTGGAGATGTACTCATTAGACGGGACCGCAGAAAGAAATGGATCAATATGAACCAAATCCTCTTTAGAAACTGGGGCGGTGAGAGGAGGAAACTAAAAGTAAGGTAGATGTTTGAGAAAGACAACATGGAGGGAGACATAAAGGCGACGAGAAACAGGGTCATAACAGCGATAATCTTTCAGAGTGAGACTATAACTGAAAAAGACACATAGGACAGATCGGGCATTAAGTTTGGTCCTATCTTTACGGGGTAAAAGGACAAAACAAGCAGACCCAAACACACGAAGAAGGAAGTAATTAGGAAGGTGGGAAAACAAAGCCTCATAAGGAGACTGACCAGAAAGAAAGGGGGTAGGCATACGGTTGAGAAAAAAAGCAGCAGTACGAACTACCTCATTTCAAAACGGAGCCAAAACAGAGACAGAGAGGAGAGATCTAGCTGTCTCAAGGAGATGACGGTGTTTATGCTTAGCTCGACCATTTTGGGCAGGTGTATCAGTACAAGAAGTTTGGTGAATGGTACCCAATTTCGCTAACTATTCATAGAATTCAGTTTTAAAGTATTCCCCACCCAAGTTAGACCGCAACAATTTAATAATAGACCCAAACTGTGGAGTGACCATAGACTGGAAAGTACGGTATATCTGGTAGAAGTCAGACTTATGAGTCATAAGATAAACCCAAGTGTAACGGGTGCAGTCATCAACAAATGACACATAGTATGCAGAGCCCCTTTTGGTGGGAATAGGAGAAGGGCTCCAAATATCAGTATGAACTAAAGAAAATGGTGTATCAGATATAAAAGTACTTTTATGAAAAGGTAAGGCTGGCATTTTGGCAAGTTTACACTCCCGACATTCAGTAAGTTCATTAGGAGAAACTTTACCCAAGATGCCCGATTGAGTTAAAGACCGTAAGCGATCAGCAGACAAATGCCTAATCTAGAATGCTACAAGTAGAAAGGACTAGACATAGAATCTAACTGAAAAGAGGAAAAGGCAGTCAGAGAGGTTGCCATAGGCAAATGCAAGCTCTTCACCACATAGAGGTCTCCAACTCTACGACCGATCCCAATTTGCTGCTTAGACATTTGATCTTACACAGAATAGATAGAAGAAGAAAAGATAACATCAAAACCAGATGCATCAAGCTGATTGATAGATAATAAACTGACAGATAACTGAGGAACATAAAAGACGGAATAGATACAATAGACATAGCAGACGGTAAGACAGACCCAATAAATATAATAGACATATCAGACCCATTAGCAGCATTAACAGTAATAGGAAAGGGAGGAGTACAATTTTGAAGTAAGGAAAGATATATGATGAGAGGCACCAGAGTCAAAAATCCAGACAGACGAAGAAATACCTGAAGAAGACCCAAGCAAATCTGAATGAAGAGATGAAATAATGGAAGTAGACGGGGATGGCTGGGAGGTAGACAGTATATGTTGAAGCTAACTGATTTGAGCACTCTAGGAAGCCAAGTCAGGATCAGGAGCTGGAGCAGATGTAATATAATCTGTAGGAGGAGCTCAGAATTGGTTCTGAGACTGCTAAAAAAATGAGGTAGGTAGACGTCCCTTCTAGGGACAGTGGTATTTCCAATAGCCCCTCTGATGGCAGAAGGCACACTCATCAGAAGCCAGCGACATCATAATAACCAGAAAATTAAAGGTTTCAAGTGTAATAAACCCTAAATCCAAAACCATAGCGTAACAACCAGAAGACTATTGGGTTTAAATATAATGTCAAATATGAGAGAAGTCAAGACCCAACCTCAGAGAGAGAGAGAGAGAGAGATATCGAGACCCACGAAATCAGAGAACCACGGAGAGAGCGAAATCATTACAAAGAAGCTTCGCGACTGAATCTTCGGTCTCTCAACCTAGTCGATCTAGACGAAATCGTCAGATGGGTCGAACGACCTAGATGGGTCAAATGAGAGAGACGAAGCAACCAGATAACTCAGCTTCCAGAGAATCAGAAGTTCCAAAACAGAGGACCAGAGAGAAGCAGAGGTAATCGCGATGGGTCACCCACGCGAGTCAGAGGCGTGATGACCAGATGTGTCACGACTATACCTGATCACAAACTAGAAAGCTAGAGGGCATGAAGCAGAGACAGAATCAAACTTAGATGAGTCACAAGGCAGAGGTAGTCAGTCATAAATGGTTCGCAAGGCAGAGGCTAAGTGTCGTGAACAAGAGGAAACCACGAACGAAGCCTGTAGTCGAACTAGACAAACACAAAAAGAGAATAAGCTGTCGACTTATAGGGTTTTGGGCCAGAGACGGCTCTGATACCTTGTAAGTTTCTGAATAAACTTGTATATTCAATTGTTCTAATACAAAGATTACAACCAATATATATAGTAATCCTAACCCTAATCTGAAATAGGAAATACAATCAATTTAAAATACATTTCCATAATTAACATAATATTCTCACAATATCTTCCCATGTCTAACTAGAGTAAACAGACAGGTTACTCAGTTCAGGAAGCACAAATCCACAGGATGCATCCAAGTTATAGGCAAATTGGTTTGATGTCCAACTCTGTTCCCTTTGGAAGAGGCACTATAAAATCAAAAAATTTGTATCATTCTGCTTTATACAGTCATCAAATACAACTTAATCTCAATGTGCAAAATTATCTCCTAATCTAAATTTTTTGTATAAAACATCCCATGATTCTCATTTTATTCTTTTATTTAACCATTTGAAAGGCAAAGCCACATTTTTGGCAACCAATACAAAGGGTTTCATGCTGAAACAAGTTTCCATTTTTTTTTTTCTGAGTAAAATTATGCAGCTATTTTTATCAGCTTGCTAGTTGCATGTTGAACATGTCCTTAAGTAACTAACATGATAAAATTGCTCGGAGTGGAGTGGTGTGGATAAGAAAATTATTCATGGAGTGAAAAGAAATTAGCTTACATCAGCGGCAAGGATAAAATAATTTCCCATTCATAGTTCCCACCTATGTTACTTGGAACACGGATTGTTTTGGTATATGGAATGGGAATAGGAACGTGGTACGCCACATGCTCTAAAATGTGACACGATAGGGGTAGATTTGTATAGATTGCACTATAAGAATTTAAGATACTTCTAGGGTAATTTATTTATTTTTAATCTATTAGGCATCCAATAAAATATTCTCTTTTTTTTTTTTTGTCCAAAACTAATCATGTAGCAAAATATTTCTATGAACATTATGACCTATTTTTAATGTTTTGTCCGGCCAAAACTTTACTCACCTTAAATTTTAGTTCATTACATTATATTTTTTTTCCCTCCCAAGGACACACAAAGAAATATATTGGGAAATTTTTTTTTGGGAGTTTAGGAAGGTCTTATGCATAGATATGTACCACACTCTGACACTCTTATCCAAGTCCATCTGACATAGCTCAAAACAAAGAGATGTAGGGTACTAAGAAGCATGAATACGGAGGCGTGACACACAGACACGAGGACATGCAAATTTTTAAAAAATGTAGGACACGACATGTTGGGAACACATGCAAAACATATAATTTTATATATTTAATTTTTTCAAATTTATCAATCTTAGGTATGCTATTTTAGTAAAAAAATTTAAATTTAACGTGTCCCAAGCGTGCCTTAATGTGTCCACAACATGTCCCTAGTGTGTCCTTAGCCTGTCCCAATGTGTCCACAACGTGTCCCAAGTGTCCCAGCGTGTTCGTGTTGGACACCTGTGTGTAACCTCCGGAGAGGTGTCCATACTTCATAGGTTGACAACTTTTCTTGTTTTTAAAAAAAATTAAATTGTATTAAAGAATGTGCCAAGGGGGCACCACCCTTGTACCCAAAAAACAAAAAACAAAACAAAACAAAAATCTACCTCAACTCATGCCTAAGGGGATAATTACACACACACACACAACAAAATGGAACAACTTTATCGTGAGTTCATGAACTCTGCAAGGTGCTCAACCGTTGAGATCTTATGGTGTTTCGTAGTAAATTAAAGAAATTTTCTACGAGTAATATTAACATTTTGCAAACTACAAGTGTGGCATGTATGTCATCTGAATATGTCATCTGAAGTGGATATAGGAAATGTATTTATTTATTGGTGGGTTGTTTTGGGAGGTGGGGAGAGGAGGCAATTGAGCCAAAATGCTAAAAAGAACCATACAGATTGTAAGGTTTAGAGTGAAACCAAAAGAGGAAAAAAATTATTTATGGCCTTGCGAAAGACTCGCTGTGGCTGGGCATACTATTGTGACCCAATTATGGAGCCTTAAATGAAATCCATTAAGACACCTAATAATGTAGAAATTGTCTGCTTGAATAGCCATACTAAAATTTACAAGGTTAGATTCAATGTAGCACAAAACACAGGTAGTGACTTCTGGTTCATCATGACTGTCTTATGTCCATGCTGGATTGTACCAGGGCTAGATAGAACAAGAAACGACATCTATGGCAGTTCATTCATAGAGAAAGAACATAGTATTTTGAGATAATGCAAAAAATATATATATGCGGTCAATCTTGATTGGAAAACTAATTTCGACACCCATACTATTTGAAAACTGAGTTGGTGCTGTATAATAATGCAGGTATATTCAAGGGGCTCGGTTCTTTGATGATTCAGATGTGAATTCCAGTTCTACATTTCATATAGACATTGACCAACCAGAATCCGAGCTTGCGATTGTAAATGCCACAAGCACATCAGCACCAGTTTCCCCCACCTTCCGCACTCGCTTCATTGGTCAGGGATACAAGCAGGTAATTATTTTTTATTTTCTTGGTGCCTAGAAATAAAGTGTTCTAGTCTTCGTTTTGGGTGGTTTTCATCTTGTTAGTGATGCTGGAGATCAGAAGCACAAGCTCCTGCTTGAAATGCTGATTATTATTATGATAACGTGTCAGGTTTGTGGTCAGGCAGATGTATGGGGCGATGGAGTTGTGCCAGAAGTAGCAGCCCATCTAGAAGGTGCGCTCAATATTAGTTTGGACGGAGTATACCACTCGCCTGTTGGCTCTGATGATGAATCAAGACCGTGGTATGGCTCTCCTGCCATTGTAGAGCAATGGATACACCATCTCCTTGACTAATTACTTACAAGGTGCACAGAAGGAAAGAGAAAATCGAGCAATTCATTTTTAAGTAAATCCAAATATTCACATTGTATATACTTCTTTTTATTTTTCATATAATACGTCTTTTTCATATAATACACCATCTTTTTCTGTTTCTTATTGTTTGTAGAACAGTTCTTGTACTTGATTTAGTTGCATTTTTTTTCCGTATAACATAATTATGATTCACTTTGTTGATTTTATTTGGGGCATTTCCCATTAAGTAATCACTATGGCAAATGGGTCTATAAAATGATCCTAATCTTTTCATTTTTGGACAATTGGTTTGTATTTGTATTTGATATCCAACCAGACATATCTGCATATTGAAATCCAACCATCTGGAGGTGTCACTAAACAACCGAAGAATCAAAATGTGCGTCTTCCCAAAGATAAAATCCAAAATACCAAAGCTCAACCAAACACACCTCTCCTAGAACATTAACTCAGCTTGACGACTTAGTATTCCAAGATCAATACGAGCAATAATCACATAATGAGTAAAATTGACATTATCCATTTTGGATAGTTAGGTGGGAAACAAAATCGGCCTCTTCATCCCTTGTGCATGGTAGTCGAAACTATTGATAATTTAAAAGAAAAAAAAGAAGAAGAAGAAAACAACGACAAATGTTTGTTCATGGATTAGAGTCTGGAGCAAACTAAACAAAACCTGACCATTACAGATATATTGAAAAGCAAACCCAAAAGTAATTAGTTGGTAGTGCAAGTCAATTCTAAGATCAATGTGAAAAAGTAGGCATTTCATATACTAAACAACACATGCCTCTCTTCTTGATAACTAGCTCTACATTACCCACAGAATAATTACTCACCTATGTATAGAATTAACATCAACAAAATAACAAATATCTGAGGATAAAGAGCATGATAATTTCTGCAAAAAATGAAGGATTCGGTGAAGATTCAATGAAATAAATTTTAAAAAAAAATCATAAAAATCAATTTGTTTGTGAAATAAACTTGTCAAATAATTATTGACAACAAATCTCATTCATCCTTCATGTACAAAAGTTATGAGAATAGAAATTCAATACAATTTGGATGTGCTAAAAATTCAACACCAAAACAGACATCCACTGCTTTAATAAGAATAAAAACCATACAGCTTTGAACTATTTTCTTACAAAATAAGAACATTTTAAAACCAAATATTCATTGTGACACAATTTGAAAACATCTTGCATAGAAGGGACCATCAATCTTGGACTAACATTACAACACGTAGTCTTTTTGCTTTCTTCCTACCAACTTTTTACAAGATGTTGAACTAACATTAAGTTGATGTCTTCTTGATCAGCAGTCAGCTAGTTTTTACAAAATGGGACGATAGCAACCCCCCAATCTCTAGAAACCCCACTTTGTCCTTCCCTTCAAATATTGTCTTCAGCTTGTCATCGCAATATATTTCCTTCTTATTTGTGGGGTTCTGCCATCAAAAGCACCCCCATAATTCAGCAAAATATATCTGATCTATAGAGTTTCTCTGAGCAATCATATTGTATACCTATGTATATTTTATAGTAAATGTTGAAAGTGTCTCCATGAGTTGAAGTGCACAGTCAACACAATATAATCGAACAAGTTAATACTGAATAAAAACATCGAGACCTTCTCAATTATGCATTAATGTAATTTCAACACCAGACAAGCTTCAAGATAGAGAACAAGATGGTGGTACCTTTAAAAAATAAAAAAAGAAGAAGAAGAAAATGAAACAGAAACAAAAGAAAGAATTAGATAGCACTATATGTTAAGATCTATACATGAATGTGTCAAATAACATGTATCCATCGGTGTGTGCATCTGTCCCGTGTAAAGACTATGTTATATGGACTTAAGTATAGGTGTCGGTGATGGAGGATGAGTGCGGGTATTTTTTACTCTCCTACAATCGGTGAGTCCAACTTTAAAGTATAGTAGCAGAAAAGTAGGGTTTTGGGATGATTTTAATTGGGCTTTATGGCTGAATGGTTAGTAAAATATGAGTTTTTTTAAGGATTTGTATGGGTAAGAAAAAGGTAAGGGTTTTCAGAATGAAAACACAAGGTTTTAAGGAATTAAACCCACTATATAATGGACAAAAGGAGGACACAAAACGAAATATTGACCATTCTGAGTTGATGCACATGTCACAGCAATTGACGCTGCTCCCCAATACATCAGAAGCAAACATAACCACAGACGGCCTATTAAATAACAGGAGATGCTGGTTAAAGCATGCTGAAACACTACTATAGAACAATTACTCATCCTGGACCAGGTTTCTCGGTTCTTTCGTATACTCTTGCTTTCTTAAGTATAAAAACTCCCTCGGATCAACATCCATCGTGTAAGCAGTAACATATATTCAAGAATTCCACATAAAAATCACATTTGAAACAATACATTCCTCAAACCATCATTGCTCCATGTAGTCAAAGGTGTCATCAAGGCCATTGTTTCATTTTATTCATCGCCTAATTACAAATTTATTTGATTAGTACAAAACAAAATCATTTCACCTATTAAAACAAGAGCATTCATTTCTTGAAGCATGTGTTTGCTCAAATTGCCATTAAATATTATTAAATCAATCAGAGAAAAGCAAAAGGTCTAGTCATCAACAAAGTCTCATTTGGTAGGTGGTAAATTTGGATAGCATTGCACATCATGTGCTACAAACAGATCTCTTGAATTCTTCCTGTTAACTTGTATCAACAAATTTCTGTATAACATGTAACAAAGAAAGATATGCATAGTATCATTTGTAGGTACAACGCCCTGCCACAACCTAAATGCCATGACTATAATTATAAATATTATAAATATAGATTCAAAGCTTCCATATGTGTATAAATAAATATATACAGAATGCAAATCCATAAATGTTCTGAAAATTGCAATAGGAAAAACAAAAGAGAAATGTCAACTCATAATAAGAAAGATTATAGAGTCAATTAAAATCATCATCTGGCATAAAAACTATTCAATTAATGTGCAATGAAGCAGATAACGAAATACAACCTCACTCGAACCAATTTCACAGTGAAAAGATACACAAATATTTTTAATAAATCATCAACATTTTTTTGCAAAAAATGATAAGGTTAGTGTTCATCAATCATCAATATATGATTAATACTCCAAGATAACAATATAATTAAAGCAAGACAATGATTGGATAAAGGATGATGTAAAGGGACAATCCGTGAGCTCAAAACCCCTAAAAGAATGAAATGATCACTATGTGGTAACCTTAAAGGGTAAATTAAGTATGCATTTCAGATACGGCCTAGTTAAAGGGATCCCTTTGATCCTACAAGATACTCATCTCTTGTGATATCGGAAAAATCAAAAGTATGAGCAAGGTCTGCCCCTCAAATTTTGGAAAATTATATTTTACCCACAAGTTTAAAACAAATTTTCAAATTGCCCCTCCTAAATCTTTTGTAGACCCTCCCTCTTTTTTGCTTTTTTTCAACTAAACCCCCTTTTATATACATACATACATACATACATACATACATACGAACAGCAGAGTGCCCTAGTTCTCTCCGACTCATCTCAGCCTAGCTTCCATTTCCTTGTCTCTATCCTTATCGACTAGCGAGTTTGACTTCAACTGCAAATAACAATTGAAGACTGTTGAATCTATGTTTTGTGATGATGTGAGTGATTATTGAATCTGTGAGTTCTGAACTGTGTTGAACCTGTGATTACGAATTATTTGATTGAACCTGCTAAATCTATGATTATACATATAGTTGAGAAGGACATTTTTTTATTTATTTAAATTTTTATTGCATTAAACATAAGCATGTAGAGAGAATGAAATGAAGAGCTCCTAGGGTTTAAAACATTTAGAGAGAGGACAATGGTAGAGAGAGAAACATGTATAATAAAATCCATAAAATTGAAACCATAGGGACCTGAAGGTTGTGGAGTCTGATGTAGTCCCATATCTTCTTGACGGCATCAGTGCGAGTGACCTCCGGAACGCCGAGGAAGTGGTGGAGAGCCGGCGAGATTGGGGAAACCTTCTGAATGCCGGTGGGTTTTCGGGGCTCCGATGATTTTCGATTTACAGGCGATGATGAAGAGCGTCGTGGTGGTGGTTGCTTGGGTTTTGGGGTGGTGGTGGTAGTCTTCGCAGCGGAGGATTTGGCCTTCTTCGATGCCGCCATTAGAGCCCTGCAACCCTTGAAAAACCCTCCACCACTCGACGACGACATTGTTATTGCCCTCCTCCCTCTCTCTCTCTCTGAGACACAAAGAAGATTATGCAACGAAGCAAAGAGAGAAATGATCTCACTATTCAGGTAGGTGGAGCTGAACCCACAAATTCACTATGTATATTATTTAAAACTCAGAGACAGAGAGAGAGAGAGACAGGAATTTGGATGAGGGGTCACTGCTGTGATCCCCTCAATGCTGTTCCTGCTGTGCAGATAAAACGGCAGCGTTTTATGAGTTTTTTTTTTTTTTTTTTTAAAACCCTAAACTCTAAAATAAAAAAATAAATTTTAAGAATTAAACTCTAAACCATAAACCTTAAATCATAAATTTTTTTAAAAAAAAATATAAAAAAATTAAGAATTAAATCCTAAACCTTAAACCATAAATCCTAAAATAAAAATAAATAAATTTTAAAAATTAAACTCTAAACCTTAAACTTTAAAATTAAAAAAAAAATAAAAATTAAACCTTAAATCCTAAAATAAAAAAAAAGACCGTAATTTATCACGTCAAAAAATATGATGAGAACATCAAAAAAAAAAAAAGAAGGCTAAAACGGCACAGCAGGGAACACTGTACAGCAGTGACGCCGCTCCCAAGAAATTTCTTGAAGTAAATAAAACTTAGTGTACTTATAGTGTATCAATACGGAGATGGGGTTATTGTTGTGCCTTTAGCACAACAGTGACTGTTATGTTTCAATTTGAGGTGTATTATGGACTTATTTTTTATGATTCAAATTATTCATTTTGTAGGATTTGTTGAGTACTTCATATCTACCAAAAATCATATTAATCAGATATCAATAACTATATGATCGAATTGCATATTTTTTATGCTATTTCTCAAAAGAAAAACCTGTTGTTTATTTTTTTGGTATCGATTATATAGTTATTAATATCTGATTAATACGATTTTTGGTAGACAAGAAATACTCAATAAATCTTACAAAGTGAACGGTTCAGATCATAAAAATAAGCCCATAATACACCTCAAATTGAGGCACAATAGTCACTGCTGTGCTAAAGGCACAACAATGACCCCATTTCTGTACCAATACTAGTTATGATATTATTATTGACCTCACTTATTATACAAATTATAAATATCCAAAACCTCTTAAATTATGTCATATCATCAATTGGTACACTAGTGACATAGGTGGGCCCATAGGGGTTTTCGGTCCACTACTTAAAACTCAATGCATGATTCAAACACTAAAGCCCAATATCATTGGAACCCAACGTTGCACCAAGAACCAATGACATCTAAACACTTGTCAAGAGAAGAACCAGCCACATAAACAGATAAAGATCCTGCAGAGTTATTACACCACACATCAACCATTAATGAGGTTTCTTGCAGCATTTAATGCGATAACTCCTTCACGTCGGAACAGAACAGTCTCACTATGAACAAGGCAGGCTAGAACATAGACTTTCAGCCAACATGACAGGTCGGAGTGGACAAGAAAATGATGAACAAAGGATATAAGCAGGTTTCTAAGACAAAAAGAAGGTTAAGTTCTTTATCATCATCCTATCTCTATATTCCATTAATCTCTCTTTTCTAACTTGCTCGTCGGAGGGTTCGCTAGGGGACTCCCGTTCCCCGTTGGACTCTTGTGCAGGTTTCTCTATGGATCTAGCGATCGGATTACGGTGTGGGAGACATGGATTAGCCTGACCCATCCCTCTGGGACAAGTAGTATCATCAGTTGGCGCCGTCTGTGAGAAACTTTCACTCCGTGTGACAATTGTGCTTATTGTTGCCAGAGACCCATTCTCGATAATCCCTTCCTCCCACCCACCAAGGTGAATGGTCACAACGAGATTCATGGCTTCTCAACACAATGTTGCTGACCCTTCTAACCCAAACAACCCACCTCTGTATTTCAGCGCACTCACCAACATCATCAACCGCCTAGCCGAACAAAACTAAGCCTTGATCAATGCTTTACTTCAGCGAGACCTCCATGTGCCTCCTCTACCACCACAAGATATCCCATCTAACCGAGAACGAATCCCGAGCCATTCCTTCCAACAAGCGCACCCCTCAAACTTGGAGTGTTTGCAACCCCCTCTCCAAGACATAAACCCGCCACATCGGGGTCTACATTCATCAGCCCAAGCACCTGCTCCCAAGGGGGAGGCCAGTAATGTTCAGCCTCTATTGTATTCTGGTAGTGACAACGTTTCCGTCTGGGATGCGGAACTCCGAGCCATGAAACTCCAGCTTCAAAGAGTCATGCAGAACATGCAGAATAAACCCTCCACAGCAGCCAACTCACCGGTTGTTGCCTCCATCAGGGACAAACCTCTACCTCCTAAGTTCAAAATGCTCTCGATTGACTCTTTCGACGGCACAACGGACCCAGTCGACCACTTGGAGACTTACAGGACCCTAATGGTCCTCCATGCATTCCCTGATGAGATTATGCGTCGGACTTTCCTCGTAATGCTTAAGGGATCAGCCGACTGTGGTTTAGTCAGCTACCGATGGACTCCGTCTCTACTTTCCAGTACCTAAGTGATTCCTTTCTTAGCCATTTCATTGGTGCCCAGCGTCAGTGGCGTCCGGCAACCCAACTCCTCAACATCCGTCAAACGGAGGGGGAGTCGCTACGTAGCTTCGTCACCCGTTTCAACACCGAAGCCTTGTAGGTGGCGAAAAACGACGACAAGGTCATTCTCAAGGCTTTCATGGTTAGTTTACGGTCATCCGACTTCCTTTTCTCCCTTTCTAAAAACCCTCCAACCTCTATGGCAACTCTTCTTTCCAAAGCCCAAAAATACATGAAAGCTGAAGATTCTCTGTATAGCGACCCCGGGTTTACCCCTTGTTGTACAGTGATCCGGACATGTGTTCGTGGATGTTAGTAGTTGATTATCATCTTGTTTACATCCTTTCCTATCTTGTAGTTGAGTTATAGGATGTGTTGGGCAGGTTTGTTATAGGTTGGTTGTATTTGGGAACCAAGTGTTGCTACCCAGAATTTTGGGTCTTCGCTCGAGCGAGCTTCTGTCGTTGGCCTTTCGCTCGATCCAGGGTTTGGTCGATCGAGCGAGAGCGGAGTTTTGTGTCTGGTGGCTCGATCCAGGTCTTCTTCGCCGAAAGGCGTCGCGGCTCGCTTGGACCCGAGAGTCAGAAGTTTTGGCTCGAGTGAGCTTTCCTTCACTCAAGCGATCTGGTTCGGTCTTCGCTTGAGCGAGAAGTTTGTCGCTCGAGCGTGCGTCTAGTTGCAGACCTGAAGGTTTGAGTTCTTGGCTCGAGCGAGCTTTTCTTCGCTCGAGCGAACTTCTGGGTTGTTGGCTCGATCAAGACTTTCTTGGCACGAGCGATGGTTTTTTGTGTCTGGTCACTCGAGCGACTAAGTCTTCGCTCAAGCGAGCCTGTTTATATCAGCGGGCAGCAGCGATTTCAAAATCACTTTTTCATCCACTTTTCATTTTCAAACCCTAAAATCTAGGACTCTCTCTCTCTAAACTTACTCTCTCTATAAGATTTAATCTACCTAGGGTGATTTCCTACCCTAAGTCCTTTGTTAAAAAGATAAAGGGTGTTGAGGGCTTCAATTTAATCTGGAAATCTTTGGGTTTGGAGCACGTTGGTCGTTGGGTCTTCATCTCCTTTTGAGCTCAAACTTCGAGGTAAGGATATCCTACTCCTCTTTATGGATTTTGTCTTTAAATTTTAGCATTTTGATACGTTGGGGGTTGTTTTGTAATTTTGAGAAAACTTTGGGCCATTTGTGTAATTTTACAAAGTTGGGGTTTTATTTATAGTAAACCTAGAGGCATGTTTGGTGTAGAGAAACGGAATTTATGTTAAAACATTGATGAAAATGAAACCTTAAGGGTTGTAATGGTAATTATGGAAAATGCCGTAATTACATTGACTAATTAATTGGTATAATTAATTGTGAGAAATGAGGAATTGAATTGGAAATGTTGAGATTGGAAGTGTATGGGATGAAAGAGTGTAGTTGGGTTGTTTATCACTCACCGAATTGAAATGTTGATATATTATCCATTCTGCACATTTATTTTCTGTTTAGAAATAACTGCTTTGGGCTATCGGTGGAGGATAGTCTTGATTGTTGTAGACAATGCATGATGATTAGGCAAACTAAAACTAATCACTGGAATGTGTCATTGAGTATGACAGTTGAAAGAATACATTAACTTTATGTATTGATTTGTGATGTGTATATTTATTGTTTATACGCATTGTGTTGTGTTGGAGAAGATATGGAATGTACTCCACGGTTTAGGGGATGATAGGGGATGGACCTCTAAACCAGATGTTGTTGGGAGGAGATAGGGGATGGACTTCATAAATAGAGCTCATATGCTTATCTAGTGATGTGTTGACACAGCTCATATGCTTGTCTTGGAAGTGTGATAGTGCTCTTATGCATATCTGTTGATGTGTTGATACAGCTAATATGCTTATCTATTATGAGATGGGAAAACGTTTAATATAAGCTACAATCTTATATAAGTTGTTTGGCTAGGTTCTGAGCCAGGGTTATAAATTGAGAATTGAAAAGAAATGGAAAATGAATTGTTATATGGACCTATAAGTCATGAAACGGTAAAGCGAGATATGTGGATATAGTTGTGTTGGCCATCTATCAACTGCTAATCTTCTAGTCATTGTTCATAGCTGGTTTAGTGTGTTTCTACTGGGCTGTGGCTTACCCTATATGGGAATATCATTTTCAGGTATAGGTAGCATGCCACCTCCAAGGACATAGCTTGGGAGGCTAGAGGCGGGCAGACTTTTTGTTGTCTTTCTTTCTGATGTATTACATGTAAATTCAAACCAAGGGCTTAATGTGTAAATGAGTTAGTACTCTCTTTTTGTAACCAAGTGTTAACTTGGAAAGCTGTAAGCCTTTAGGGCGTTTGCTTTTGTTGTTAACATGTAATATTTTTTGTAATGAAACTCAGATGAATAGAAGGATGTGGATCTTTTATATATCAATGCATGTCTATATTGTGGGTTTAATGTTATTATTTTGAGGGCGTTACAACTTGGTATCAGAGCGTACCGGGTTCGAATACATTGGGTACGTGGGAAGTGATTAGGATCACAATGGGTTTGTCTCGCTTGATAGAGACTTAGGTGTAGTGTCATATGCCATGTGTTTAATTGATAACATGCTTATGTGATTATTTGGGTATGGGATTTAATTTCTAGGATGTTGATTAGATCCTTGGGTTTCTGGGAGTCTTGTTGGAAAAGCACTTGATCAATGTTGTTTCTAACCGAAACTCCAGTAACGCCTCGGGACTATCATTATCCGGAAATGAAATTCGTAAGTGCTTATGTGTTTATGTGCTTACGTGGAGTGAATTATAGTTGTCCATGCATTAGGACGTGGGTGTTTAGTTTCGGCACATTTATGAATGTGCTAACGTTCTGTGTTACCTTTATTAGGATGTCAGGACGAGGAAAAGGTACTAGGCGTGGTAGGCCTGCGAGGTAGGAAGTACCTTTACCGGATGAGATTCCGGCAGTGTAGGAGGGAGTTGGTCAGGCCAATGTGGCCGAGCCAGCGGGTCAGCAGGCTATGAGTGTCTTGGCCCGAGAGATAGCAGGAGCTTTGGGTATTCTCAAAGCTGGAAATCAGGCAGTTGAGGCAAGGCCTTCTTTCTTGAAGAGAGAGTTTTTTCGGTCTAACCCGGACGAGTTCATTGGAGATCCAAAGGAGCCACTTAAGGCAGATGAGTGGTTGGAACAAATGAGTAAGACGTTCGAAATGCTTGGCATTGAGGACGGGGCACTGAAAGTGACCTTGGCATCCTTCCAGCTGAAGGGAGATGCGGGTCAATGGTGGAAATACGAGAAGGTCCGTATGGGTGGTACATGGGAGGCATTTGTAAATGCTTTCCAGGAGAGATTCTTATTTGCAGTTGCTAGGAAGAAGCTAAGAGATCAGTTTAGCCGGCTTAAACAGGAGGGTTTGTCTGTGGCCGAGTTTGAGGCTACATTTACTAGCTTGTCCAGGTTTGCACCTGAACTTGTGGCAACAGAGGAGCGCCGTTGCTATGAGTTTGAACGGAAGTTGAGGCGTGGCCTCAAGTTGAGGGTTGGTGGGTCTTACATCCGAGAGTATAGACATCTGGTGGATGCTGCAGCTCATATGGAGCTTATGATGCAGGAGGAAGAAGAGGAGAAACATAGAGGCTCCAAGAGGGGCCAAGAGGGCCAGGGTGATGGCAGGAGACAGAGGGGTTATAACCCTCAGCAGTCCCAGGATGGAGTTTCTAGATCAACCTTTCCAGTACCGAGTGCAGGCTCGGGGAGAGGCAATCAGGGAGAGTTCACTTGTTACAAGTGTGGCCAGCTGGGTCACAAGGCTTCGGTTTGCCCGCTGAAGGGCGGAGGTCAGAGAGCTGCTTCTTCTTCAGCTAGACCGCAGAGTCAGAGTTTGGGCAGGGGGCAGCCCTTGTCTTGCTATCACAGGGATACTGGGCACTGAAGAGGTTCTACCCACGCTTGAGTGCCACTTTAGGAGCGTCTGGTTCTAGACACGCAGGATTTCACCAGCTACCAGGCAGCCTCAAGGCCAATCCGGGCTTCGTCGTCCCAACAAGACAAAGATCAGATGCTCCTAGGGGTAGCAGTGGACCAGTGGTCCCACAGTATGCGTGTATCGTTATCACAGATCTAGTACCAGCTCCATCAGCAGTGAGATGTACCTTTTTATTTTGCAACTCGGTTGCTAGAGTGTTGATTGACACGGGTGCATCTCATTCTTTTGTATCTGCTGCATTTGCATCTGTGTTGGAGTTGGAGTTAGCACTATTGACATCTCCTATTTGTGTTGTGTCACCTATTAGGGGTGAGTTGATTTTGAAACACGGATGTAGAGGTTGTGATATAGAGGTCGACGATCATAGGCTTCCGTTCCCTTTTGTAGTTATGCCTATGAAGGGCTTTGATGTTATTTTGGGTATGGACTGGTTATCGTCATACCGAGCAGTTATTGATTACTACCGCCAGAGGGCCACTTGTTGTACCGTGAACGGAGAGTGTTTCCATTTCTTGGGAGACTGGGTTGGTAGTGTTGTGCCACCGGGGTATGATCCGCGAGGGCGGAGTGAACTTAGTGGTCTACTTGCTAGCTTGGAGAGTGGTGAGTGTGATGAAACGCAGATTGTATTGCCGAGGGTAGTTTGTGAGTACTCGGATGTCTTTCCCGAGGATCTCGTTAGTTTGCCACCTCACCGGGAGATTGAGTTCTCCATTGATCTAGTGCCCGGCACGGCGCCGATTTCTATGGCACCTTACCGTTTTGCTCCAGCGGAGTTGGTTGAGTTGAAACTTCAGCTCCAAGAATTGCTAGATAAGGGCTTTGTTCGCCCTAGTGTTTCGCCGTGGGGAGCACCGGCCCTTTTTGCTAAAAAGAAAGATGGTGCCTTGAGATTGTGTATTGACTACCGGAAGTTGAATCGGGCTACGGTTAAGAATAAGTACCCTATGCTCCGTATAGATGATTTGTTTGACCAGTTGAAGGGTTCCCGTTGTTTCTCTAAGATAGACTTGAGATCGGGTTACCACCAGTTGAGGATCAGGGAGGAGGATATTCCGAAGACGGCATTCCGTACGCGGTATGGCCATTATGAGTTTCTGGTGATGCCATTTGGGCTTACCAACGCACCGGCAGTCTGTATGGACTTGATGAACCGGATCTTCCAGGAATTCTTGGATCGTTTTGTAGTCGTTTTTGTGGACGACATTCTTATCTATTCACCTTCTGAGGAGGAGCACGAGGAACACTTGAGAGTGGTGCTTGAGTTACTTAGAGCCCATAGGCTATATGCCAAGTTTGGGAAGTGTGAGTTCTGGCTAAAGGAAGTCAAGTTCTTAGGCCATGTGGTTTCCGGGAAAGGGGTGTCTGTTAATACATCCAAGACTGAGGCAGTGCAAGATTGGGCACAGCCTAAGAGTGTGTTTGAGATCCGCAGTTTTTTGGGATTAGCTGGGTATTACTGTCGGTTTATGAAGGACTTCTCCAGGTTAGCTTCACCGTTGACTAGATTAACTCGAAAATGAGTCAAATTTGTATGGAGTGAGACTTGTGAAAAGTCGTTTCAAGAGTTGAAAGTTAGATTGACCACCGCTCCGGTCTTGATTATTCCGGAGAGTGGGTTGGGTTATGCAGTCTATTGTGATGCCTCACGAGAGGATTTGGGTTGTGTGTTGATGCAAGAGGCGAAAGTGGTAGCTTATGGCTCACGTCAGTTGAAAATACACGAAAAGAATTATCCTACACATGACCTAGAGTTAGCGGCTGTCATATTTGCATTGAAAATATGGAGGCACTACCTTTATGGTGAGAGATTCGAGGTGTTCTCGGATCATAAGAGTCTGGAATATCTGTTTTCACAGAAAGACTTGAACTTGAGGCAGAGGAGGTGGATGGAGTTCATTGAGGATTACGATTTTGAATTGCATTATCATCCGGGGAAGGCCAATGTTGTGGCCGACACTCTTAGCAGGAAATCCATAGGTGATGTAGCTTGTATAGCCATCCGAGAGTGGGAGATGTTGGGAGCACTTGGTGAGTTTGATTTGCATTTGAGCGAAACCGTTGAGGCTGCGGCCTTGTTTTATGTCGTTGCGCAGCCTACACTTGTGACTCGAGTGTTAGAGGCACAGAGAGGTGACCTTAAGGTAGAATCTCTCAGAGAGAAGATTTCTAGTGGGAAGGTTGAGAAGGGTCTGACGGTGTATCCCGACCTGAGTGTGAGATACCGAGACCGTTTGTTTGTGCCGGAGTTTTGCTGAAAGGAGGTACTCCGAGAGTTCCATCATTCGCGCCTTGCGGTGCATCCGGGAGGTACTAAGATGTATTGGGATTTGGGTTGCCAGTTTTGGTGGCAGGGCATGAAGAGAGATGTGGCAGCTTTCGTGTCTAAGTGCCTTACTTGTCAGCAAGTGAAGGCCGAGCATCAGAGGCCAGCGGGTTTGTTGCAACCCTTGCCTATTGCCGAGTGGAAGTGGGAGCATGTTACTATGGACTTCGTTGTAGGTCTTCCGAGGACTTAGCAGGGTAGTGATGCTATTTGGGTGGTTGTAGACCGGTTGACCAAGTCGGCGCACTTCATTCCTATGCGCGTGAGAGATTCAGTAGATCATCTTGCCGACTTGTATATTCGGGACATAGTGAGATTGCACGGGGTTCCAGTGACGATCGTCTCGGATAGAGATCCTCGTTTTACTGCTAGGTTGTGGTAGAGTTTGCAGAGTGCTTTGGGCACTAAGTTGACCTTTAGTACAGCTTATCATCCTCAGACTGACGGGCAGTTCGAGCGTACTATTCAGATCCTTGAGGATATGCTTCGGGGTTGTGTCCTTGACTTTAGTGGGACGTGGGAGAGGCATTTACCATTGGTGGAGTTTGCCTACAACAACAACTTTCAGTCTAGTATCGGTATGGCACCGTTTGAGGCCTTGTATGGCCGACCTTGTAGGTCTCCGGTTTGTTGGGCTGAGGTGGGTGACACACTTTTGTTGGGTCCGGAGTTGGTTAGGGAGACGACGGAGAAAGTTGAGCTTATTCGTAGGAGGCTTGTTACAGCCCAGAGTCGTCAGAAATCTTATGCTGACCGTAGGAGGAGGCCTTTGGCATTTGAGACGGGTGATCATGTCTTTCTGAAGATATCACCTAGGCGGGGATTGATGAGGTTTGGGAAGAGTGGGAAGTTATCCCCTCGGTTTATAGGTCCTTTTGAGATCCTTAAGAGGATTGGCGAGGTCGCTTACCATTTAGCTTTACCGCCACAGTTATCCGGAGTTCATGACGTGTTTCATGTGAGTATGCTTCGGAAAAATGAGCCGGATCCATCACATGTGTTGGATTGGACCGACTTAGAGGTAGATGAGGATGCCTCGTATGAAGAGAGACCGGTTCGGGTCTTGGATAGACGGGATCAAGTCCTGCGTGGCAAGACCATTCCTTTGGTGAAGGTTTTGTGGAAACATCACGGAGTGGAGGAGGCCACTTGGGAACGTGAATTGGAGGTCCGAGAGAAATATCCGGACCTATTTGTGGATGTTTGAACATATGTTATATATTGTTGTATTGTTGAACTTTAAGATCATTAAATATGTCTTAAGTTGTAAAACATTGTAAATGTTTTGGTTTATGGAAATATTGTAGAACTTGCCTTGATATAGGAGTTGATTATAATATTACATATGTTGGCTATATTGTAGAAAATGAGTTGTATCATGTAAATTGATTGTGATATAATTTGTGAACCGTGTATGTTGAAATAGATATATGTTGAGAAATGCCTCTTGAATAAGAGATGGAATGATCGGTAATGGGTCGAGCTATTGAATGTTAAAAATGTAACATTGTTTAAAATGGGGGAAAAACCAGGAAAAACCTATTTTTGAAAACTTGTGCCTAATTTCGGGGACGAAATTCTTTAAGGGGGGGGGGAGGTTATAGCGACCCCGGGTTTACCCCTTGTTGTACAGTGATCCGGACGTGTGTCTGTGGATGTTAGTAGTTGATTATTATCTTGTTTACATCCTTTCCTATCTTGTAGTTGAGTTATAGGATGTGTTGGGCAGGTTTGTTATAGGTTGGTTGTATTTGGGAACCAAGTGTTGCTGCCCAGAATTTTGGGTCTTTGCTCGAGCGAGAAGTTCTTCGCTCGAGCGAGCTTCTGTCGTTGGCCTTTCGCTCGATCCAGGGTTTGGTCGCTCGAGCGAGAGTGGAGTTTTGTGTCTGGTGGCTCGATCCAGGTCTTCTTCGCCGAAAGCATCGTCTGCGTCTCGCTTGGACTGAGAGTCAGAGTTTTGGCTCGAGCGAGCTTTCCTTCGCTCGAGCGATCTGGTTCGGTCTTCGCTCGAGCGAGAAGTTTGTCGCTCGAGCGTGCGTCTAGTTGCAGACCTGAAGGTTTGAGTTCTTGGCTCGAGCGAGCTTTTCTTCGCTCGAGCGAACTTCTGGGTTGTTGGCTCGATCAAGACTTTCTTGGCTCGAGCGATGGTTTTCTGTGTCTGGTCGCTCGAGCGACCAAGTCTTCGCTCGAGCGAGCCTGTTTATATCAGCGGGCAGCAGCGATTTCAAAATCACTTTTTCATCCACTTTTCATTTTCAAACCCTAAAATCTGAGACTCTCTCTCTCTAAACTTACTCTCTCTCTAAGATTTGATCTACCTAGGGTGATTTCCTACCCTAAGTCCTTTGTTAAAAAGATAGAGGGTGTTGAGGGCTTCAATTTAATCTGGAAATCTTTGGGTTTGGAGCACGTTGGTCGTTGGGTCTTCATCTCCTTTTGAGCTCAAACTTCGAGGTAGGGATATCCTACTCCTCTTTATGGATTTTGTCTTTAAATTTTAGCATTTTGATACGTTGGGGGTTGTTTTGTAATTTTGAGAAAACTTTGGGCCATTTGTGTAAAAGTTGGGGTTTTATTTATAGTAAACCTAGAGGCATGTTTGGTGTAGAGAAACGGAATTTATGTTAAAACATTGATGAAAATGGAACCTTAAGGGTTGTAATGGTAATTATGGAAAATGCCCTAATTACATTGACTAATTAATTGGTATAATTAATTGTGAGAAATGAGGAATTGAATTGGAAATGTTGAGATTGGAAGTGTATGGGATGAAAGAGTGTAGTTGAGTTGTTTATCACTCACCGAATTGAAATGTTGATATATTATCCATTATGCGCATTTATTTTCTGTTTAGAAATAACTGCTTTGGGCTATCGGTGGAGGATAGTCTTGATTGTTGTAGACAATGCATGATGATTAGGCAAACTAAAACTAATCACTGGAATGTGTCATTGAGTATGACAGTTGAAAGAATACATTAACTTTATGTATTGATTTGTGATGTGTATATTTATTGTTTATACGCATTGTGTTGTGTTGGAGAAGATAGGGGATGTACTCCACGGTTTAGGGGATGATAGGGGATGGACCTCTAAACCGGATGTTGTTGGGAGGAGATAGGGGATGGACTCCATAGATAGAGCTCATATGCTTATCTAGTGATGTGTTGACACAGCTCATATGCTTGTCTTGGAAGTGTGATAGTGCTCTTATGCATATCTGTTGATGTGTTGATACAGCTAATATGCTTATCTATTATGAGATGGGAAAACGTTTAATATAAGCTACAGTCTTATATAAGTTGTTTGGCCAGGTTCTGAGCTAGGGTTATAAATTGAGAATTGAAAAGAAATGGAAAATGAATTGTTACATGGACTTATAGGTCATGAAACGGTAAAGCGAGATATGTGGATATAGTTGTGTTGGCCATCTATCAACTGCTAATCTTCTAGTCATTGTTCATAGCTGGTTTAGTGTGTTTCTACTGGGCTGTGGCTCACCTTATATGGGAATATCATTTTCAGGTACAGGTAGCATGCCACCTCTAAGGACATAGCTTGGGAGGCTAGAGGCGGGCAGACTTTTTGCTGTCTTTCTTTCTGATGTATTACATGTAAATTCAAGCTAAGGGCTTAATGTGTAAATGAGTTAGTACTCTCTTTTTGTAACCAAGTGTTAACTTGGAAAGCTGTAAGCCCTTAGGGCGTTTGCTTTTGTTGTTAACATGTAATACTTTTTGTAATGAAACTTAGATGAATAGGAGGATGTGGATCTTTTATATATCAATGCATGTCTATATTATGGGTTTAATGTTATTATTTTGAGGGTGTTACACTCTGGCTGCCCGCCAAGATTCCACAACCAAAAACCCAACCCTCAGAGAGAAGAGAAAGGAATTTGAAACCAGAACCACCCAATACACTCAGCAAACACCTTAGTATATCGACCGAACTGCTCAAGCCGACCGATCGGCACCTACCCGACCACCCGGTTGGTTCGAATAGTACACATCCCTCAATTCCCCCATGGAACAAGTCTTGAATCAGATCTAACGAGATTACAACTTGAAATGGCCACAACCCTCGCGGTTTCCTTCCAACCGACAAGACCAATCCAAATATTGTCGTTTTCATCAGAACCACGGCCATAACACCGAGGAATATGTTAATCTTAAAAACCAGGTAGAGAGCTTGATATGCTAGGGGTGCCTTAGTCGATTCACGGTAGCCTGTTCCCAGCAACGGCTAAGGACCGAACCTACTAGGGGAAACCGCCAACACACCCCTCCCCGACAACCAGCACAACCTAACCAAGGCAATGATCGGCCCTCGCCACAACCCCGAGCACAAGGCAACCCTGATCCCCCAGTTGGAGAGATCAGAGTCATTGCTGGCGGACTTGCATGCGGAGGACCACCCCGTTCGGCCCAGCGAGCCGAACTTAGAAAAATCAAGTAGGGCTCCAACAAAAAAGTCGCGACATTGGATCGCTCCTTCAAACACCCCAAACAGTGAATGGAGCCTATCACCTTTACGGAGGCCGATTGGACAAGCATCCATTATCCTCACGACGACCCCCTCGTCATCTCTGCTCTCCTGTCCAATTACAAAGTCAGATGAGTGCTTGTCGACAACAACAGCTCTTCAGACATCATCTTCCTAAATGCCTATCGCTAGCTCAAGGTTGGGGAAGAAAGATTGTCCCCTCTCCAAACCCCACTAGTCGGCTTTACAGGCGATCGGGTGACCTCCATAGGCTCCATTGATCTTTCCATCACCATCGGAGAGTACCTACGACAAACCACTAAGTTACTCACTTTCCTTGTCGTCGACTGTCCTTCTGCTTATAACATCATCCTCGGCCGTACAGCCCTTAACGCTTTTCAAGCTGTCACATCTACATACCATATGGCCGTGAAATTTCCTACCGACCTCGGGGTCGGCATCATGAGGGGAGAGCAGACGATGGCTAGAGAATGCTACGTCGCTTCACTCAAAGAGGTCAAGCTGAACGAGGCCATGATCATCAAAGGACTAGATGTTACAGACGAAGACGAGTTAGTCAGAGGGGAACCAGTGGAAGAACTTGTTGAAGTCCCCATCAACCCTGCCAACCCAACAAAAATAGCCAAGATCGACAGCCAACTATCCTCCCAAGACAAGACGGACCTTACAGCCCTCCTGACCGAGCACAATGATGTATTTGCCTAGACCCATTTCAACATGCCGGGTATCGATCTCTCCTTCATCACTCATCGTTTCTGCATCGAGCCCCACTTCCGACCCCTTCACCAGAAGCAGTGCGTCTTTCACCCGGAACGCAATGCCTTTATTGCTTCTGAGGTAGACAAACCACTAGAGGCACAGTTCGTCAAAAATGTAGACTACCCCAGATGGCTGTCAAATGTGGTCCTAGTCCGTAAAAAAAATGGTAAATAGCGACTCTGCGTCGACTATTCCAACCTTAATCGAGCTTGCCCCAAAGATAGTTATCCCCTTCCCCGCATAGATCTGCTTGTCAACGCCACTACCGGACATCAGATGCTCAATTTCATGGACGCCTTCTCCGGCTACAATCAAATTCTGATGCACCCGGCTGACCAGGAACACATCTCCTTCATCACAGACAGAGGAACTTACCACTATTGTGTTATGCCATTCGGATTGAAAAATGCCGGTGCAACTTACCAACGGTTGGTCAATGTTGTCTTTCACCATTAGATAGGTCGGAACATCGAAGTCTACGTCGATGACACGCTTGTCAAGAGCAAACTCTCCTCTGATCATCTGATAGACGTCCGAGAAACCTTCGAAACCCTACACAAGTATCAAATGAAGCTGAATCTGGAGAAGTGCGCCTTCGGCGTAGAATTTGAAAAATTCTTGGGTTTTATGGTCAGTCAGTGGGACATCGAGGCCAACCTCGAAAAGATCAAGGCCCTGATAGAAATGCAATCTCCTAGGACGGTTAAAGAGGTTCAACGATTTACCGACAGAGTCGCCGCCCTCAACCATTTTATTTCTCGCGCAACAGACAAATGCCTTCCTTTTTTCAAAGTCCTTCAACAGGCTTTTGAGTGGACCACCAAATCCGAAGAGGCCTTTCAACAATTGAAGCAGTGCATGGCCAACCTCCCTACTCTCTCAGGCGCTCTCAGGCGAGACCCCATTTCTCTACTTAGTTGTGTCAAACCCCATAGTCAGTGCGGCCCTCGTCAGGGAGGACAGCTTAATCCAGCATTAGGTTTATTATATTAGCTGGGGGGGGTAGAACAGAACTACCCTCTGCTGGAAAAAAATGGCCCTTGCCTTGGTCATAGCCTCAAGACGACTCCGACCCTATTTCCAAGCTCACTCTATAGTGGTCCTCACTGATCAACCTTTGAAGAAGATAATGCAACAACCAGAGCTATCCGCAGACTTATGCAATGGTCTATCGAGCTCAGCCAATTTGAAATCTCTTACTGACCTCGAATAGCGATCAAAGAACAGGCTGTCGCCAATTTTATCTTGGAATTCACCAATATCACTCCAAATACGTCCCCTCCGCCAAGACAATTCAACACTGAGGCAGAAGATCCCTACTCCTGGACTCTCAATATCGATGGATCATCCCGCAAAGAAGGTAGTGGGGCTGGTCTCATCCTCACCGCTCCAGAGGGCAGTTATTTCAAGTGTGCCCTCCGTTTCCTGTTCGACGCCAGTAATAATGAAGCCAAATATGAGGCCTTGATAGCAGATCTTCGCCTAGCCAGAGACATTGGTGTAAGCCATATCCAAGTGTTCAGTGATTCCCAATTGATCGTCGGGCAGATTATGGGGGAATTCGACGCGAAGGAGGACACGATGTGAGCCTACAGGGATATTGCACTCCCTCTTGTTCGCCTTTTCAATACTTTCCATATCAAACACATCCCTCGATCAGAAAACTCCAAGGCAGATGAAATGGCTCAATTAGACTCGGCCAACCAGTCAGACCTCAGCCATGGCGTCTGCCTTGAATACCTGGCCCACCTGGCTACTTTGCCAAACCGGTAGGAGGTTCATTTCCTCCAAAATGAACCTATCCCATGGGCTGCAGACATCCTTCTGTTTTTGATAAAGGGGAGTTGCTAGACGATAAACAGCAGGCCGCCAAAGTTAGAGCCCGGTCTTCTAATTACATCATCATCAGTGGCCTACTGTACAAACGTGGATTTTCACGCCCATACCTCAGGTGTCTCAGTCCTGCTCAAGCGACCTATGTGATGAGGGAAGTCCACGAGGGCGTGTGTGGTAATCATTCGGGTGCTAGGTCACTGGCTCATAAAATCCTTCACACCGGCTACTTTTGGCCCACTCTCAGCCAAGATGCCACCAAATTTGTGCTTAAGTGTGATAAACACCAGCGCTTTGCCAACATCCCCCATGCTCCACCTACAGAACTGATTACACTCTGCAATCCCTACCTATTCGCCAAGTGGGGCATCGACCTAGTTGGTCCAATGCCCACCGATAGGGGGCAAACCAAGTTCGCTGTAGTTGCTATTGACTACTTCACTAAATGGGTGGAAGTGGAACCCCTCGCCACAATCACTGAACGGAACACAACCAGATTTATCTAGCAATCAATCGTATACCAATTTGGAATCTCTCAAGCCATCGTCTCAAACAACAACAAACAATTCAACAATGCCAAATTCAGGAAATTCTGTACCGAGCTCCACATTAAGCCATGTTTCTCTTCCCCAGGTCATCCCCAAGCCAATAGGCAGTCGAAGTCACCAATCACTCTCTCATGAAGATCATCACAACTAAGTTGGAAGTCGCTAAGGGACTGTGGGCTGAGGAATTACCAAACGTACTCTAGGCTTATCGAACTACCGCCCGAACTCGTACTAGAGAGACCCCCTTTCGCTTAACATACGGCGCTGAGGCGGTCATCCCAGTGGAGGTCGGCCTCCCAACCCCGAGTGTTTTGCATCCAGATCTAGAACTAACCAAAGAATTGCGTTGGGCTGACTTGGACCTGATTGAAGAGCTCCGAGAGACCACTACTGTAAGGCGGGCCTCATATCAGTAGAAAGTGAGAACACATTACAACCGTAAGGTCTGACCGAGAGAGTTTGCAGTGGAGGACCTAGTCTTGCGCGAAGCAACTCTTGCTACCAAAAATCCCGGCGAAGGCAAGCTAGCAGCCAAATGGGAAGGACCTTACGTCGTTAAGGCCAGACCTCGCCCAGGCACTTACCAACTCTAAGTCATGGAAGGCAGAGACCTCCCCCATCCATGGAACGCCGAGCACTTGAAACGTTATTTCCAGTGAAACGGTGTCTCTTGTTTTTGTACCATTTCATTGTTATATGCTCCTTTTTGTACTATTCCATTGGTGTAAAATTGTGATCAATAGGCTGTGCCTTAAATGACAATGACTTTATATCTCCATTATTTGCGTCGTGTTTTAGTAACAACTTTTTAACTAAAGCCTCAGCTAGACTGAGCACGAAGAGCTCAGCTAGACTGAGTTAACTAAAGCCTCAACCAAATGGAGCATGAAGAGCTCCGCCAGACTGAGTCAACTAAAGCCTCAGTTAGACTGAGCACAAAGAGCTCAGCCAAACTGGGTTAACCAAAGCCTCAGCCAGACTGAGCACGAAGAGCTCAGCCAGACTGAGTTAATTAAAACCTCAGCCAGACTGATCGCGACCGAGTTAACTTAAGCCTCAGCGCAACAGAGCCTTCCAAGTCTTAGTCAGAACTCGCATGAAGAATTCGGCCAGTCTGAATCAAAGTTAGTCTCAACTATTGCCATACTTAGTTAAAATCTAAGTTCATGACCATCCATTTTCACTAGTCATACAAATTAGCCTGTTTGGCCATTTTTAACCTTTTTACATCATGGTTTACTTACGAAATTTCATATTACACCATGGTCTGCCCATTTTTAACATTTTCACTAGTCATCCATACAAGTCAGCCTGATTGCCCATTTTGGCAATTTTTACATCACAATTTACTTACAAGTTTCACAATTTACGCGCAAGTTTCATTTTTACACCTACTTTTTATTGAATTCTGCCTCGCATTTTCAATATTCCAAATTTACAAATCAGAAGCATAAAACAACAACAATTCATAAGAAAACTCGTTGTTTTATTAACAAACTTACTCTTTCATACAATTTGTTGCAAAAGTTGCATATAGAAAAAAAACAAAACAAAACAAAACAAAACAAAACAAAAACCAAATTTTTACACTTAGTTACAAGGATCACTCTTCTTCACTGGAGGCCAGATCTTCTTTTTCAATCCCCTCGTCTATGGGGGTCTGGGCGATGTCATCTTCTCCTACCTTCACGAGGCTGAAGTCCACATCTGGGAACAGCTCTTGCGCCTTATACTTGATAGTCATCCAGCTGCTGTCCCAGAACTGGCTCATCTTGTGCTTGTAGAAGTCAGACCGCTGAAAGCTTTGGATCACTTCTTCATCACTCCTACCTCCAGAGGCCGCTACTGACGGCCCTGCCCCCTCTTTCTCCCTTCTTCGCCAAGCCACTAGCGACGACAGCGTCAATGGCCATCTGGAATTCGGCAGACCCCTTGAATTGCTCTACGGCCGCCATACATAATTCGGGGTACGCCGCCCTCTTAGATGCCAATTTGGCCCTCTCATCTGCTAGGGCCTTCTCCAACTTCGCGATCCGACTATCTGCCTCTTCTTTGTCTTTGATCTCCTAGTCCCGCAGCTCTTTGTTGTTGGTCAGGGCCTCTTTCCACCTTTCATTGGCGGTGGTACAGGCTTGTTGGACCTGCTCTAACTTCCTCTTCTCACCCGCCAACTCGAATTGTAGCGATACCGCCTTGTGGCACTCCGTCTCCAGCTCTGATTTGGTCGCGAGGAGCTCGGCACCAGCCCACTCCGCTGAGTAGCTTTGCACCAACGCCAGTACTTCCATTCTCTTCGCTCTTTGCGCATACTCTAGCCCCTTAGCGCATGCACTTCGAGCGGCCTTTCTCTAGCCCGCTGTCTCAACCTTTAGGTTCTGTAGGTGCATCTTTGCCGCTTCTAGCTGGGCCCTCAACGGCTCTACCTCCATCTTCGCGAGCTGCTTTGTTCATCAGGGCAGTCACCAGAGTCGCTGCTTTCATCTGGGCTGAGCAAAACCCTCTCAGGAGGTTGGCCTTCGTCAACCACGCCATCGACTGCATAGCTGTATCCTCCACCACTCTAACAAGGAGGTCGGCTGCGACCCTGGCTTTCCCCCTTTCTTTTGCAGAGCGGCCTGCCAGAGTGTGCACATGGTACATAGCGGTCTTCAACGCGACACTCGCCTCCGATCTACTAACCCCGGACTTCCCTTCACCAGGACTGGATGACACTTCTACCACAGACCCTACTGTTGCCACCGTTTGGGCGCTTGCGCCTATGTCTTCTTTCAGTATTTGGATACTCGCACCTATGTCTTCTTTCGCCACTTGGGCAATCTCCTTTTTTGGAGCCTCCTCCTCTCTCCCATCCTTCATCTTCTTCGTAACAGGGGTGTGCTTACTCCCCTTTGCCGCCACCCTCTTCTTCTTTGTTTTCTTCAACACTGCCTCCACCTCCTATTTGCCTCTCTCCTTCAGCGGGTCCACTGGGGGCGGTAGTGGGGCAAAGTCCGTTAGGTCTTTGTCTCCCAGCGGTTTGGGACGCGGTCGGACCCGCTCCCTCATCACCAATTTAGGTGCAGGCCCCAACTGTGTCTCCTTATACTTCTCCGCCTTGGCGAACACCCTCTGCTCTTCCATCTCCTCCGCCTTCTTCCGCTTCTCTAGCTCCTCCAGATCCCCCTTCGTCGGCTACGGCCGTAGCCTCAAGGCAAACAGGGTTGAAAGTAGGATCAGGTCATCCCACTTCACCTCCTTCTTCTCCTTCCACTCTTTCACCCTCTTCACCCTGTTCTCAGCCTCTGCATCCAGCCTTGGCTCCACCAACTTTGTAGGGACTTTCCACGTTGTGCGAACTCCTCCCCCACCGTTTGCTGATACATAAAACCATCTCGGTCTCCACCCCTTCACCGAAGATGGCAAGCTTGCCACCAGATCCCGGCCTGCCACCGCCTGCAAAGTCACCCACGTTTCTCGTTAACCGAAGGCCTTGTAGCAGGAGAATAATTCCTCCACCGTCATAGCCACTCCCCCGGTCGCCCGTGGTCATGAAACCGCGCAAGCCATCAGTATCTTCCATACGTTGGGCATCAGCTGCCCTGGCGCCACTTCCAGTTTGTTAAGTACGTCTACCACTATTTGGGGGAGTGGTAACCTCAGCTCCCCCCCGCAGTGCCTCCTCATATAACATGAATTTTGTCGGCCGTGCGTCCGACGCCCTCTCCTAAGATGTGAGCAGCCTCAGCTCTACCTCAGCTGGAATTTGGTACTTCTTTCATACCTCCTCCAACTCTTCCTCCGTAAACGTAGACTTGTCGGCCTTGGTGTGCCAGTGGTCCGGCTCCACTTAGCTAATTGGCCTAGCGGCTACGATCATCGTCGTCGGGCGAGCCTGAGCCGTTTGCCCAGCTCCCCTCTCCTCCCTTCGCTCTGCTCAATACTGTTCCGCCAACTCCACTGCGTCGTCTTCTCCCAATGAGTCTAGCCTCACGGCTGGCACTCTATCTCAAGCCATTCTTCCAATGTGTCTGTGTATCGCTTCGAACGCTGGAACAAGGAAGTTTGCAAAGTATTGTAGAGGCGTATCACACGAAACAAACGAGTTTACCTCCGGGTATGCTGGTTTTTGCGATAAGGTAAGTAAAGCGAATAACTCCAAATGCCCACGGTTTGCCTATATTCCAAGGGTCGAGATTAAATTTTTCCAGTTTGAAAATTTCGAAAACTTCCACCCCCGCCTTTTCAACGCCCTATATTAGCCTATCCCTTCGCCTCCTGCTAACGCATCACCTCCCTTATTACGGGATTATGCCACGTGTATGACCATGATCCACTACTCTCTTCCCATTCCCTGTATATTCCACTTCACATCACTACATGCCCCGCCGCTCCTCGAGCCTCGCGTGCCGCCATTCCCTCTTATCACTCGGTCACCCTTCGCGGTCGGCTCCCTTTCTCGGTCACCCATCGCGGTCGGCCCACCTCATAGTCGGCCCCCTCTCTCGGTCACTCATTGCAGTCGGCCCATCTCACGATCGGCCCGCCCTCTCGGTCACCCATTGCAATCGGCCCACCTCACGGTCGGCCCTCCCTCTCGGTCACCCTTCGCGATCGGCCCACTTCACGGTTGGCCTCCCCTCTCAGTCATCCTTCGCGGTCGGCCCACCTTCTAGTCGGCCTTCTCACTCGATCATCCTTTGTGGTTGGCCCTCATTCTAGTCGGTTTTCTCTCACTTGACCAGCCACAACCCCCGTCTTCTTCCTTATTCCCTTCGTTGGACTGAAGCTGCACTTGGGAATGGGAGACTATTGACATAGGTGGGCCCATAGGGGTTTTCGGCCCACCACTTAAAACCCAATGCATGATTCAAACACTAAAGTCCAACATCATTAGAACCCAACGTTGCACCAAGAACCAATGACATCTAAACACTTGTCAAGAGAAGAACCAACCACATAAGCAGACAAAGATCTTGCAGAGTTATTACACCACACATCAGCCATTAATGAGGTTCCCTGCAGCATTTAATGCGATAACCCCTTCACGTCAGAACAGAACAGCCTCACCATGAACAAGGCAGTCTAGAACATAGACTTTCGGCCAACATGACAGGTTGAAGTGGACAAGAAAATGATGAACAAAGGATATAAGCAGGTTTTTAAGACAAAAAAAAGGTTAAGTTCTTTATCATTGTAACGATCCAGAATTTTTATTGGTCCACGCGCTCAAGCGTCGAGCGTGGAAAGCGACGCTCGAGCGTGGAAAGTGAGATTGCCCTTGACATTTTTTTTAGTGTATTTGGAACCTCCTTGTTTTATTTTGGGACATTGATCAAAGTGGTATCATGATGGTAAAGTAAGAGTAAACCAAGAATTTAATTCGGATAATTTTTCCTATGAGCAGCCATTACTCTTTTGCTCTTTTGTTTTTCCACACTTTGAATTTGGATGTGAGGCTAGAACCATTGGAAAGCTTATTTCCGGGGCTTCGATTTGGACACAAGAACGACCTAGAACGGAGTCTGGATGAGAGAGTTATGCCCGTTTGAAGTTTTGGAATATGTGTTGGAAGCATGTCCACTCGAGCAGGAAAAGCGGCGCTCGAGCGGACTGCGCGAATTCAGCAGCTTAAAAACGTGATTTTTTGCTCATTCTTTGCATTTTCCTTTTCCTTGTTCATTCCTCTCACCCTAGGTCCGAAAACCTTCGGTTTTTGACCTCAAATACCTTCCATTCCTCTAAGATTTGGCCAAGATCCCTTGCCATAAAGTGAAGAAGGCTTGAAGCTCAACATTTTCTACCGATTGGAATTTGGATTTGTGAACGAATCTTATCAAATCATTGCTCTTTTGCTTGATTCTTGAGGTAGGGGTCCTAGTTCTTCTTCAATACTTGCATTAATAGATAGATTTGTGGTATTTTGATTATATAAATGCAAAATCTACACTTTTGAGCATATAGTGTTATATTATGGAATTTGGGGGTTTAGGGTTTGAAGTGTTGGGATTCAATTGTTCGGTTAAGATTATGGATTATGAACCTTAGATGTATAATCAATGGAAAAATTGGAATAAAAATTAGTGGTTTGAGAAATTTGAATTTTTCTTGAAAATCTTAATTTTTTCTTGAAAACCCTAGGTTGATTCATGATGATAATTAATGATTTTTTCCAAATTAAAAGTAGAATCGTGAAATTGAAAGGTTGAATTGTATATATACAAGTTTAATTGGATTTTGGATGTGTTTGAAAATTATGTTAAAAATTAGCGATTGAACCTTTGTTATGGATATTGTAAATTATGCTATAATGTGAAATGAAGATTGGGGAAATGATTTATTAATGATATGGATGACATGAGCCTTGGGGTGAAATGATGAAATAAAGGTTTAAGAGTTCACCTTGAATTATGTTGAATTATATTGATTATGTTGAATAGTGTTAATTATGTTGAATTGTGTTGATTATGTTGAGTTGTGTTGAATAATGTTGAACCGAATTGTATTGGACTATAATGAATTGTGTTTGAATCATGTTGAATTGTGTTGAGTTGAGTTGTGTTGGGTATGTTGAGTTTGAGTTGTGTTGTGTTGGATCATGTTGAGTTTGAGATGAGTTGTGTTGGGTGGTGTTGTGTCGGTACCCACGGGGGGAGTCGAAAGATAACACGAAATTTGTGATAAGATGATGAAGTGAAGATTTAAGAATTTTATTGCGTAATTAGAAAGTGATTTTATACCTCAAAACCAAAAGCCCAACTTTATATTTAACTCTAGTTATGAAGTTTTATTTTGGAAAATAAGGATACTTCAATCAACATTAAATTTATGAAATTAAGTCTATGTTGAGTTAAGATGAGTGTGAATAATGATAAATGGGAGATTGTGAAATATGATAGTGTTATATAAAGGAGTTGTATCAAAGAAAATTAAATGTTGGAGATTTAATTTATAACCGTGGGTAGTAATTGATAATCAATGTGTTTAAAAAAAATTGAATTTGAAGACTTGATGATAATATGGAAAAGTAAAGAAATAGTTTGAACCCAAGAATTGTGAACACTTTAAAAATGAGTCTTTGCCTCTATGGATGTGTTGTTATATTTTTTTGTGACAAAACAATGAATGATTTAATGGATAATGAAGAAGGTCGTGGAACATATTTGTACTTGTTATGTGAATGAAATTTTAATAAATGGCGGATGTGTATTGAATTAATGTGTTACAGAAATAATGGAAGATGTGTTGGCATTGTCCACTAATTGTAATGATGGATTATGATGTTATCTTGGGGTCCGTTTCCCGCCCGTATTTTGAGCCGGCAAAGCGTGGCACTTGAGATAGGTTCCGCCTTCCTTCTGGAGTAGCGCCCAATAAAGCGTGTGGTATGTTGAGGTTCCGCGTTCTTTCCGGCTTATGACCGGTAAAGCGTGAGGTTCCGTGTTCCTTCCGGCTTGTGACCGGTAAAGCGTGAGGTTCCGCATTCCTTTCGGCTTGTGACCGATAAAGCGTGTGACTCATGGAGATGACTTGTGATTGGATTTGGTATTTGATATGAAATTAATTGAAAGAATGGAAATTGAAGTGGTAATTAGATTATGGATTGGTGATGGTGAACTTAATGAATTAGTTGTGACAATCAAGGTAAATCATGGATATTGTTTTGTAAATAAATAAGAGACTAAATTGAAAAAGAGTTTGTTAATCTTGTGTTACCTTGAAATGAAATTTGAGAGTGTAAATAACGGTGTGAATTGAGTATAGGAGAATTGTTAGTGAATCAAAAAGGGAACTTGAACTTGAAGTTTTGGAGTTCTAAATAAAAATAATGAGTAGAAAAGAAAAAGAGGAATATTAAAAATGGAAATTAAATAAGAAATATTTTGGGAATTGGTTAATAATTTTTTTTAAATGATGTTGTTTCTTAAATATGTTTGTTTCACAAAGATCTATGGTTTTCTAAAGTTAAGGGATGATTTTTAATGGCTGGAGGTTTTTCTTAAAAGTGTTTAAATAGTTTTGAGAAAAAGGTACTTTACTTATGATATTTTGAAATTAGAAGATATCACCCTACTATATGGTATCACCCTGCATGCATGATCATTTCTATCTGTGTGTTAGTTATTGATTGAGAACTATGAGATTCCTACTGGGCATTCGTGCTCACCCCTTGTTGTTTTATCTTTTTACAGGAAGAAAATTTGGATTCATAGTTGAAAAGTTACGAAGTCCATAAATCTGTTCGTGTAATCTCGTTGTGGATGTGAAGAAAGTAATGGTTGTGTATTGATATTTGTATTTATTTATTTGTAGCTTCTCAGTAGGAGATTGGCATGTATCATTATTATTACTGTATTCATTGAGAGAGAGAGAGAGAGAGAGAACATGTATCATTGTATTTCTATTACTCAAGAGTAATTGATGTTTGTTTAAAATTAAAAAAAAAGGACCTAAATTACAAGCTTTGGTAATGTTTCCGAGTAATTAAAAAATTGGGGCATGACAATCATCATCCTATCTCTATATTCCATTAATCTCTCTTTTCTAACTTGCTCGTGGGAGGGTTTGTTGGGGAACTCCCATTCCCCGTTAGACTCTTGTATGGATCCAGCAATCGGACAACGGTGTGGGAGACGTGGATCAGCCCGACCCGTCCCTCTGGGACAAGTAGTATCATCAACTAGTACGTGCATTAGTTCGTGCATATAACATTACTCATAAAACTTTAACCGTGTGCATTAATTAGTATATTAATTAGTGTATTAATATTAGTTATGATATTGTTATTGATTTCATTCATTACATAAATTATAAGGGTCTAGCTTTCTTCTAGTTCTGGATCGGACTGAAGGATACAGTTGGGCCTATGAGGGCCCATGACGGTACCCGTTTCGATAATTCGAACTGTGGAATATATAGAATTCGTTGAGTACTATATGCCTGTAAAAAAATACGTTAAACGGATATCGATAGTTACGTGATCAAATTAGTTTTGTATTAAAAAATGGACAGTGAAAAAAATAAATGATTGACAAAAAAACTGATCCGATGAGATAGCTACCGATATTCGATCAATTTGATTTTTTATAGGCATATATTACTTGACGAGTTCGCCATATTGAATGGTTCAGATTATCAAAACGGGACCCTTGGTGGGCCCCCACAGGCCCAACAATACCTTCTAGTCCCATTTGGGACTGGAGGGAAGCCAGTGCCAAATTATAAATACCAAAAATATCTTAAATTATGTTACACCATCAATTTGTATACTAGTTAGAACACTAATTGATGCATATAGCATAATTCAAACTCTAAAAATGTTTGAGAGTTCTAAAATAAGATGTCTAAAGGAGCTCTAGGTGTGGGGCCCACTCATTGATGTGATATTTTAACCTAATTTTTTTTTTCCGTCATATCATTAGAGCTTTAATTAAAGCTCCTAAATTAGAGTTATATATCATTACTCATAAAACTTATCTTTGGGTTGATTTTCAAAATTTACTTTAAAAAAATATTTTTTAAATTCTAGAAATTAATTTAGTAAAGAAAATTATAAAAATTAAAAATATTTATTATTTTTATATATTTTTATCTTTTTAAAAGATAAAAGTGCTTTTTAAAAATTCAAAAGTATATTTTTAATATTTATTTTTATCAAATTAATAATTTTAGAAAATCAAATTTTGGATTTTTGAATCTATTTTCAAAATTTTTGTTCTACATAATTAGAAATTAATTTCTTGAAAAATATTTATCATTTTTATATAATGTCAGCTTTTTATTGGAGGGAATACATAATTTTTAAAAATATATTTTTGATATTTTTTTTATCAAACTAATTTATATATATCTTTTTAAAAAAATTATAAGATAGTTTTAAAAATCAAACTAAACATCGAAGCCCAAGAAAAAAATCTAACCATTTAGAATTCAAATGGTGGGAATGTGATTCTTTACAAGTGTAACCTACGAATATAACAAGTCTTCATCTGTATTATGCAATGATTTTCTGGACAATTTTCATGGTAAAAAATTTGGGAACAGTTTGTATACTTTTTTTTTTTTTTTTTTGATTACAGGAAAATCCTCCCCACTCTTCCGCAGGTCCAAGACAGTGCCCCTTTGTAGAGATCACCAAGGTGTCCTGTTAGCCGTTCCGAGCAAGGAGGCTATAACCTGGGAACTTGCCCCGACCTCCCAAGACAAGCTCCGCTTAAGTCAGGACTCGCACAGTGGAGGAGTATTGAATCCACACCAAGTGTTGGTTAGGCAATTCAAGGTCTAACCTCTTAACTAACTATGTTACGCCCAGAAAATTAGTCCAAAAAGAATTTGAACTCATGATCTGAAAGCTTAATCCCCATGTACTTACGATAAGGCCTCCCACCCCTGAATTACAGTTTGTAAACTATTTGGCACGGTTAGTAGGAAGGTTCAACCCGTGTGGCCTAAATGATGATTGGATCAGTCTGTTGAGTTTTTTTTTTTATTTTTTATTTTTTTAAATAACAGTTAATATATTAATAATTAAATGTTATAACCTAAACTAATATCTCTTTATAAACTTAAATTTAAAACCTCACTCATTTTAACTTTTAAATAAGGGACACTTTTTTATAAATTTCTTTTTACCTACTTATATTTCATTTTGTTCACATTATTTTCTTATATTCCAATAAGTTCTATAAGTGACATAATTATCAAAATACCCCTAATAATATTCACATTTACAGTGCGAATATTTCGTGATGTGAATACTCACATGTCGATGTGAATATTTATATTGTCAATGAGAATGTTCAAACTATCAATATGAATATTCACATTGTAAAATATGAATGTTCACATCACCTAATTACTAATCATTCAAAAAATATTTATAAGGGTAGAAATGTCCATAAAATACCTTAAATATGAAAATTATGATTTGATAGATAATGTTCAAATAATAAGACTTATTGAAATATAAGAATATCTTATAAACTAATTGAGATACAAACATTTGAAAAATAATTTTTTAATAAATCTCTCTTTAAATAACTTTTCATAAATTTAAATTTAAAATCTCACTCACCTTAATATTTAGGCTTCGTTTGGGAAGTAGGTTGACTTTTTAGCTTTTTTAGTCTGAGGCTAAAAAGTCTCGTTTGAGATGGACTTTTTAGTTTTTTTGATTTTTGTGAGAGAAAGAATGTAATGATTATAAATTGTATGTGATGTTTTGTCTTATTAAACTAAAATATTTATTTTATTTTTTATGACTATTTTAATAAAAAAAAGTTCCAAACCTAACTTTCCAAATGAACTCTTAATGAATAATTGCTTAATAACCCGTTGAGCTGTCAATAGTAACAAACAAAATAGTTTTTGAGATGCCCACGGGCTCTCAATGTAGTTCGGATCCTCTCCAGCCAACCTCTCCAACCCTTCCTTCGGTTATGGGTCAGGATTTGGCCACGTCTCTTTGGAAAGGATCTACAGCTCAAATCATATTAGCTTAAAAAAAAAAAATTGAGTTTCTTTTCATTGCACAGCAAAATAGAGCAGAGCTTCCTTGACAACAAGAAGAACCTTCCCTTTGTATGTGCTGAGATCCACCTCCTTACCCTTGCTATCCTGCACATCCCAAACAAATTCCAAACTTTCTCAAAATCCAAACAAAACAATTTGAACAAACACATATATACATATATGTAAAACAAATAGAGAATGAGAGAGAGCGACCTGGACTGAGAAATCATGAATGGATTTTTGAAGGACTGATTCAGAAGCACCTAAATCTCTTTCTTATTCTGCTAATCTACATTCGCTCTTATTTGCTTTTCAATTTCATTTTGGGTTTTGGAAAGCTTAAAGCAGTAAATCTTCTAAAAATCTGATCTTTTTTTTGCTTTTCTTACTGCCTCTGGTTTTGTTTTTTGACTCCATTTTCAGATTTGGAGTAGACCCAGTTGCTCATTTTCAGTTTATACAATTTGGGTTCTATTTTTCACTGAAATAATTTTAATATTTTTTTTTTTCTGAAAACGAAAACAGAGTGAATATATTTTTTTGCTTATTGGTCAGTGATAAATCTGAAGTCATTGTTAAAATTTAGGTTATTAGGCATAGATTTCTGTTGTTTTTGTGAGATTTTTCTAATTTTTCACTTGAATCTTCAGTTCTTCAGCTCTATAGAACAAACCCATCTCCAGATTTAGGACCTAGTCAAACATCTTGGGCTCTATTGATCAATTTCGATGAGCGCACGCCATTCTCTAATGTACCATTTTCCATTACTCTCTCTCTCTCTCTCTCTCTCTCTCTCTCTCAGTTATGCATTGGCAAAGCGATAATCAAAAACTTTGATAGAGAATTTCACAGTCGATCGATCTTCAAGTTGTTGAAAATAATCGAGATAAAAGTGTCAGACAGAGAGAGAGGGATGTGAAACTCAAATTTTTTTTTTAAAGCTAATCTGATCTGAGTCGTAGATCATCTCCAAAATGACGTGGCCAAATCCTGGCCCTTGACCGGAGAAAGGATTGGAGAGATTGGCTGGAGAGGATCTGGACTCCTCCCAATGCCTTATGAAATAAGGATCCTGACTGACCTCATTCAAGTAGGCCAACCACCATATGCTGGGAGAGGTATTGGTATAATTAGTTTAAAATTTTTGAGGTCATTTTATTTGGACTTAAATAATAATTGAATGTTTAATTAAAATTTTAAAATTTTAATTTTTATTATATTTTAATATAAATTTACTAATAAGAATAATACACATTAATTTTAATATATATATATATATATATATTTTCATGATACACCCAAATCATTTATGAGTATCCCAATCGCTATCCATCTAAAATTTGGCGAATTGAAAAAAAATCAATCTGCATCTGTCTACTGATTTGGCGCATGCGAATTGAGCGAGCCATGCAGGTTGGTTGATGGATGCGATCGGTTTGAACGTATAGATTTTATAAATTTTAGACATTTTTTCGAATTATAATTCATTATTTTTACAATATCCAACTACTAATCTGAAAAAATATGTATTATTTTTCTATAATGTATTGTTTTCATTTTCACAAACATATATATTTTATTATTTATACTCTATATTGTTACTTGTTAGCATTTCTATTTTTTTTTTTTTGAACTTCATCTACGACGGATCAGGTTCATGCGGATGCATGATGGTTGATCTGCCATCCTAATTGTATCTATAAATTTTAAAATATTTCATCTATATCTGTCCGTTAAGAGACACACATTCGCCTAAAATCAATTGGGTTAAATCGGGTTAGGCGAGTGAGGTGGGTTAGGCGAATCCACAATCACCTATATTATAAACAAACCAAACCAAGCCTTAAGTCCCATCAAATGGGGTCGGCTACATGAATCCTTCTTCTCCACGCGGTCCTATCAAAGGCTATTTCATTAGTAAAATTAAGTAGATCCATATATCTATTTACAATACTAGCCAACGTTAATTTAGGCCTACTCCGTCCCCTAACACTTCCATCTACCGTTACAGTATCGTATCTCTTCACTACTGCTGTTATTGGTCTCCGTTGAATATGACCAAACCATCTCAATCGATTCTCTCTCAACTTATCTTCTATCGGTGCTACTCCTATCCATTCTCGAATATACTCATTCCTAATTCTGTCTTGTTTAGTCTTGTCACACATCCATCTTAGCATCCTCATCTCAGCCACACTCATCTTATTTACATGTTTTTTGGTTGCCCAACACTTCGTTCCATACAACATCGCTGGTCTAATAGTCGTTCTATAGAACTTACCTTTTAGTCTAGTAAGTATTCGTTTATCGCACAGTACCCCAGACGTACTTCTCCACTTGCACCATCCCACCTTAATCCTATTGGCCACATCTGCATCATTCTCCCCCGTTGTCATGATAATCGATCCTACATAACAAAAATGTTCACTCTTAGGCAATTCTTGGTTCTCAATCTTCACTTCTCTTCTGCTTTCATTGTTACTGTTACTAAATTTACACTTTATGTGCTCTGTCTTAATTCTGCTTATCCGGAATCCTTTAGATTCAAGAGCTTTTCTCCAAATCTCCAACTTTGCGTTAACTCCGTCTCTAGTCTCATTCACTAGCATGATATCGTTAACAAAGAGCATACACCATGGCACATCATCCTGAATATTTCTCGTCAACTCATCCATAACTAAAGTAAAAAGATAAGGACTTAAGATAGATCCTTGATGTAACCCTGCAGTGATAGGAAATTCATTTGGCTTTCCAGCAGGCGATCTAATAGTGGTCACCACTGTAGACACCCTATTTTTGACCGTCCTCAAGACTTGGACGTCACCGCTGGAACACTCGGTGATTATCCATGTTTGTGTTTGTTTTGAGTTCCCGGAGGTCCATTGGCGCCGTGCCTCAGGACCTCTCAACCGGTTTGTTCTGTGCTTGGTTTTGTACCAAGACTTGTGTGTTTTGCATCTGAGGGTAGGGGAAGGCTTATTAGCCATTCCTGAAGCCCACCGGCTTCCCCACACATCCACCGGCACTCCCTAGTGTCCATCGGCACTATTTTATCCAAATCCTTGGCCGGTCGGCACTATATGTTGCCGACCGGCAGTGTTTTGTGCCGGTGACTGTTCTGGCTGGTCGGTGTGACCCCTTTGCACCCCCAGGGATGGTGCATGCCAGCTGTGATAGCTGGAATGCACCATCACCACTCCCCATGTCCGGGCTTGCACCCTTTGCCCCTTTGAACCCCCTCAAGCTTCTAGAAGCTTGACCCCTTTTGGCCAAGCTTCTTGGAGAAGCTTGGCCAGCTGTTTTGGCTTCTCCAAGAAGCCTTGCACCCCCTTGGTCCCTTGACCCCTTTCCTCTTGCTTAGCCTTTAAGCTTAGACCCTTTTGTTGCCTATATAAGTCCATCTCATCTCCCTTTACAAGGGTTAGCCATTTTAGACCTAAAAACCAGAGCTTATACATATATCTCTGATATACATCTATATATATCTATATTTTCCCTCTCTCTCCTCTTGTGTGTGTGTTCTTGGGCCTAAAAGTGTAGTTTTACCTCATTTTTGCACCATTACACACACTAGTACACCTTAGCTCGAGATTGAGAGGCTTGGAGGTTTGTTTTGTGTGATCTTGGACTGGTTTTGATCACTAAAGGAGGGCTGTTCCACCTGTTCTTCAAAGGATCTTCAAGGGTGAGCTTTTGCTTTAGATTCCCCATTCTTGCAACTAGTTTCTACCCCTTTTGTTTTGTGTTTTTGGACTTGTGTCTAACATGAAAAACTCCTATTTTTATTTGTTCTTGAACATTCATTAAGGTCACTTTTGTATTTGAGTGAAGCCTCACTCTTTTAGGCCTTGTTTTGGCCCTTTTAGTCCCTTTTCTTTGAGCATTGTTTTACTTGGTGTTTTTGACTTTCTCACCACTGAAAACCAGTGGGTTTGGTTTTCAGTGGTGAGGAAGGTGGTTTTGAGTCTCATATAGGGGAGGGACACCCCTCTCCCCTTGGCTCCTTGTTTGCCTTTGTTCTTGGCTTATAGGATGGCATGCATGAATGTTTGTATTTGGCTTCATTTCAGAACTTTTTTGGATGTTTTGAGTCATATTTTACCTCTGTTTTTGGTCGTTTTTATGGTCCTTCACATGCCTCTCATACTTGCTTTGTAATGCCCTCTTATGCCTAGAAGTATGCCATGCATCTAGGCCATGTTCTTTGCATGTTTTAGCTTGGTTCCATAAGGGTATTAGCATCATATTACCATGTATAAGGGTGTGAGCCTTGATTTTGTCATGTATAGTGTGCTTGACATGATTGTTTTGCATTCTAGGCTTGTAAGCCTCATGCATTTTGGCCCCTAGCATGTTCAACATTGATCATCCTCATGATATGGCATCATTTGTGGCCCTATTTCAGTCCATAAATCCTTTTTGTATGTTTACATATGTGACCATTCTCATGCTTCAAGGGTGTTCCCTTTGTATGTCTAGAAATTGGCATTGTGTATGCTTGCATGATTAATACATTTTGGAGCTGCGCCACGTGGGTTTTGGGTGTCATTTTGCATGATAGAAATCTGTTTTGGGTTGTTGGATGCATGCCATGAGTGGCCTTGATAATGGGGTAAGTTGCTCTCTTTGGTGCTTTTGGTTTTGGGCTTAATGTCTTGCATGCTTGCATGAGTTTTGGTCATCATTTTGAGCATGTTTTGCCACTTTGTTTTAGGGAGGTTTGAGGGCTGTCCCATTGTAGCTTAGTCTACCATTGCATGTTTAGTATATGTGTGTTGTATGCTTAATCAACATGGTCTTGAAATAAGACAATCCTATGGCCTTAGGTGCTCATGTTTGTATCACACTTTGCTTTGTGCATATTGTATACTTCCCATGATGTGGTACATAGCAATTGGCATGCCTTATACTTTTGTGTCATGTTGCATTGTTGATACATGTTTGCGGATTGCATTTCATTACTTGGTTTGGGGTGTCAAACCAAGTATGGGAAATGAAGTGTTTGTACCCCAAGTGACAAAACACACCTCAACTCTCATGTCACTAAGGCCCTTGACTTTGGCATGATAGGGACTTAGTCATCATTGTTGTGTTGCATGCCTTTTACATTGAAATGCAATCTTGGTATCTTAGGCTATCATGCACCAAGGTGTACAATTGATGGCCCTAGAACCAAGAGCCATGTTTCCTTGAGTCCCATTCATGATAGGAAATCGGCCATGCATAAATATGCTCAAAAATCCAATACCATGCCTTCTTTTCTTTGTTCTTTGTCAAGCGTCTTCTGCAGAACTTTGTACCGACCGGAGAATAGAGTGCCGACCAAGCCTCATATTTCTAGCCGGTGGACTATCTTCTTGACGGTACCAAAGCGACGGTGGTAATTCCCCGGTAGGTGTCACTCGGTGAGAACATAAGGAAGCTTTCTGGAACTTTGGTATTTTTTGGAGAGGCAGGCGATAAAAGCAGGTGGCGGTGTACGGTGTAGGCTTTTCCGGGCAAGTCGCAACGAGCATGCATCATTCGCGCATCCCGAGGCAGGGCTGAGGCCCCTTTTCTTTTATTTACTTGATTTAATTTTAGCGATTAGAATTTTGTAATAATTTATTCATTTATTCTTTGGACTGTATTATTCTTTTGGTCCCCTCCGAGTGAGGGCGAATTTGTAATAAGTGTGTGTGAGTGGGTGTATGTCTTCCAACCCCCATTTCTTTCTCCCTTTTATTTGCCTGCTTATGATGGTAGATTAGGGCACGTTTACTTTTAGCATACCTTATGCAATGCATGCGTGCATCCATGCATTTGTTTACATGCATTGGGCTTGGTACGTCATACAAACTGCATTATATTTCAAATCTAACTTGAATACTTATTACTTGTAGCATTTCACATGCCATTTTAGGATAACCGAGCCTACTCTAACTGCACCCCTGTATGTGTTGCATTAGCCACTTAACATGAACTAGGATCATGCACATGATTACTAACTAGTTTACATTTTGGCTTGGAGTACTAGGTGAGTTTTATGCTTTAGCATATCACATGTGTGTGAGTGTTGCCATAACAGTATACGCCATGCGGCTAAGTGCTTATGTGATAAAGCTTGAATACTGTGGGTGGAGGTTAGATTGTCTGAGTTGGAACAACTCATTAAAAATCCGTATTTTAGCCTACTTGCGAGTAGCAAAATCTAACACGTTTTTTTTCGAGACAAAATGGATATGCAATGTTTATTTCCAAATTAGGCAATCTAGTCTATACTTGTTTGCTGCGCGCATAACGTAGTAATTCTAGGCTAACAATTGGAATAAGAGCATGTAATGTTTTCAAAATCGGATATCACGGTTAATAGAGGCGGTCTTGAGGCGGCGAAAAGTGCTCATAGTGACCTTCCCCGATCGTACCCAAGCTCGAGCCAAGACCACTTTGGTGATAGCGGACATGTGGCCTTGACCGAGTCGGGGTTTCCTAAATTTCCCATTTTAAAATATTTAGGTGGCGACTCATGTCGCAGCAAGATCCATGTTTGGCACTACTTTTCAAAAATCTGTTTTCTTCAAAGCGATTTGCGGATTTGGACTCTTTGGTTCAGATTTAGAACCGACACAAATTGAGTCCGAACTGTTAGATGGAAGCCTACGCGGGCGCGTCTACAGTTTCTGGCGACTCTGCTGGGGAGTTTAGAAAGCTTGACTCGAACTCGTGATATCCTGTTTTGACTACACTTGTGTGTTTCTTTGCATTGCATTGGCATTGGTGCGCCTAGGACACTGTGTTGGCCATCTGCTATTCTGGCGGTTTGGGAGGCTTGTCTTGTCAAGACATGTCCATAAGGCTAAGGTTGCGAACTCTGCCGATATAGAACACAAACCCGGTTTCTAAGGGCACCCTTTGACCATTCGACCTAGTGCATATCGAAATCCATAGTGACCATTCCAAACTAGGACAAGGTTGCTCACCCGATATTAGGTTGTTTGAAAGCTGCGTCGTAGTGAAACCCTAGCTCGACAAAATAGGGGGAAACCCTACCCCAACATAGGGGTGTATTGGCTCTCTTTACTGCTATGTGCTTTTAGAGTGTATCTCTCACAGAACACACATATCGGTTTGCAAGATTGGGTATCCGACTGAGGGCACCGATATGATATTTTGGGAAATCGATTATCTGTGGGTAACAAGGTTGAACTTGGGGTAATGATTGAAAGCAGTGATCGGTGTTTGAGAGCAGTGTATCGAATTGACGTGTTATCCAAGCGATGTGTTGTATGTTTATTTTATGCCGTTGTCTTTGTCAATTGTCTGCATTTATTTATCGCTTTATTTATCTTTTACTAGGTAGTTGAGCACGATTGCTACCAACCCGATAGATATCCCCAAGCACCACAGGTCGAGGTCGTCGACTCCTTCGATCCGAGGATCGATAGACGGACAACGGTGTACTACTCACTACCCCGGTTACTAAGCGGAGGTCGAGAAGGCGAGGACATCGATCTGATGATCGGTTCAAAGAGCTTTGTCTACCCCACGTGTTGATGAGGGATCCGGATTCTGTCACCAATAGAGAGAATACATACCAATAATCAACGAGCGAGGATAGCATGGCTAGTTTGGAAGAGATGGTGCGCTACCTTCAAGAGAGCATAAGCGATGCAACAGATGCCATCCGTCGGCGATTTCGCCAGCAGAGCCCAGTTATGAGGAACGGCAGAGACAATTGCCAGGCTAGAGTAGCAAACCGGAGCATCCGCTTCGCATCAAGTTCCTCCCCCGCCAGGAGTTCCTAACGTCGAGGCGACCAATGTTCGGATCGTCTGAGCGCCCAGGACCACCCCACCTCCAACCCTACCTCGGATCCAACCCGGTGTCAAAAACACCCACCAATCTACGGACTCTCCTTTGAGTTCGAGGTGATCCCACCGCATTAAAGTTGAGCAAGCTTGAAAAGTTGTTCAAGAGATCCTAGAGTCAAGACCATCACGACATTGAAGATGGATACCGGACGCAGTGCCGTGTATTTGCCAGATCGGTTCAAAATGCCTCATGTTGATCGATTTGATGGGTCCGGGGACCCCATGGTACACTTAAGACTGTTTTCGGACATTCTAAGGCCAATGGGCCTCAGTAGGCTCCAGAAGTTGTCTTTATTTGGTCGGACCCTGTCAGGAGTGGCATCCGCGTGGTATGCCAAGCTAGAAGATGACGTCAAGAGAAATTGGGACGAAATGGTTGAGGCCTTCATCGCGCAGTACTCGTACAACACGCAGATTGAGATTACAACTCATGATCTCGAGACAACTAGGCAAGAGCCTAAGGAGAGTTTTTCAGAGTTCATGACCAGGTGGAGGGCCAAGGCTTCGATGATGACCTTGAGGCCTACGGACAAAGACCAGATTCGGATGATTGTGCGCAATCTCTGTACCGGTTGATGCAAAAGATGATAGTAGTCCCATTTCCCACTTTTTACGATCTACATGAAATGGGGTGCAGATTGAAGATGCCTTGAAGCAAAATTTGGATTGATAATGATCGGGAGCAACCCGAAGGACCTTGACCGCAACACTATCTGAGCCCGAGTGGCGCATTCTGCTACGAGCCTCCGAAGTGAGCATGGTCACCACTAACGCCCCAAAGAAATCGGCTGCCGCCGTTCTCGGTCGTCAAAGCAACCCACAAACAACCAAATACCCACCGAAAACACAGAACTTCGCTCCACTCTATATGCCCCTATCCAAAGCTCTGGGGGTTTTGATCTGAAAGGGGCACCTGAAGCCCCTGGAGCCGCGGCCCCTACCAGAAAAACTCCCTCCTACCCATAACCCGGCCAAGTATTGCGCGTTTCACCAACAGCATGGTCATGACACCGACCAGTGCTATAGATTACGCCATGAAATTCAAGATCTCATTGACAATGGGGTGATTTTACCTCCCGAAAAACCCAATGTTACTACAAATCCCCTCCCCACACATAACCAAGCTCCACCACCCAAAAGACTTAATTTCATCCATCACAGGGCCGTGTCCTCGACCTAGTATCTATATCACACCTACCCACGCCTAAACGAGGTGTTCCTCCCGATTGCAAACTTGTGCATGATGGATATCTCCGTAACCCAAACCAGGCCAGTGGTGGTGATCGCCGAGAACAGGAGAGAGGAGACCCCGAAGGAAAAAAGAGTTGTTGAGTCAGAGTCTGCGGAATCTGGGAGTTATATGAGTAAGACATCTGATCAAGTGACTACATTTCGTCAAAGGGCCAAGATGGGCCCGGAGTAGAATCGCCAACAGGAGGAGAGTTGTGTATGATCCAAGGGGATAGTTTGGGACAGGGAACAAATGATGTAACAGCTGTGGAGGAAGACCTGGCCAATCTCCAATTTCTGATGACCAATACCCGAGGGCCTTGATGGTTGCATGGTTTGATTATGAGGATTGATTGGAAGTCACCGGTGGTTAGGCGATCACCGATGTGGTAGGAGAATTTCGAGAGCACGATTCGGAGGATGAGAATATCAAGAACGGCTAGAAGGGTCAGCGAACACATCATGGAGGGCTGGTGTCAAGAATTTCGCCCGAGATTGGAACATTTTGACTACGGAGGTGATTGAACAATCAGTTGTGTCAGAACAAGCAAGTTTTGAGGATTCCGAGAGAATCAGAAAGGCAAAGGCCCATATGGGAGTGGAAACTGCTGTGTGCACAGGAACCGAGAACGCTGCGAGCATGTGGATAAAGGGTGCTGCAAGCGCGAGAACAGCCATACCAGAGCCGGACAGGTGTCCGTCGGCCGCTGATGGAATGTGGTGGGAAGATGAGGATCTATGTCTTGCCCACACGGATGAAGATTGGGGGAATAACCAACCTGATAACACTTGGTACCTGGGAGAGGTCGACCACATGACAAGAAGCGGGCGATATTTTAAACCCCCACACTTGGATCAACCAGAGGCCTCGGGGAAGGATAGGGAAGCCGAGAAGCAAAAGGAGAAGCAACTTGAGGAAGAAGCTGTACTCAAACAGTTGAAAAAGATACAAGCAGACATCTCCATTTGGGGACTGCTCATGGCCTCGCGAGTACACAGGCAGGCTGTTTTGACAGCCATGGACAAGGCCAAACTCTCCATAGAAACTACACCAGAGCAGCTGGTTGGGCTGGTCTTCCCGGGGGGAGGTTCCCCGACATTGACCTTTTCGGATAAAGAACTTCCGCCTGAGGGCGTAAATCACAACAAACCCCTCTACATTTCTGTGGAATGTAGAGATAAGTGGATACCGGTGGTACTTGTCGATACCGGGTCTGCCATCAATGTCTGCCCGGCTAGGACAGCATATGCGATTGGCTTGAAAAGCTGATTCGTACCATATTTCAGTCATCCGGCGTCACGACAACACAAGTAGAGAAGTAATGGGAACAGTTAAAGTTCAGACAAAGGTTGGGCCAGAACGACACGAGATAGATTTCCATGTCCTAGAAGTTCCCGCAACTTTTAATTTGCTTTTGGGGCGGCCGTGGCTGCATCAAGTGAAGGCAGTGTCGTCCACTTTGCATCAAATGGTGAAATACCCCTACGGGAAGGGAGTAGCCATCGTTTTTGGGAATTCGTCAATCCACCCATCACCGGAAGTATCCACGCCTGTTCTAGAAATTGAGCACGGCATGGAAGATGTGTTCATATCAGGTTTTACCTTGGCCGAGGCTCAGGTCGTACAGAATATTATGGCCGCTAATGAAGGGATATATGTCGATGCTCAGCGGTGTATCTCATGAACAAGCTCCAATACATCCGGGATGGGATTAGGGAAGAAGCGGCCGTAAGGGCATTGCAGCGTTGGCCGAAGTGCCGCACAACCCTCATACCTTCGGCTTGGGTTATTTGCCCACCAAGGAAGATTGGGTAAGAAGGGGAAAAGAGATGGCAGGAAGAGCCAAAGCAAAACAGATGGGAAAACCTTTCGAATTGATGCATCGGCCGATTGAGTACCTGAGCAGACGTTCGTCCGGGAGGAAGACTTCCGATACGTGGTTTTCCGGAGCCATGGTGAATAAAGAAAAAAGCATGCGGGATTTGAAATTTTCTTCGACTTGCGATTATCTAGGGATGATGTTGCTAAAAAGCGAGCAGACCCGGAGTTGAAATGAACATAGCAGGAAATTGGAGTCTGCGGACACAGAATTTGAAATGGGGGTAGCACTGGCATGTCTACTGTCAGATCCTTTGATCGACCAGTTGTGCTTGGGGGATGACTCCTCGGTGTCCATGATCGGAGATGAAACGGCTGCGGGCCTACAATCAGCTATTTTGGATGCATCCATCGCACCCTCCCTCACTGGCGATGAGGAGGATTTTTGTCAAACAAAGACTTGGTCGGTAGTGGCGGAATCTGATTCCACCGAGTCTTGTGAGTGAATCGAGTTCGGCTCGTCTGAGTCTGAGTCCGTATTCTGGGGTGATAACCCGGATGCCTGATCTGTCGGTCGTCTTTTCTTTCTCTTTTGAGTCTGTTGTATGAGAAGAATTAGGCGGTTTGGAAATACATAATGAGAATGAGGTATTGTGGCTTAGAGTACTTTTCTGTACCTTTGGTTTATTGCTTAAATCGGGACTTTCAAAATTTTGATGAAAGCAGCGAGGGAAATTCCTCCGGTTTTGCAGCGATTAATTGAACAAGAGCAAGAGAGGTTTGTTAAACCCTTCATGGATGAAATCACTACCGTAGCGTTAGTCTTGAGAAGGACCCGCGGTTGGTCCAGATCGGGTCCACGTTGTCTTGAACGCGAGCGCTTAATCGCCTTTATTAAAAGATTTCAAAGATGTTTTCGCGTGGTCCTCACGAAGACATGCACGAATCGATCACGAGATTGTACAACACTGATCCTCTTGACCACGAGGCCCGACACATCAAGCGAAACTCGGAAGGATCATACGGGCCATTAAGATCAAAGAAGAGGTCACCAAGCGGATCGGCCGAGCTTCTGCTGGTATCCGAATACCCGACTTGGTTGGCCAACATTGTTCCAGTGCCGAAGAGGGATGGCAGAAGCCGGGTATATGTGGATTTCAGGGATTTGAACAGAGCCAGTCCGAAGGATGACTTTCCCTTGGCGCATAACGGCGAGTTGGTAGATTTCACGCGACGCGCTTTGCTCTCATTCATGGATGGCTTTTCAGGTTATAATCAAATAGTAATGGCACCCGAAGACCGGGAGAAGACTGCTTTTACCACGCCGTGGGGTACATATTGTTACAGAGTGATGCCGTTTGGGCTGAAGAATGCTGGGGCTACATATCAACGGGCTGCAACCACAATATTACATGACATGATCCATAAAGAGGTTGAGGTGTATGTGGATGACATGATTGTCAAGTCCAAAGAAAGAGAAGGCCACTACACCGCCTTGCAAAAGTTTTTCCAAAGGATCAGAGAATTTCGGCTGCGGTTGAATCCTCAAAAGTGTACGTTTGGTGTTACAGCGGGAAAAATGCTGGGATTTCTAATTACACAAAGGGGCATCGAAGTCGACCCTTCCAAAATCAAGGCCATCTTAGAAATGCCACCACCAATGACTGAAAAGGAGGTGCGAGGCTTTCTGGGTAAAGTGCAATTCATAAGGCGGTTTATCTCTAAACTAACCTTAACTTGTGAACCACTTTTTGGTCTTCTGAAGAAAGGAAAGAAGTTCCATTGGGACGGCCGATGCCAAGCTGCATTTGAACAGATTAAAGAGTATCTCTGAGAATCCGCCCGTGTTGTCACCGCCAAAGCCGGGAAGCCGTTGATATTGTATCTGTCGATGAAGAGACTACAATGGGCTGCATGCTCGCACAAAGTCGGAAGATAAAGTGGAAAGGGCCATCTACTATCGAGCAAGAAGATCTTTGGATTACGAGACCCGCTACACTCATTTGGAGAAGGCTTGTTTGGCCTTGGTATGGGCTACTAGGAAGGCGGCACTACTGTTAGCTCACTCTGTAATGTTGGTTTCACGACTTGATCCCATCAAATATCTTTTAGAAACCGGCACTTACGGGTAGGCGCTCGTTAATTTCTGTTGCTCTCTGAATTTGATCTCAAGTATGTGACGCGCAAGTCCGTAAAAGGGAGAGCGGTGGCAGAGTTCCTTGCCGACCACCCGGTCGAAGGGGATGAAGCGGTTGAATACCTATTCCCAGATGAAGATATCCTTCACATCGAAGATGAAACTTGGATGATGTACTTTGACGGAGCGTCAAATCAATACGGATATGGGATAGGAGTGTTGCTGATAGCGCCTGACGATTCCCGTATTCCTTTAGCATTCAAGCTTCGATTCAAAGTCTCAAACAATGAGGCAGAGTATGAGGCATGTATTGCCGGACTAGAAGCTGCCTTAGAACTAGGGGCAAGGCGATTGGACGTCATTGGGGATTCAAACCTAGTTGTGTCTCAAGCGAAAGGAGAATGGAAAGTCAAGGAGGAGAAGATGATGATTTACCATCAGACCTTGGATTTGTTAATCCCTCGGTTTGAAAAGTTAAATTTCACTCACCTGGTAAGAGAGAATAACAGGTTTGCAGATTCGCTAGCAACTCTATCTTCCATGATAGACATCCCATCTGGGGTCCGAATGCGTCCAGTCATTATTGACCAGAAATTCGCGCCTGCCTACGAATCAATCTCTGCCATAGATGAAGTACCAGATAACAACCCTTGGTATCACGATATATGGAACTTCTTGGAAAAAGAGGCATATCCACCAGGGGCAAATGCCAAGGACAAGAGGGCAATCAGAAGAATGGTACATTCGGGTTTATCATCTGCGGGGGTAAGTTGTACAAAAGAGGTCATCTGGGAATGCACAAGCTGTGTGTGGAAGCCGAAGAATCGAAGTGCCTGATGGAGGCCATCCATGGAGGAGAATGTGGGGCACATATGAATGGGGTGATGCTGGCAAGAAAGATCCTCAGACAAGGCTACTACTGGTCTACCATGGAGGAAGATTGTATCAGCTTTGTTCGGCGATGCCACAAATGCCAGATTCATGCAAACCGCATGAACATCCCGCTGTCAAAGCTGTACAACATGACGTCGCCATGGCCATTTTTAGTTTGGGGGATCGATGTGATTGGAGCTGTTACTCCGAAGGGGTCGAATGGGCATGAGTATATCTTGGTAGCAATAGATTACTTTACAAAGTGGGTCGAGGCCCAATCTTATGCCGTGTTGAAGGCTTCGCATGTCGCAAAGTTTATCAGAAACAATATTATCTGCCGTTATGGAGTCCCGAATGAGATCATTTCGGACAATGGTTCTCACTTCAAGAAGGAGGTGATTGATTTGTTGGAGAAGTATAATGTGGCTTTTCATAAGTCATCCACATACCGATGAGACCAGCAGGCGATTGAGGCCGCCAACAAAACATCAAACACATCTGCAGAAGATGGTGGAGACCTATCGGGTGGCGGATAAGTTACCGTTTGCTCTGGGGCTACCGAACTTCAATTAGAACTTCTCTGGGCGACTCGTATTCCTTGGTATATGGGATGGAGGCCGTTCTACCTATAGAGATTGAGGTTAGTCTCTCTGAGTATTGGTGAGTGTCGGATAGCCGAGGCAGATTAGCGGCGGATTCGAGAACTCATGCTCTTCGATGAAAGGAGATTAAAAAGCAACATACCATGTCCAAGGATATCAGCACGCAGAATCGCAAGACTTTCAACAAGAAGGTTAAGTCGAGAATTTGAAGGAAGGAGATTTGGTGCTCAAAGACAACCGAGCTCCCATCCACGACCCAAGGGGCAAGTTCAGACCTAATTGGGCCGGGCCCCTATGTCATCAAATCTATCTGTCGGTTGGAATTTGTGGTCTTGATGGACCTAGATGGCCTAGAGTTCTCCCAACCGATCAACATGGACAAGTTGAAGAAATATTACCCGAGAGGCTCGCTGGGCGAAAACCCGAAAGGCGACCTAGGCAAAATTGAGCACGAAAAAAATTAGAAAATATAAAAAGAGCTCATAGGTTGAAAACCCGCAAAGGCGGCCTTGGCAAAAGTTAGGCGCAAAGGAGAGTGAAAATACTCGAGTGAGCCCAAGCACGAACTCGTAAGGCTTGATTCCCATCATTGGGATCGTGGCGACTTCATCCTAAAGTTGACCATAAACTCTTCCCGATCAACTTTGTCCATTTGATCATCTTGGTCATCTTTGTCCATCAGCATTTATCGCAATCTCCGGTACAGTGCCATTCAGACTAGGGGCAACTTTCGTTGCACGTGCAGTCTTGCGGCACCATTGAGACAAGGGCAACTTTCGGTTGCTAGGATCTAGGTTTATGCGTCTCGTGGCCGGACCTCGGGCGTGTCGATTACGATCCATGTCGAAAATAGTTCTGAAAAGTTTTAATGAAGATGACATTGTTCAAATATTTGTTTTTACAACTAAGACCATTCCTGAACCAAAAACGGAGAATTTTCAGTACCAGAACCTTCAATTTCATTGATTTCAAATAGAGTTCTCTTGCTCTTGTATACAATTGAAGTTTCTTTTTATTACATTCATAAAGAAAACTTGGAAGTACTAATAAAGCAATAAATCCGGCATGGTCAAGTCAAATGTCCTGCGCCCTTCAGTGGTGAAGCCTCTGATGCCAAAGTGGGCCCCTCTGTGCCTCTTCATTAAGCCAATCCAAGCACTCATCGACAAAGCGCCGAAAGTGGGAGGCGGGGCGAAGTTCTCTCGTCCTCCATCTTTGTGGCATCACCCAGCCAATGCGCCTCGAATTGGGAATGTGGCGGGTACTCTATCCTTCCGGACAAGTCGATTATGACCGGCCGGCAGGATCTGGAATGGGAAGTAGAAGACATGAGTCAAGCCAATCAATTGGATCCGGGTTGTGGTCATGCTATAACTCATCATTGGGAGGTTGAGCCAAGGGCATCGCCAAGCAATGCGGTCTGCGGACAAAGCGCACATCCATTCAAACCACCAACCTCATCAAGGGCGTCAACTAAGCGTTACTGAAGAAGTAGCCACGAGTGAATATGCGGGCAAGAATCCACAACCTTGGTTTATCCATTAACCACACAGGGAGGGACAAAAATGAGAGAATGAAGAATAGAGAAGTGCGATGAGAGAAAAAAGTGAGAAAGGTTTTTGTGAGAAAAACCGAGCACGAGCAGTGATGTGAGCAAACATAAAATGTGAGGCGAGGTGGGAAGCGTTACTGCGGTAATAGCGGACTCCTGCTAATCGATCGTCTCTCGGCGATAAAAGGCGTCTAAGCCGCGATGTCTCGGCCGGGACCATGGCAATGCGACTTTGCCCTCCTTCAAGCCTTGGGCAACCTCAATCAGCAGGACCTTTGGGCCCTCCGGGCGAGAGGCGAGCGAAAATAGGATAGCATGCATAGGCGGAGGCGTGTCGCGAAAGCCTTGCGATGATGGTCGCGCGCGATCGCCGGTCTCGATAAAACGACAAACCAAACTCGAGCGTCTAGTATCCTATCACCGTCGAGAACGAGCATCGGGCATCGAGAACCCACATTCGTCCTAAGGTTTGAGCATGGCCAAAACGAAATTGGGGTAGGATCTCCTCATTTCGCCCAGATTCCATTAGAGCTTAGAAATCTTCAAAAGTGGGACACACCTCTTGCCCGCTAAAGCTAAAGACATGTGTCACCGGGTTCCAGAACCTCGCCGCGGCATGGAGGAATGGAAAATGCAGCGGCGCCAAAGTGAATAGTGCGTTTATCTTGAAAGCCAGAATTGAGTTTTTAGAGCCATCAAGTTGTTAATCAAGTTGCGAAATTTTGGGCAAGAAACTCTTCCATTTGGAGCAAATCGATTGGAAATGAAGAGAACCACGAAGTTGAGACCCTTTTGAAGAAGATAAGGTTGAGTGGAGGACACATGTCAACGATACTGGCAGTGCGAGATCTCTGACCGGCCGATAAATAGTGCCGACCGGCAATAATTTTGTGCCGACCGACCAAATTAAGTGCCGATGACCATTCTCCTCGCCCGATGTCCTTTGTGTCCGATGGTCTTCCCCTGTGTTTTCTAAAATGTTTATCTTTGAATATTGAATTCCACCACTCGGCACTCTCCGGTGATTGAATCCCGCCGAGTCGCGCGTATTTGTTTATCGAGTTGTTGTATATTTGCTTATCGAGTTGTATGTCACTCTCGTTAAGTCTTTGTAATGTTTATCAAGGTGTACTTGCATTTGGCTAGTTTGTTGAGTTCCCCTGTTTTGCTTATCGAGTTGTAATTGGTTTACTACCTGATTATTACGATGCAATGCTTTGTTTTCAAAACACAGTTTCCATTTCAATCACATTGACTTGTGATGCCTTGCGATGCGATACATAGAACACGCAAATGTAACACCTTTTGAGCAAATAGCTGTTCCATCTCCATCATATGTTTTGCGAAGCAAAACAAATGCTTTTGAGAAATAAAACACCTAAGGCGGTTACAATGTCTTAAACTCCTAGTAAAAAGAAAAGTAAAAGCGAAGAATAGCGAGGGTAGCGAGTCTTTGGGTTTGGCCAGGTAACCTCTCCCTTTCGATCAATGTACCTTTTGCGCCCTTGTTCGGGTCAATCGTGTGATTTGGCACCCTTATCACTCAAGGTAGTCTAAGAAATTGGGCATTCAGAACATAAATGGAGCTTCGAGTTGACCTCGCACCACAACTTTCGTGAGCAATGCTCGGAACATGCGAAGGATGTCCTTCCGTATCCTTCGTATCATGAATTCTTTAAATCATTTCAATCATACTGAGTTGCAGTGCGTGGCATTCCAGCGTCATGTCTGCCATATTCAATTTCAAGTTTCTCTATACACATTGCATTACTGATATGTGTTCAAGTTTCTCTATACACATTGCATTGTATGCGTGCATTGCTTTACTGATATGTGTTCAAGTTTCTCTATACACATTGCATTGTATGCGTGCATTGCTTCTTGATATGTGTTCAAGTTTCTCTATACACATTGCCTTGTATCGTGCATTGCTTTCTTGATATGTGTTCAAGTTTCTCTATACACATTGCATTGTATCGTGCATTGCTTCTTGATATGTGTTCAAGTTTCTCTATACACATTGCATTGTATCGTGCATTGCTTTCTTGATATGTGTTCAAGTTTCTCTATACACATTGCCTTGTATCGTGCATTGCTTTCTTGATATGTGTTCAAGTTTCTCTATACACATTGCCTTGTATCGTGCTTTGCTTTACTAATATGTGTTCAAGTTTCTCTATACACATTGCATTGTATGTGTGCATTGCTTTCTTGATATGTGTTCAAGTTTCTCTATATACACATTGCATTGTATCGTGCATTGCTTCTTGATATGTGTTCAAGTTTCTCTATACACATTGCATTGTATCGTGCTTTGCTTTATTGATATGTGTTCAAGTTCCTCTATATACACATTGCATTGTATCGTGCATTGCTTCTTGATATGTGTTCAAACTTTTCTATACACACCACATTGTGTGCGTGTGCATCGCTTTACTCACATATGTTCAAGTTCCTATATACACATTGCTTTGTATCGTGCATTGCTTCTTGACATGTGTTCAATTACAACCTTACTATACACATTGCTTTGTATGCGTGCATTGTTTTACTGACATGTGTTCAATTACAATCTTTTATACACATTGCATCGTATGCGTGCATTGCTTTACTATATGTGTTCAATTACAATTTTCTATACACATTGCAGGCGTTGGCACGCACTTTTGATTACACTGTTATGAATGTTGCTAACAATGTCATACTTGTTAAGTTTGCTTTCTTTTCAGGCATGATATTGTATGTACGGTTCATTTGAAGCTGGCGTAACCAGACGAACCGGACAGGTATTGTACTCTCCGCGTGAAACGTAGCGAGAATCGCTTGATTCTCTCACATTCCCTCTGCCTTGTAGTGTAGTTGGTTTTGTCTTGGCTAGCTTAAAACTGTCGCATGTGTGCTTCGTTACAGCTTTTCTTCATAAGTTATGCTAGGCTTCTTGCATTTTCAGTTGCATTTTGCCCCTGCCTGTAGGCGCATGTCTTGCTTGTCTTGTATGTTTGTCCAAGTCTTCGGCTTTGTCAAAAATGGGTCGTCTTCGGGCTTTGACATTCACTCCCGTCATTGTTATATTGCAGAGTTCTGTCAAAGAGGGCAATGAGACACCCTATTTTTACCGTCCTCAAGACTTGGGCGTCACATTTGGAACACTTTCGGTGATTATCCATGTTTGTGTTTGTTTTGAGTTCCCGGAGGTCCCGGCTGCGCGCCGTGCCTCAGGACCTCTCAACCGGTTTGTTCTGTGCTTGGTTTTGTACAAAGACTTGTGTGTTTTGCATCTGAGGGTAGGGGAAGGCTTATTAGCCATTCCTAAAGCCCACCGGCTTCCCCACACATCCACCGGCACTCCCTAGTGTCCATCGGCACTATTTTATCCAAATCCTTGGCCGGTCGGCACTATATGTTGCCGACCGGCAGTGTTTTGTGCCGGTGACTGTTCTGGCTGGTCGGTGTGACCCCTTTGCACCCCCAGGGATGGTGCATGCCAGCTGTGATAGCTGGAATGCACCATCACCACTCCCCATGTCGGGCTTGCACCCTTTGCCCTTTGAACCCCCTCAAGCTTCTAGAAGCTTGACCCCTTTGCCAAGCTTCTTGGAGAAGCTTGGCATTGCTGGCTTCTCCAAGAAGCCTTGCACTATGGTCCCTTGACCCCTTTCCTCATGCTTAGCCTTTAAGCTTAGACCCTTTTGTTGCCTATATAAGTCCATCTCATCTCTCTTTACAAGGGTTAGCCATTTTAGACCTAAAAACCAGAGCTTATACATATATCTCTGATATACATCTATATATATCTATATTTTCCTCTCTCTCCTCTTGTGTGTGTGTTCTTGGGCCTAAAAGTGTAGTTTTACCTCATTTTGCACCATTACACACACTAGTACACCTTAGCTCGAGATTGAGAGGCTTGGAGGTTTGTTTTGTGTGATCTTGGACTGGTTTTGATCACTAAGGAGGCTGTTCCATTCATTCTTCAAAGGATCTTCAAGGGTGAGCTTTTCACTTTAGTTTCCCCATTCTTGCAACTAGTTTCTACCCCTTTTGTTTTGTGTTTTTGGACTTGTGTCTAACATGAAAAACTCCTATTTTTATTTGTTCTTGAACATTCATTAAGGTCACTTTTGTATTTGAGTGAAGCCTCACTCTTTTTGGCCTTGTTTTGGCCCTTTTAGTCCCTTTTCTTTGAGCATTGTTTTACTTGGTGTTTTGACTTTCTCACCTTTGAAAACCAGTGGGTTTGATGGTGAGGAAGGTGATTTTGAGTCTCATATAGGGAGGACACCCCTCTCCCCTTGGCTCCTTGTTTGCCTTTGTTCTTGGCTTATAGGATGGCATGCATGAATGTTTGTATTTGGCTTCATTTGAACTTTTTGGATGTTTTGAGTCATATTTTACCTCTGTTTTTGGTCGTTTTTATGGTCCTTCACATGCCTCTCATACTTGCTTTGTAATGCCCTCTTATGCCTAGAAGTATGCCATGCATCTAGGCCATGTTCTTTGCATGTTTTAGCTTGGTTCCATAAGGGTATTAGCATCATATTACCATGTATAAGGGCTGTGAGCCTTGATTTTGTCATGTATAGTGTGCTTGACATGATTGTTTTGCATTCTAGGCTTGTAAGCCTCATGCATTTTGGCCCCTAGCATGTTCAACATTGATCATCCTCATGATATGGCATCATTTGTGGCCCTATTTCAGTCCATAAATCCTTTTTGTATGTTTACATATGTGACCATTCTCATGCTTCAAGGGTGTTCCCTTTGTATGTCTAGAAATTGGCATTGTGTATGCTTGCATGATTAATACATTTTGGAGCTGCCACACGTGGGTTTTGGGTGTCATTTTGCATGATAGAAATCTGTTTTGGGTTGTTGGATGCATGCCATGAGTGGCCTTGATAATGGGGGTAAGTTGCTCTCTTTGGTGCTTTTGGTTTTGGGCTTAATGTCTTGCATGCTTGCATGAGTTTTGGTCATCATTTTGTGCATGTTTTTGCCACTGTTTTAGGGAGGTTTGAGGGCTGTCCCATTGTAGCTTAGTCTACCATTGCATGTTTAGTATATGTGTGTTGTATGCTTAATCAACATGGTCTTGAAATAAGACAATCCTATGGCCTTAGGTGCTCATGTTTGTATCACACTTTGCTTTGTGCATATTGTATACTTCCCATGATGTGTTACATAGCAATTGGCATGCCTTATACTTTTGTGTCATGTTGCATTGTTGATACATGTTTGCACGGATTGCATTTCATTACTTGGTTTGGGGTGTCAAACCAAGTATGGGAAATGAAGTGTTTGTACCCCAAGTGACAAAACACACCTCAACTCCCATGTCACTAAGGCCCTTGACTTTGGCATGATAGGGACTTAGTCATCATTGTTGTGTTGCATGCCTTTTACATTGAAATGCAATCTTGGTATCTTAGGCTATCATGCACCAAGGTGTACAATTGATGGCCCTAGAACCAAGACCATGTTTCCTTGAGTCCCATTCATGATAGGAAATTGGCCATGCATAAATATGCTCAAAAATCAATACCATGCCTTCTTTTCTTTATTTGTCAAAGCTGTCTTCTGCAGGAACTTTGTACCGGCCGGCGGAATAGAGTGCCGGCAAACCTTTGTATTTCTAGCCGGTGGACTATCTTCTTGACGATGCCACAGCGACGGTGGTAATTCCCCGGTAGGTGTCCTCGTGAGAACATAAGGAAGCTTTCACGGAACTTTGGTATTTTTTGGAGGCAGGCGATAAAAGAATGGCGTGATGTACGGTGTAGGCTTTTCGGGCAAGTCATCGAGCATGCATCATTCGCAAGCCAAAGCGGTGAGGCCCCTTTTCTTTTATTTACTTGATTTAATTTTAGCGATTAGAATTTTGTAATAATTTATTCATTTATTCTTTGGACTGTATTATTCTTTTGGTCCCCTCCGAGTGAGTGCGAATTTGTAATAAGTGTGTGTGAGTGGGTGTATGTCTTCCAACCCCCATTTCTTTCTCCCTTTTATTTACCTGCTTATGATGGTAGATTAGGGCACGTTTACTTTTAGCATACCTTATGCAATGCATGCGTGCATCCATGCATTTGTTTACATGCATTGGGCTTGGTACGTCATACAAACTGCATTATATTTCAAATCTAACTTGAATACTTATTACTTGTAGCATTTCACATGCCATTTTAGGATAACCGAGCCTACTCTAACTGCACCCCTGTATGTGTTGCATTAGCCACTTAACATGAACTAGGATCATGCACATGATTACTAACTAGTTTCTGTTTTTGGCTTGGAGTACTAGGTGAGTTTTTATGCTTTAGCATATCACATGTGTGTGAGTGTTGCCATAACAGTATGCCTGCCATGCGGCTAAGTGCTTATGTGATAAACTGCTTGAATGCCTGTGGGTGGAGGTTAGATTGTCTGAGTTGGAACAACTCATTAAAAATCCGTATTTTAGCCTACTTGCGAGTAGCAAAATCTAACACGTTTTTTTTCGAGACAAAACGGATATGCAATGTTTATTTCCAAATTAGGCAATCTAGTCTATACTTGTTTGCTGCGCGCATAACATAGTAATTCTAGGCTAACAATTGGAATAAGAGCATGTAATGTTTTCAAAATCGGATATCACGGTTAGTAGAGGCGGTCTTGAACCGGCGAAAGAATGCTCATAGTGACCTTCCCGATCGTCGTACCCAAGCTCGAGCCAAGACCACTTTGGTGATAGCGGACATGTGGCCTTGACCGAGTCGGGTTTCCTAAATTTCCCATTTTAAAATATTTAGGTGGCGACTCTGTCTGGCAAGCGGTCCATGTTTGGCACTACTTTTCAAAAATCTGTTTTTCTTCAAAACGATTTGCCGGATTTGGACTCTTTGGTTCAGATTTAGAACCGACACAAATTGAGTCCGAACTGTTAGATGGAAGCCTACGCGGGCGCGTCTACAACCACCCTTTCATACATGTCCCTAATCACATCAATGTAACCTTTTGTCACCCATTTTCTTCCCTAACACCCACCATATTAAATCCCGGGGCACTCTATCATATGCTTTCTCAAGGTCGATAAACACCATATGAATATCTCTTTTCTTTTCTCTATACTTTTCTAATACTCTCCTCAAAAGATAGATCGCTTCCATTATTAATCTGCTAGGCATAAACCCAAATTGATTTTCTGACACCTCTGTTATATTTCGCAATTGGCGTTCTATCACCCTCTCCCACACTTTCATTAAATGACACATTAGCTTGATTCGTTTATGGTTGTTACAATTTTGGACATCTCCTTTGTTCTTATAGATTGGCACCCCTATTATAAACACATAAACCAAATACACAATGAGATATAAATGTCTCATAAAAGGTGGATCCCATATATGAGTCTTATTTCATGTCAACCCCACCATTTATGAGACATTTATATCCTATTTTTGTGTTTAGCTTCTTTAAACATAAATCTATTCAATTCATTAACATGATATACTTTTCTAGAACTGGCGATTTTTTAATTTTTATTTTGCTTTTGCTTTGTTGGATTAAAACCTTGTGAAATTTTCTCAAATTAGAGTTTTTCATTTTTCTAGAACACCATCAAACATAAATTTCTCAAATTTTCAACAAATTTGGTTGGCTTACAATTTTTATTTTTTAATTTTCTTTTGATGTTACTACCTCAAATAATATAAGTGATTCTTCTAAGAGCACTTGGTTGATAAATTCAATTTTATATTTTCTTTATCCCAAGATCCACACTCTAAATTACTTTGTCCATAAAGAAAACCTCTTGCAAATTTGGGAAGATGGTGGGAGAACGATTCAGGAAGACAAAAGCAATGGTGTTAACAGGGATGTAGAAAGTGAAGGAAAAGGGACCACCTTATATATATACATGTACAGATGATATTGAGAGACATATTTGTATCGTCGTCTATATAAACTTTTGTTGAGTTTCATTATTTTCTCTTCTCTACTTATTCACTTGTTGATTGTAGAAGCTTGTTAATATCTATATCTATATATATAAAATCGCTTAATTGTTTGAGATACGTCTTTTTTTTTTTTTTTTTGATTTTGCCTTTTCATTTTGAATAATTTACTAATGGTGGCTTATATGCTGAATGAAGATTTTTTCGTAATTACACGAACATTTTTAGTCAATTATTAAACAGGGTTTTTTTGTAATTACATGAACATTCTCAGTCAATTATGAAATAGGTTTTTCCGTAATTACACAAATATTCTTAGTCAATTATGAAACATAAATATTTTTTGGGGAATTTTTTTTAGGGTCCCTGATGTTAAGATTTTATAGCATAAAGGACATTCAATATTTTCATATTGTTTAAGATTCATTAACATCGATTCCAAGAAAATTCGATCGAGAGAATTTTTATAGACTTCGGAAGAATTTCTCTCTAGAGAAATTATGGAAAACTAGAGAGTTTCTATGGATTCGGTGTAGAGATTTTCTCTAGATTTCCAAAGAATTTCTCGCTTCAAATTAGAAAATTTCTCTTGCCTTCCCAATCACGATGTGCAATACACAAATCGATCTAGAAAATTTGAAATTTCTCTAAGTTCAAACGAGAGAAATCGAGAGAAAATTGATATTTCTCTAGTTTTGTTCACAAATTTCTTTGGCTTTGTTCACGAGACAATTTAAATTTCTCTGGCTTTGTTTTAACTAAAACCGAGAAATTTTAGCACAATGATTTTAAATCGAGAAAATTGTTTTAACAAAACCAGAGTTATTTTAGCACATATTTCTTTGTGTTTGTTCACAATTTTAAACTAGAAAATTGTTTTAACCAAACCAGAGAAACTTTCCCTAATTTGCATCTTTAGAATTAGCAGTACTTGCACTAAATAAAAACTACACTAGAGATCGGTCCCTACTACCCAAGTAATAGCATCAACTCACCAATGATGTAGAAGAGCTTTGTCAGCTGCATAGTAAGGCCGGATCAACATGGCATGAGACCTTCATCATCATATGGTGCAACTTAGAAGCATAACAACTCATAGAGGGTACGTGCATAATACCGTTAAACCGCCTTTGAATCACTTTATAATTTTTCAACTTTGGCGGGCAGGTTAGGGTCCTAGGTCTGGCGGATGAGCGCGGGTGGCGGGTGGAATTTTCCAACTCGCAGTACAACCCGACCCGACCTGCTTACTGTTTCAAATAATAATCCCTTGTTATATACACGTACAACAAGTGAAATTCCAGCCATAGATTACACACACACATCTGTCATACATATACTCATACATACACAATAATTTCTCAATTAAACCTAATTGACACCCATATTTTATCTCATTCATCATCGATTCATCACCGCTATGTACAACATCTCGTTTCATTCCTCTTCATTACCTTGCTGATCAGTTGTCACTGCTGCTATTAGCCTCTCCTCACCACCGCTGTTAGCCTCTCTTCATTATTGCCACTGTTGTCTTCTTCCCTCGCCGATCGGCGCTGCCTACTCGTCGTCGTCGCGTTGGTACGTGGCTTTTTTTTTCTCTCTCTCTCTGCTTTCTCTTGTTGCTCTCTCTGCTCTTTCTCACTACTCTCTCTCTGCTCTTTTTTCTCACTGATCTCTCTCTCTCTCTGTGTTTTTTTCTTTTCTCTCGCTAATCTCTCCCTCTCTCTGCTTTTTTCTTTTCTCTTGCTACTCTCTCTTTGTTCTTTTTTCCCGCTGCTCTATATACAAATACTCCCTCTATTCTATATACATATATATATATATATAATCATTGATATTTATATATATAAGTAACTCACTGATAATTTTTATTTATACATACTTATCATCATTGATAATTTTTATCTATATGTAAAGTCATATTGATAATTTTTATTTATTTACTGATCATTCATGTAAATTTTTTATTTTGTAATAGAGAATTGATGATGAGGGAAATACAAATGATGGCTGCTTTGCTAGTGGAAACCCTCCTGCACCAATTGCAGAATCAACTACTGTTGCTAGTTCCACCATTACCACAATGCCTGCCAAAAATTTTGGTAAAACTCGTCCATGCCCTAGTATTAATTTAGATAAAAAGAAAATCTGAGGTTTGGAAACACTTCACCTTATTTGATGATTATGAGCCTGATAAACCTAGGCTACTTGTAATTATTGTGGTAAGGATTATGGTTGTAACGCCCTCAAAATAAACTCATAATATACACAATATTGACATGCATTGGTAAAAAACAAAACATTATTCCATTCATCGAGTATTCTTATTAAATGACATTATATGTAATATCGAAAATAAATGCCCTACGGACTTACAGCTTTCCAAGCCAACACTTAGACACAAAAGCCTGAGTACTAACTCAATTACACATTAAATCCTTGGCTTGAGTTTACATGTAATATCAAAATAAAACAAAATAACAACTAACTAAACAGAGTCTTCAACTCTAAATCCTTACAAGCTAAGTCCTTGGAGGTAGCATATCACCTGGACCTGAAAATGATGTTCCCGTATAGGGTGAGCCACAGCCCAGTAGAAATATACTAAACCAAATATAAGAATTAACTAAAGCAATAGCATTCGATATATGGTTAACACTTTTAAATCCATTATAACACTTTACAGTTTCATGACAATAATGTCCATGACACGTTTCACTTTACTTTATTATTCAACTTTCCAATTATACAAACATGACTCAGAACCTGGCCAAACAATAATGATGCGACTACATCTCACATCAACATTACTTCCAATATCAACAAATCAAATGAGACTAAGGCTCATCCGAAAACACTTTCATAAATCAATAAGTACACATATTTGCTGTACTACTGGAGTCCATCCCCTTTCTCCTCCTAAACAGGTTTGAGAGTCCATCCCTATCTTCTCTCAAACCATGGGTACATCCCATATCTCCTCCCAAACAATATGCATATACAATGTATTAAACACTTGTCATACACAATATTCAATCAATACACAGATTTGCTGTATTAATTCAACTATCATATTCAATGACTCATTCAATGTGATTAGTTTCAGTTTTCCCTAATCAACATGCAATGTCTACAACAATCATGACTATCCTCCACCGATGGCCGAGCGATTATTTCTAAGCGAAATAAATGTATCAACATATATAAACTCAACATTTTCATAGGTGAGTGATTAAACTATTCAACTACACCATTTATCTCATAATTCCCCAATTTCATGAATTAAACTCAATTCCATATTTTTCCCAAAATTAATTATACAAATTAATTTATTACAACAATTAGGGCTTTCCCCCTTTTCTCAAAAACCAACCCTAAGGTTCAATTTTATCAACTTGACACTACCAATGTCATTTTTCATGACTCACAAACACATGGAATTTAATATATAAACAATTCCTATTTCTCAAATTATGATACAAACCTAGTTTTCCCAAAATTACCAAGCGACACCAATATATCAAAAATACCAAAACTTAGGACAAAACCTATAATATGGAGTAGGAAATCCCTACCTCGAAGTGAAGAACTCAAATGGAGATGATAGAGATAATGACCCAAAATCCAAAGTGCTCCAAACCCACTATTGCTCAGATTAAAACGAAGCCCAAGTCACCTTCTATCTTTTATACAAAGAGCTTAGGGTAAAAACACACTAAAAGGAGATGAAAACCTAGAGAGAAGGTGTGTAAGGAGAGAGAGAAGACGGTTCTAGGGTTTTAAAATCAAAAGGAGATGAAAAAGTAATCAGAAAGTCGATTCTCGATTTTATATAAAATCGCCCGCTCGGCGTCACTCCAGACTCACTCGAGCATCAAAACTCGCCGCTCGGCGGATACACACTCCCAGAACTTTATGCTAAACCAGGTCCCTGCTCGAGCGTAAAACTCCCCGCTCGAGCTTCACACACAAACTCACGCTCGAGCGTCAAAATGCCCGCTCGAGCGTCCAACATTGCAGAAGAAATACTGGGAGATGGAAAATCACGCTCGAGCGTCAAAACACCCGCTCGAGCGGAGAAGCAACAATGAAGGGCCCGCTCGAGCGTCAAAAGCTCCGCTCGAGCGTGAAGGCAAAAATCTGGGCAACTACTTTTGGTTTCTAAGCTCAACCACCCTGTAACAAACCTGCCTAATACATCCCAATATCTCAAAAATAAGGAATTAAAGGACGACAACAATAGATATATAACAACAGGATCCACGGAACCTAAGTCCGGATACAACAACCAAATGGGGAAAGACCGGGGTCGCTATAACCTCCCCCCCTTAAAGAATTTTGTCCCCGAAATTAAGCATAAGTTTTCAAAAACAGGTTTTTCTCAATTTCCAACAATATGACATTTCAATATTTAATCCTGACCCAATACCGGTCATTCCATCTCTTACCAAGAGGCATCTCACAATATAAAACAACATATATTTCAACTTGCATCATCAACATGCATTTCTTTCCAATTCAACAATTATCAATCTATAAGATTCACTATTTCGTATCATATTCAATGTTCATGATACATTTCCAATTATACAATATATTCAACATATGCAATGTCCCATTAAACTTCCATTTTGAGGCAAGTTTCAAAGTTCTTCCACTAAACCAAAACATTAATCAATGTTTTATAACTTAAGACACACATAATGTTCTTAAAGTTCGATAATATTATAAAGTCTCAATACATGATTACACATCAACAAACATATAGGATATTTCTCGCGAACTTCCAATTCACGTTCCCAAGTGGCTTCCTCCACTCCATGATGTTTCCGCAGAACTTTTACCAAGGGAATGGTCTTGCCTCACAAGACTTGATCCTATCCAAGACCCGAACGGCCTCTCCTCATACGAGGCATCCTCATCTACCTCTAAGTCGGTCCAATCAATACATGCGATGGATCCACTCGTGCCGAAAGCATACTCACATGAAACACGTCATGAACTCCGGATAAGCTGCGGTGGCAAAGCTAAGCGATAGGCTGACCTCACCGATCCTTTCAAGAATCTCAAAGGGCCAATAAATCGAGGGACAACTTCCCTCTTCCCAAATCTCATCAATCCCGCCTAGGTGATATCTTGAGAAGACATGATCACCCACCTCAAATACCAAAGGTCTCCTCTTACGGTCGGCATAAGATTTTTGACGACTCTGGGCTGTAACAAGCCTCCTACGGATAAGCTCAACTTTCTCCGTCGTTTCCCTCACCAACTCCGAACCCAACAAAGGTACATCTCCCACCTCGGCCCAACAAACTGGAGACCTACACGGTCGGCCATACAAGGCCTCAAATGGTGCCATGCCGATAGTAGATTGAAAACTGTTGTTGTAGGAGAACTCCACTAAAGGCAAGTGCCTCTCCCACGACCCACTAAAGTCAAGAACACAACCCCGAAGCATATCCTCAAGGATCTGAATAGTACGCTCGGACTGCCCGTCAGTCTACGAATGATAAGCCGTGCTAAAGGTCAACTTAGTGCCTAAGGCACTCTGCAAACTCTGCCACAACCTAGCAGTAAAACGAGGATCTCTATCCGAGACGATCGTCACTAGAACCCCGTGCAACCTCAGTATGTCTCGAATATACAAGTCGGCAAGATGATCTCACCGAATCTTTTCGCGCATAGGAATAAAGTCGTGACTTAGTCAACCGGTCTACAACCACCCAAATGGCATCACTACCCCTCGAGTCCTCGGAAGACCTACCAGAGTCCATAGTAACATGCTCCCACTTCCACTCGGCAATAGGCAAGGGTTGTAACAAACCCGGCGGCCTCGATCTTTCGGCCTTCACTGGCGACAAGTAAGGCACTTAGACCTGGCGCCACATCTCTCTTCATACCGCCACCAAAATGGCGACCCAAATCCGATACATCTTAGTGCCTCCGGATGTACCGTAAGGCGTGAATGATGAAACTCTCGAGTACCTCCTCTTGGCAAGACTCGGCACAAACAAGCGGTCTCGGAATCTCACACTCACGGTGGGATACTGTATATGACACCCCATTTTTGTTGTCCTCAAGACTTGGGCGTCACCATTTGAACACTTGGTGATCATCCATGTTCGTGTTAGTCTTGAGTTCTCGGAGGTTTAATGCGTGCCTTGCCTCAAGACCTCTCGACTTGTGTTTTTTGCTTGAGGCGAGGAATGGCGATTGGACATCCCACCTCACCGGCCATGGCTTGAGGCCACAGCCCTCTTTTCTTGCCTTGGCCATTGGTGATGTGATCGGCACTTTGTTTAGTCGAGCCATTAATTTGGCCAATTGACTCCTTTACGGCGAGACCTTTTCTTGAGGGTTTGAACCTTTTGAACCCCTTTTAGCTTCTTGAGGAAGCTTGAACTTTGAACCCCTGTTTTAGCTTCTTGAGGAAGCTTGAACCTTTGAACCCTTGGTTATAAGCAAACCATTTGAACCTTTGCTCTAGCTTCTCCAGAAGCTTGAACCTTTAGCTTCTTAGAAGCTTGCACTTTAGCTTCTCCAAGAAGCTTGAACCTTTAGCTTCTTGGAGAAGCTTGCACCTTTCTAGCTTCAAGAGAAGCTTACACCTTATTAGCTTCTTTTAGAAGCTTGGCACCTGCCTTGTCTATATAAGGAGAGCTTCTCCTTCTATTTGAGGGTTAGAAAAATCGATATACATCATATATATATCACTCCCTCTATATCTCCTCTCTCTCTACATTTGTGTGGGTTAGAGGGTGCAAAAGGGTCTAGTTCTTGGCCATTTGAACTACACCTCCTAGCACAACACCTCCATCATCAACCTAAGGAGCTTGGCGGCCATTTTTAGAGGCTAAGGGACTATTTTTTTGGACCAAGAGGCTGCTGTCCCCTTTTGGCTACAAAAGTAACTTATTACCCTCTTTATTCCCCGTTTTTGCACACACTTTTAGCCTGTCTTTCTTGCTGTTTTGAGCTTTGTGTATAACATAAAAAAGTTATATTTTTTTTGTGTTTAAGATACTTCATTAAGGTCACTTTTCTTTTTGGGGTCGTTTACCCCCTCTTGGGCCTTGTTTGGCCCTATTTTGTGCTATTTTTGGTAAACTCCGGGACCACCTTGTTTGGTACTCCTCACCACTGAAATCTTGAGGGATTTCAATGGTGAGGATGGTGGTTTAAGGTCCTAAGAAGGAGAGGGCCACCCCCTCTCCTTGTTGTCTTCAATATATGCCATTTTAGCCTCATATGTGAGCACCATTCTTGAGTTCATGTTGGCCATGTCTTAAGTGTTATTTGTGCTTATTTTGCCATGATATAGCACTATTTTCAATTGGTTTAGACACACCATGCATGGTTAGCATACTTGTCTTGTAATGCCATGAAATTGCCTTAACATGTATCTAGCATTTGGACCACCATGCTTGCATATTTTGGCTTAGCTTTGTGAAGTTTTTGGTCATGTTTTAACATGCTTAAGGTCTGTCTTAGGTCTTTGGAGTCATGCTTTCCATGTTTTGTATAGCTTCTTTGCATTCTAGCTTACTAGCCTTGGGTATGTGGATCACTAGCATGCTTTACTTGGCCTATTCTCATGATTTGGCATCATTGGAAACCATATTTCAGTCCATGTTCCATGCTTGCATACTTGCATCTTCCATCCCTTTCATGTTTTGAAGAGTTGATGGCTTATGCTCCATGTTTAGGCCCTTGTGCATGCATGCTTGTGTGTGTGTGTTTTCATGCCTTTGTTGCATCGTTTGTATTTGTTTTGGACCTAGTAGAGAGCTGTCCAAATTAGTTTAAGACCATTCCTTTGGCATGTTGTTGCATGCTATACATGTTGTATGTTTAGGTACTTAGCCTATTAACATATTTGCATGCTTAAGTGTTACTCGCATTTGGCATGCTTCTTGTGTTAAGTTGCTTTGCATATTTACATGTGTTATTCCTTTCATGTTATTGCATGTGTGTCATTAACATTGATGTTATCGCCTTGCATGCTTACTTGTTTAGTTCATGTGCCTATTAGCATGGTTTTGGTTGTTGCATGATCATGTTGCACACTTAGCTCACATGCCTAGGTTGCATTACATTGGCATGCATGCTTTGCCTCTTGAATTGAGTATGATAGAGGTTGAGCTCATTGTTTGTTTATGTGTATTTCATTCTACATTGAAAATGCATACTTGGTCTCTTGGGCCATCCGCGTTGAAATGCACGATTGGTGGTCGAGAATCGAGAACCATGTCCTTTGAGTCATAAACATGATAAGGGATGTGGTGGTGCATACATTTGCTTGAAATGCATTGCCATGCCTTGTTTTGCCCTCTACTGCTGTCAAAGCAGTTCTGCGAAAGCTTTGGCGGTAGGCCATCTATATGCGACCGGCCATCCATTGTTGGCGATGGCTTTACAAATGATGCGATGACCATCCGGACATGGCGGTGGTGTTGTCTTAGCGGTGATGTTCCCGCAGTGTCTATAGAGTGCTTCACGGGACTTGTGCAATTTTGGAGGCGAGCGAGAAAGCGAGCAAACTTGTGCATCGCGTTGGATTTCGAAACAAGCCGAGCATGCAGCGCATTGGACCCTCTTCCGAGGCCTTTCTTGCTTTCTTAGCTTAGTTAGTTTGCTTAATTAATTGGGTGATGCTGTAATAATTAATTAGCTTTGTGGGTTAATTAATTTATATTATTCTTTTGGTCCCTCGGCGTGTAATTTGTAATAAGTGTGGAGTGCGTGTGTGCATGTCTTCCAATCCCTATTTCTTTCTCCCTTTTACTTACCTGCTTTCGATGGTTAGTATTAGGGCATATTTAATTTAGCATACCTTATGCTAGGCATGCGTGCATCCATATATTTGTCTTACATACACCGGACTCGACGCATCATGCTAAATGCATAGTATTTCAAATCTAACTTGAATACATGCTATACATGCATTCACATGTCATCCTAGGATTAGTAGAGCCTATTCTGGTGACATTACGTATGGGTTGCATTAGCCATCTCAGCATGAACTAGGATCATGCATATGATTACTAACTAGTTTACTGTTTTGGCTTGGATTACTGGTAAGCATTTATGTTTTAGCATCCTTGCATGAGTGTGAGTGTTGCCATGATAGCATGATTACCATGAGGCTAGGCTGTATGTGATATAAGCGCTTGAATATACGTGGATGGAGGTTGAATTACCTAAATTGGAATAATGCATCAAAAGCTATTAGTTCTAAAACCCATTGGGTAGTGGCAAAACCATCTTTTCTAAAGCCCACTCGAGGGTGGCAAAACTGCATTTTAGCCTGCTTGCGAGTAGCAAACCATTTCAAAACAAACACGAAATGTTTTGTTCCAATTTAAGCGATTTGGTCTATACTTGTTTGCTATCGCATAACATAATAATTCTAGGCTAATACTTAGGAATAAGAGCACATAATGTTTCAAAACAAGATATCACGGTTAGTAGGGCGATCTTTGATCGGTGAACAGCGGTATTCCGCAAGTGACCTTCCCCAATCGTACCCAAGTTCCCGGTAGAGGCAACTTTGGTGATGATGGATACGTGGCCTTAGACACGAGTCGGGTTTCTAAATTTCCCAAAAATAAAATATTTAGGTGGCAACTACGTATCACGGAAGCGTCCATGTTTGGCACTTCTTTCAAAAATCTTCTTTCTCAAAATGATTTGCGGATTTGGACTCTTTGGTTGATTGAAACCATGACAATTGGAGTCTGGCTGTAATAGACCCACAAATGAATAGAACAGGGTTCATCCTCTGGGGCGTTGAGGACATCTACAGTTTCTGACTCTATTTGAGATATTAGAGCTTGACTCGAACTCATGATATCTTGTTTTGACTACACTCATGTGTTTCTTTGCATTGCATGTGCATTAGTGCGCCTAGGACCTTTGTGTTGGCCATCTGCTATTCTGGCGGTTTGCGGAAGCTTGACTTTATCAAAACATGCCATAAAATTTGGCTTGGTTCAGAGCTCTGCTAATGCAGAACACAAACCGGTTTCACCAGAACTGCTGACCATTCGATCTAGTGCATATTAAGATCCATAGTGACCATTCCAAACTAGAGACGGGTTGCTTACCCGATTGTAGGTTATGTGAAACCGCTTCGATGCATAGTGAAACCCTAGTTCTGACAAAATAGGGCGGAAACCCTATCCCAACATAGGGTGTTTTGGCTCTTACTTGCTTGCTATGTCTTTGTCGAGTGTGTCTCTGAGGTTGTGTGTATTAGTTTACAGAATGCAGGTATAGAGGCCTCACGGGCATCAGTATTTGGGGAATTAGTTTTACCTGAGGGTATCAGTTTTGGGACAGTTATTTAAGGAGCGATGATCGATGTGAGTCTGATCGTTAAGCTATGCTCATATCCGTTCCAATGAAATTGAGCTGAGATGCTATCTATTTTCTCTTTTGCAAGGTAGTCCTAGAACTATAGCTTCAGAAGGCTCCACTATCTCCCAGGTACATTGGACTTGTGCTGATAGACTTTGTCCGGTCAGAGATTCAGTTCAAGGGCAATCAGTGTTCCTTCACCAAAAACTGAGTAAAAGGCGGTCGAGCCTGAACATCGAGTTCAACGATCTTGGATCGGCGGTCATTATCCATCTCACTGTCTTGATTGGGTTGAGATATCTGTTTTTACCTCGAGGAGATATACGGTTGCTTTCGGTTAGATCGGACAATATGCCGAGTGCGGAAGAGATGGTGCGCCAACTCGAGATGAGTAAAAGCCGTGCGGCAGGCGCTTCTCAGCGAATTCGCCAAGCAACGGCCATGGTCATAACCTTGGCGAGAACAATTGCGGAGTTGGAAGCAAAGCCCAAGTATCTACTTCACACGGGCTCCTCCCCACAAAGAGTTTCCATACTCGGGGAGGCAACCCGTCGAGGATGATCACGGACATTCGGTCGGGCTAGCTCGCCCCGGTTCTGACTATCTAAAACACCGCTGACCTACGAGACTCCTTCAAATTCAATGGACTGACATTGAAAGTAAGCAAGCGAGAAATTGTTCAAAAAAAATCTGGGGGCCCTCTATTCTTGATATAGAGGATGGTTATCTGGACTTCGATGGTGACATTCTTTGGATCGGTTCAAGATGCCTATATCGATCGATTCGATGGCTCTAAAGACCCAATGGTGCACCTCCAAGCTGTTTCGATATCTTGAGGCCAATGGGTTTGACCCGCCCGAAATTGTCACTATTAGGCCGAACCTTATGCAGGATAGCCCAATCACATTATCTTGAAATTGGAGAACTACTGTGAAATAAATTGGGAAGAGATGGTGAGGGCCTTGATGATCAATACTCCTACGACACCACGTTGAGAGGTCCGCAACTCGTGATCTTGAAGTCACCCGCCAAGAGCCAAAGGAGGGTTTTGAGTTTGTGGCGAGATGGAGAGCAAAGGCCTCGATGATGGCTATAAGGCCTTACCAAAATGGATTCGGATGGTTGTGTGCAACCTCAACCCAAACTAATGTAGAAAATGATCTTGCTCCCCCTACCTTTTCAGATCTGCATGAGATGAAATCTGAGATCAAGGACACTATGAAGCGAGGCCTCATTGACCCGGGAAAGGAAGCGACCGGAGGCGTTTACTGCATGATTGAATGTGACCACCACCCGGCGGTGGCCATTGCTAGGACTTCAAGCGTGGGCATGGTGGCCACCCACCACACCAAAAGTAGCCACCCCTTTTGTTGGTGCATCCACTTTAAACCCGAACTTAGGACTATCTACCCGAGGCAAGAGGGTTTTCACTCCTCTTTATGCCTTTGTCTAAAGCTTTAGGGGTCCCTACTCGAAAGGACATCTGAAATCGTTAGAACAACGGCCTCTACCTGATCCCCTCCGCAAGCATGACCCGACTAAATCACGCTTTCCATCAACAAACCCGGTCATGGCCCAGCGATTGCGTCCGTCTTCGTCGCGAGATACAAAATCTGGTGATTGACAATGGTCATCATCGCTTTTAAGCTACTTGCAAAATCTACTCGGCACTTGATCGGTGAACGTGGGGATAATGTGGCTGTGATCGGGGATGAACCACTGCGGTGGCGTTGATTTATTTGATATGGTGTATAGCGGCGCACTATTTTGAAATTTGTGAATCTTTGGTTTTATGCGTTAAGCCGGTATTGAGTGATTATGTTGTTTTGTTTTGAGTCTGTCTCTTTGTTTTAGTCGATCTTTTCATATTAGTCGATCGGGTTTGTATTGTTGTAACAAGTCGATCCTGTTTTGTTAAGTCGGGTGATTTAGGGATGTTACCTCAAACATCACTTGCTTGTTTGCGTTTGTCTTTTCGTTTTCTTTTGAGTGCATTTTACGCCTTGGGCGATAATGCCATGATTTGAATGAGCAGCAGTGGTTTTCATGCTTTTGTGCTTATACGAGTGTGCTAGTTGTGCCAAAAATTCTAAATGAGATGGCGATATTGACTAAGCGTGTCTTTTACGTTGCCTTGAATGCGTTGCATCGACCTAAGTTTTTCAAAACTTTTTCAAAACATTGTGATAAAAGCGAAGGAGAAGAAATTTCTCGGGTTTTGCAAAATTTGATCAATTGAAGAAAAAAGGCATATTAAGCCCTTAACGATTGAAATCATGCTTGTTAATGTGAGTATTGAGAAAGATCTGGCTTGATCGAGATTGGCTCCACCTTTGTCTTGATAGCGATTAGTGGTTTTCTTAAAGATTTCAAAATATTTTGCAGATCTGCGAAGACACGTGTGGAATCGCTCTTGAGATTGTCTGACTTAGGATCGCTCTCGGCCTCGAGACTTGACCCTTGCTTTCAAAACCTTGGACCTTAATTGAGTGTTCAGCGGTCCATTTGCAATGTCGGGGCTGTGTGGCAGATTGAAGCGACCCCGACGGCAAGCGGAAAAATCGGATCAAGAAGATCAAAAGATCAAGAAGCTTGCAAAGATAGTCGAAGCACCCCTTGAACTAGGGCAAAAGATGCCAGTTTGTACTCGAAGATCCGAAGACGGATCATTCCACAAATCAATGAAGATTGGCAAGAATGCCAAACCTCAGAAGGGAAAAAAGAACAAGGTATCGTTGAAGGACGACTGAGTTCCGATCCACAACACTAGGGCAAATTCATTTTACCCCGTTGGATGGACTACCATCATCATCAACAAACGGCCCGATACATTCTCACGGATTGAGATGACTTCAAGATCTCAAAATCATTTGACATGGACAAAGCTACACTTTTACCCTTGAGAGGCTTCATTTGGTGAAACTTCGGAAGGCGACCAGGGCAAAAAGTTAGAAGCAGAAAAAGGAGAAAAGAACAAAAAAGAAAAAAGAAAAATGCACAAAGAATGAAAAAAGAAAAAGAAAAGAAAAAATACACAAGAAAGGAAAAAATAAATGAAATGAAAAGAAAAGAAAAAATTGAAGAAGAAAAGAAGAACAAAAGCTCATCGCAAGGTTGAAAACCTAAAAAGAAGGACCTTGGCAAAAGTTAGAGCGCATAAAAAGAAAGGGGGTTAATGCAAGGGTGTGCCTTAACAGGAACTACGTGGAAGCTTGATTCCCATGTTTAGGATCGTCAGGCAATTTCATTACCGAGATCGACCACAAACACTTCCAAAATCAAGTGTGTCCATGTATTGGTTTTGATGGTCCTCACCTTCCCTCGTATCCCAGAGAGTTCGGTTGTGATCATTACCATGGTGATTACCTTCTGTTGCGGTGCCATTCAAACAAGGGGCAACTTTCCGTTGCCATGCAGCTCTCTTCGAACAAGGGGCAATTTTCCTCCAGATCCGAGGGTGTGCATATCAAGAGTAGGTTCCGTGCTTATTGAGCATTGGCCATTTGCAAAAATAGTTTTTGAGAATTTTCTTGAGGTTGACTAATTTTCTCGAAAATTATTCCTTTTTTTTTCCAAAACTGAACCTTTTTCTTGGATCCAAAAAAGGAAAATTTTCAGTGCTCACTACCTAACTTGTATGATTTTAAATCACAAATCAAACCAGCATGTTAAACTAACTCTCATTTTGGTCAAAATGGTTTTAGTAGAAAGCCAAAAACAAAAAATGGTCAAAATGATGAACTAGAAACACCCGAGTTGATTCGGTGTTCTATCTTTCCCATGATTAACATACTGCCGGCGAAGGGCACTCTACACCCGGAAGGGCACTCTACTTGCCGGAAAAGGGCTTTCCGAAACTTTGTGTAAAGGCGGCTCTCGCGTCCTCCCGGGGCGGCGAGGTATCGAAGCCAAGTCTCTGAAGCACCTAAAGCTGGAATGGCCTGGCGAGGGATATTCCATTCTCTCATGCAGGCAGGATCTATTCATCAAACTCCCCGATGAGAGCATCGTTAACCAATGTCAATTCGCGGTCTAGCTGCACATCGGGCCGCATCCCGCAGCCCCTCTTTGTGGGGGAAGTTTCTTGTGTTGTGAAGCTGAGGGAAGAAAGAGAATCTAGCGAATGCTAGGGGCAGAAACGTAACTTCTGTTTATCCATCATTACCACCTAGGGAGGGATAAAAAATGAAGATTGAAGAATAGAGAATGTGCGCTAGAGAAAAGTGAAAAGGCTTTTTTTTTGGAAAAAGGGCTGAGTGATGTGAGAATCACAAAATGAGGAAGAGGTGAGGAAACAATACACGAAAAGCGGCACTCCTTGTGCAGGGGTCTCTTATCTTTGTAACCGCGATCTATGTGTCATATCTTTTGTTTTGTTTGTCTACCGATTCTTGCTTTGAGTGGATTCAAAATTGTGTCTCGATGTGTTTAGGTTGTTTACCTTTTTGTTTTCTCACATTATTGAGTCTTTTTTAGCTATGTTGAGTTGTAGGCCAGGTAATACCACGGTTGAGAGCACTCATTTTCTCAATTTCAAAAATGATTTGTTGTGTGCTTTCGAGTCTTGTGCCATTCTCCACATTTGTGCAAAAAGGAGAATTTGTTCTTTTCAGCGTAGGGTTCAATCCAGTCATGTGAAGGAAGCGATTAAAATCGGGATCTATACACGAAGCTATATGAGTTCGAAGCGCAAAAGCAAAAGAAAAGAGGAAAATCGAAGCTTATCGAGAGTGTGTTTCACCTTGACCAGATTAGTGATTGTACTCTGGATGTACCTCCACAGGCCTTGTCACTACTCAGGAACTATGAGTGTATCTACGACTCAGAAAGCAACTGCTGAAGTCGAGTGAATAGCAGTCACTTGAATGGATGTTATATCTCTCTAATATAAGCGAAAGGTGTCCTGCTTGGCACGAAATTTGGCGTGTTGCAAAGCCCTCTGAGAGGTACATCGGAGGCACCGAATATATGTTTGATGCCCTACATTACATAGAATGTGCACTTTCATATACGCTTACGTTTCATGCGTCTTGTATATCATTTAGATTCATTACCATAGAATAATAACGCTTTGCTTTACGATTCCGCATAGAATATGCTTTGCTCAATCTTGCCAGTAGAATAACCTTTCCATGTTGCATAGAAAATGCCCCATACTTGCATAGAAAATGCATTTTATAAGCACTACTCTTTTGTGCACCTCCCACTTGCATTGTCGCGCTTTTACCTCTTCATTTGCATTGTCACACACTTTCCACTTGCATTGTGATGCACATTTCAATCGCATTGTTACTCGCCTCTTTCTGGCTGCAGGATCGATCCTATGTTTCCCTTCTTTCCAGGCTGCAGGGATACGTCCCTATGTTTCTCTCTTTCCGAAACTGCGGAATCGTCCTATATTTCCCTTCTCTTCAGCTGCAGGATATGTCCCTATATTTCTCACATTCCTTGCCCGAACCAGCCCAGGATACATCCTGTTCTCATTCCTTGGAACAACGAGGATACACGTCTATGTTTCTCATTCCTTATGAGTTCTGGGGATATGTCCCTATGTTTCTCATTCCTTCTTTAGAACACGGGGATACGTCTATATTTTCTCCTTTCTTTCAAATATGGGATATGTCTATGTTTTTCTCTTTCTTTGTTACGAGATCGTCCTATGTTTCTTCTTCTTTAAAACAGGATCACATAGTCTATGTTTCCTCTTGATTAAAGGAGAGTGTTCAAAATAATTCAATGCACCATTCAAACATCGGGAT